>JALJCO010001705.1:0-566439 GCA_023101725.1 Atherinomorus stipes | reverse complement strand
GGATGATAATTGATAAGAAATTATCGATGTCAATGCCATTATTGATGCAGCTTATCGATTCGATTCCTTATCGATTTTCTTATCAATGTCTGATACTTTGTTGTATATGAAAAGAAACAATGTTTAGCTTGTAACAAAAGCTTACTTTTATTCAATGTGCTCTACATTTGAGTATCAGCAGATACTCAATGTCACAGAAAAACAGGGGGAAACCAACAAAAACATCTAGAACAAAAAGAAGCTTTATCTGGAAATAAGTGCAACCACTGAACTCTGATGTGGTGTTTCATGTGTGTTTCACCCCTTGCCACACAAGAATGACCTCTGAACTCTGAAAAATTTACAAGAAAATCAACTATTTTTTTTTTCAAGAAAATGAGCATGTCTGCCTTCTCTGGATCAAGTCTGCTCCTCTGAATGTCATCCTCAAAATGATTAATACCGTCCAATTAAAAAAGAAAAAAAATCAACTGTCAGTAAAGTAACTTAAAACTGAAAAAAGTAATAACAAATAAAAATTCCATGAAAATCCTGACATTGATTTTGAATTGTGGTTCAACAGAAATATATATATATATATATATATATATATATATATATATATATATATATATATATATATATATATATATATATTTATATATATTAAAAAAAAAAAAAAAAAAAAAAAGCAAACAAGCATGATGGGGCTCTGAAGCTAAAATTTTGTTGAGCAACATTCTGAGACAATCATTGCAATCAGGTGTTTTCTCTAATGTTCAAGAAGACTTATACACCTGTTGACAGGTATTTTAGTCCAAATTACACAGGAAAGGTGCTTTAATGTGTCCTGGACAGTTTTGTTTCTTTATTATCATCATCATCATCATCATCATCATTTTCAACCACAATTCCTAAGCAATATTTCGTTTCACTAAATTACAATTTTGTAAATTGTTATTTATTACTAGTTTATTTATTTTCTTATTTGAATTACTATTGTTCACTTAGCCTTTTCTTTAATTGGAAAGTATGAATAATTTTGAGGACGACTGTTAAGCATTCAATCCAAATAACTTAACCTTAAGTTCATGAAGCCTGATAGTGACATTTAATGTCAGAAAAATGCAAATTAACCTACTTGTATTCGTCTGTGTTTACCAAACTGAAAGGGAGAAGACATTTAACCATCATTCGCGTTAGGAGGCGAGTGATGATGTTTGTCTCATCCTCACTCATTTTGCTGCGCTCAGTGTTGAACTTTGCTATGGAGAAAGGGTTAGGCGCAGAGCCAGCTCTGCTGCCGCTGGCTTTGTCACTCTGGCTGCTGCTGTCATCATCTGAAACAGCATCGTTCTTACTTCATTTTGCATCTTTAAGCACCAACGTTAACCTACATCAATAACGTTAGCTACTGCTTCTAGACAGACCAACACAATCTGGAGTGGTGTACAACGCTACGTTATCCGACACGAATAAAAAGGCTTACGTTAATTGAGTACCGTAGATAACTACGGAGCAAGCTCGTTAGCCAAGTTAAATAGAGCTACCTGCTGTTCCTGATGGAAAATGCTATGGAAGTCATTTGGCAAACAATAGCTATTAAGTGACTAACCAACCTGAAAATGAAAGCATGTCGCCTGATCCTGTACGAGCTGTGACACTGCTGGAAGCTGAAGGGGGACGTTTAGACTGTCGCTCGCCTTGTTTCCACGTCTCGAAGACACGACAGGTGTCTCGCACATTGAGGTTGTGAACTGCATCTAAATGTTTTAACATGTTGGTTGTATTGCCTCCCTTACAGGAGAGCACAGCATCACAGTGTTTGCATACAGCCTTTTCTTCATCTTTTTTTGAGAAGTGAAGCCATGCCCTCCACCGCTTCTTCCGCTCCATCTTGTCTTTGGGAATTCGCCGACAGAATTTGCGGAAATCACGTCAAGGCATCGATAACGGGAACCGGGTCTCAAAACGGGGTTCGATTCCGGGAAATTGATCCATTTCTTATCGATGGCCCCGAGGAACCGGTTTTCGATTATCATGCCTAAGCATTGTGACGGTTTACCGGGGTGCCAGCCAGGTATCCCTCCTGACAAATGGGATGTTTGTATTGTTATAACCGTCTACACAAGGACCTACACACTGGATGTAAACCCTTTCATTTTATGAAGAAAGACAACTATTCTTTTTTTGTTACAAAACCCAAAACCAAACACACACAATAAACATTTCAATTCATCTTTTTTTGTATTGCACAAGTGAAGTTCCTGTGTTCAATAAGTTGAGTCCATGATTCCACAATGAAGCCGATGCTGGCTCCCCACATAAACTGCCCCACAGCAAGAACTATAGATAAACAGAAAATGACATAAACCCCATATACAATTTGAGTTCGAACACACATAAATCACATCATCTTAAAAAAAAGAAAGTACAAACTTACAGGTCACGTGATGCACCTCTCAGGGGCAGAACCAGATGTTTTCAGGCGTTTTCTTTTTTTATCTGCACTGGACAATTACAATACTTAACTATTTGTCACCATATATGAATATAACGATTGTTTTTTCAGTGTTTTAGTGAATGATTTAGATTTTCTACTATTAACTTACGGGTGGCGTCTGCACGTTGACGTCACGGCTTCCGGGTTTCGCGTCTGACAGCGCGCCTAGAGCACAGAAGCGGTGGGGATGTCTCAGGTTGTCAAGGGTAATAATGGACTGTTATACAGCGTCAGTCTCCAGCACAACGGTAGCGCGAGGGACAGGACTGCCTCGGATTAAATAAACACGTTTGCTGGCTGACGGAGCGGAGGCGGAGTTGCTTCTGTCTGCTGGTCCAAAGGGAAAATGACATTTCCAAGGCAGGAAAAAAAAACCAGCGTGAACGGCGGACAAATCAGGTGAGTCCCCGGGAAGGGGCAGGCGTTTTCAGGGGCGTGTCTCGAGGGCGTAAGGTAGGGCCAAGGAGGAGTCAACTGTGCAGCCAGCTCTGAGCAGCAAGCAGGTTGTCACACACCTCCCTTAGGAAGACCCGCACTAAGAGGGCAGATCCGATTCCCATCGCACACAGTGTTCCCCGACATTATTATGAACAATGAACATTACTTCTATCACAGTTATTAGTATTATTATTAGTTCGTTGTTAGTTTGATTACAATGACCCCTTTAACCCCATTAACATGATGGCAGTGGTTGTCATCTTCACACTATTCTCCTCTAGAACTGAATACCATCATCGTATTTCCTATCATTGCCTGAGGAAGGGAAGCCATGGAAATCCTTGTCATCGCTGTCCTCGTTGAATATGTCCAGAACTTTCTTACGCTGTTCTTTATCCACTTCCTCAGCAGTAGGGTAACAGGGTTTGATCTGGGACACATTTACCACGCGCAGGTCCTCTCCGGTGTCCTCCAGGACCACCTCATAATTCACTGGACCAGTCCTTTTTGTGATGCGATAAGGACCTTTCCATCACGGAGCAAGCTTGGCAGTAAAGGATTGATCCGCCTTGGATATGGGGTGCGAGCGGATCCACACATGATCTTTCTCTGAGAAGTTTCCTTCCCTTCTCCCACGGTCATAATTCTGTTTTTGTTTATGTTTAGCCTTTTTTCAAGTTAACATCAACAAACACACGAAGCTCATCGATCTGTTTGGCCGTGGCATAAGCAGGCATGTCAGGATCACAAAGGGTAGGCTGGAGTTCTACATCCAACGGTCCCTTAAGAGGACGTCCCAGGTTGAGTTCAGCCGGAGTCACCCCGTTGACTCATGTACCGCCGAATTTAAGGCAAACCGGAATTCCGGCAGGTATTTATCCCAACTTTTGTGCTTGTCACTGACATAAGAAGAGATCATAGTTTTGATGTTGCGATTAATTCTCTCTGTAAGGTTGGTTTGTGGATGGTACGCTGAGGTTCTCTTGGGAGTGAGGTTCCAGCTTTTACAGGTTTCTTCAAACACAGCGGACACAAACTGAGGGCCTTGATCAGAGAGAATATATGCCGGAACTCCCCATCGTGTCAGAATCTCTTTGGACAGATACTGCGAGATTATCTCTGCAGTAGCTTTGCGGAGGGGAAACATCTCAACCCACCGGAAGAAGTAATCCACAAAAACAAGGAGGTGGACATTGCCATTAGAACTCCGTGGAAAAGGTCCCATGAGGTCCACCCCCAACATCTCCCATGGTGCATTCACCTCTGTTTGCTGCAACTTCCCAGGGGGTTTTTGGTTTCAGGTTTGTACTTTTGACAGACCTGGCAACACCTCACATAGTCACGAACATCCATGCTCATCCTTGGCCAATACACTAGTGCTTGTAACGTTTATAGGTTTTGTACCGTCCAAAATGTCCTGATAAGGGGTCGTTATGGTGGTGATGAAGTAATTGCTGTCGAAGTGATGGGGGAATGTAAACTTGATAAACAGTTTTATGCGGTAGTTGGACAACTCTGTATATCTTGTCTTCCAGAATGGTGTACCTTGTGATTGGTGTTTCATGTACTGTCCTTTTTTGTTATTTGTTGGTAGAGGTCCTGTGCAAACGGATCCTTTTGTTGGGCCTTTAAGATGTTCTCATCAGTCACTTGAAGTTGGGGCTGGGCCGCACTTTGAGCGGAGCACAGGTAGCAGGTGGATTGTTATGGATGTCCACCGGGGCTCGTGACAAGGGCATCAGGAACTGTGTTATACTTTCCTTTACGATATTCCACAGTAAAGGAGAATTCTTGCAAGCGAAGAGCCCACCGGATTAGACGAGTGCTGGGTTTGTGGGTTTTAAAAACCCAAACCAGGGATGAGTGGTCGGTTACTACAGTGAAGTGTCGTCCTTCTAGGTAATATCTCCACTTTTCCACAGCCCAAACAACAGCGAGGCATTCTTGCTCAGTTGTCGAGTAGTTTCTCTCAGCTTTGTTTAGAGTCCGGCTGGCGAAAGCAAGGACCTGTTCGGTGCCCAACCCAGTCTGCTGAGCCAAAACAGCTCCCAAACCGACATCACTGGCATCTGTGTAGACAATGAACGGCAGCTTGAAATCTGGATGACCTAGGATGGGTGGAGAAGTTAGGTGAGTTTTCAATGCCTCAAAGGACTCTTGGCAAGATGCCGTCCACAGGAATTTGGCTCCTTTTCGTTTCAGGGCATTCAGAGGTTCTGTCAGAGCGGAGAAATCGGGCACAAATCGGTGGTACCATCCAGCCATCCCCAAAAATCTTTGGAGCTGCTTGATATTCTGAGGAACAGGGAATTCCTGGACGACCTTTATTTTATCTGGATCCACTGCAACACCAGATGAAGATACCACATGACCCAGGAATTTCAGGGAAGCACAAAAAAACTGGCTTTTCTTCATGTTTACTGTCAGATTTGCCTCACGTAGTTTATCCAATACTGCTTGTATATCGCTACTATGCTGTTCATAGCTGGAAGAGAAAATGATGATGTCATCTAGATATACAAAACAGATCTTTCCTCTGAAATTCTGCCAACACTATATCCATCAGCCGTTGGAAGGTGGCTGGAGCGTTTTTCAACCCAAATGGCATAACCTTAAATTGGAAGAGCCCATATGGACATACAAAAGCAGTTTTTTCCCGGCTTTCAGGATCCATGCACACTTGCCAATAGCCGCTGTTCAGATCCAGTGTAGAAAAAAACACAGCTCCAGAGAGGGACTCTAGGATCTCCTGAATGTTTGGCAGTGGATAGGCATCTGTTTGTGTGGATGCGTTAAGCTTCCTGTAATCAACACAGAAACGTAGTTTAGGATCATTCTTCTTGGGCACCAGGACAACTGGTGCAGCGTATGGCGATGTGGATGGTTCCACAAGATCTTTCTCCAGCATTTCTTCCACATGCTCCTTAAAAAGCTGTAGTTTGGTAGGTGAAACCCTATAGGGTTTTTGTTTGATTGCCACATCATGGGAAAGATATATCTTGTGAGTGAGTACATTGGTACAACCCAGTTTGGTGGTGCAAACATCAGAATTGTGACGTAGTTGGCAAAATAATGACTGTTTTCCAAAGTCATCCAGATTTGCACTGGAGACAGCTTTCTGTAGAAGCTCATTGGTTGTCTGGACCAGATGGGTAGGAGCAACTGCAGAGAAGAAGGCAAGCTGTTGATGTGGTTCATTTGGCCATGATGCACATTCCTGCAAAAAACTGTATTGTTGTTTCCTATTGAACTTGAACCAATAACGGTTTTCAGACACATCAAATTGCAGGCCAGAGAGACAGAGATAAAATCAAGGCCAACCACAGCTGGAAAAGTAAGGTTTTGAGCAGACAAGATGACGCATGGCAAGGTTATTGACTGTGTCTGCAGTGTAATAGTGATTTCGCTCCACCCCAGAGGTTGCCGTCTTTCACCATCTGCTAAATATAAGGGTCCCCTTGTCCAAGGCCTGATTTCCCCACTGACTTCATTCCACACTTTCTCATTCACTAAGATATAGGAAGAACCCGTGTCCAGGATTGCAGTCCCTTTCCAGGTACTGATGCCAATGGGAATCACCAGCTGACACGGCAGAGGTTTAGTAGACGATGGTGCAGAGGAACAAGTGTCACCCAGAAGTCCAGTGTTGGAGAGAGAACCAAGAGTGGCTGGACCCGGAGTTGGCTGGATATGTGCTGATCCGCTCGCCTGCTGAGGAGGGTTTGGAGGCAAAGAGGACCGATTTGCACCACCACGTGGGCAGGCTGCAGGAAGATGGCTGCCTTTACAGTGCCAACAGAATGGCTGAAGTGGGCGATTGGTTTTGTAGTTTGGCTGTCTTGGACGAACTGTGTTATCATAGATAGGAGGCCTAGGTTCGACTGGTCTAGGTGGTAAACTGGCTTGTTTCTTATGTTCGTACTGTCGTTGGTTGTCTCTGTCTTTTTCCAGCTGCTGCCCCAGATGAACAAGCTCATCCACGGTTGCTACCCTGCTACTCCTCAGCTGACTGGCCAATGCGGGGTTTATGTTTTTCAGGATCAACTTGACAATGTCTTCCTCTTCGATCTGTGGTTTCCAACGTCTACATAAGGATCGGTACATATATATGAAGTCCCTGATGCTCTCATTCGCTCCTTGGACTCTGTTCCTAACTCGTTCTGCCAGCTCATCCTCATAATCCTCAGAGAGGAAAGCGGCCTGGAATTGTCTTCGGAAATCAGCCCAGGTATAAATTTTGTGTCTGGCTACATCCCACCAGTCTCTAGCGGTGCCATGCAACACATTCCGTAGGGTAGCCATAAGTTCCTCATCAGTTAATGAGTTCAGGGCCAGATAATCCTCACAACGCTCTAGATATTGCAGAGGATCAGGGGGATCTTCCATTTTCCCATAAGTTGGGAACAACAGTTTCACAGGACTTTTACCCAGGTCTCGACTCCTGTTCAATGAAAAGGTAACACCTGGTCCTGCTCGGGTCTCTGTCATCCCAGGGCGAACAGTGGATTCCATCCGGGGCTTACTGGCAAGTGTTATGGTTTCTGGTACGTCCTGGTAGCTTCTCTGCACAGTATGATCAATTATGGTGGTCTGTTGGCAAGGCTGAGGTGGTCGGATTCTGGCTGTGATTTCTTCTGGCATAGCCTTCATTGAGGTTTGACAGACTGCAAGCTCCCCCTGCAGGCGGAAAACCTCTCCTTGCAGAGCAGAAATGCTGTCAGTGACAGGGGCGAGAAATGATTTAAATTCTTTGAGCAGCTCAGATTGGTGGTGTTTCAGTCTCCACCCGAGAGAAGCTTTTGTTTGTGTGAGTAAATATTCAAACTGTGCATCCATGCGCTCATATTGTTCCTTTCCATGTGCCTGGAGTAACTCTTCCACACGTTTTGTTGTAGTGTCTCTCATGTTACTCATTTTCCCTTTAATAATGGACTTGATTTCCTCCATGCTTGCTTTCATCTCCATTACCGAACCTCTGGGTACAGCCTGCGTTTCTGTTGAAGCCAGAGGAGGTGGCTGTGGTACCAAAGGAGAGCCCAACATCATATCCACACTGGTCAACTCCATGTCTAGAAGGGAATATGCTGTGGAGCGAGCAGGGAGCATCGCCGTGGGAGGGGATGAAGTGATTGGGGGGTGTTCAGGTGTATGTGCTTCTGTGCTCATTTTTTTTTTTTTTTTTAGTCTATTTTGTAATTATTATTATATATATTTTTATTTATATATTTTTTTTTTTTTTGTAGATTTTTATTTTATTATTTTTATTTTTTCTTTATTTTTTAGTGTTCAAGAATAGTTGTCATTAAGCAAGAGGGTCCCATCTGGGGTGCCACTATTTTATGTGACAGTTTAACAGGGTGCCAGCCAGGTATCCCTCCTGACAAATGGGATGTTTGTATATTATTTTTGTTTTGTATTATAACCTACCACACAAGGACCTACACACTGGATGTAAACCCTTTCATTTTATCAGGAAAGACAACTATTCTTTTTTTGTTACAAAACCCAAAACCAACACACACAATAAACATTTCAATTCATCTTTTGTATTGCACACAAGTGAAGTTCCTGTGTTCAATAAGTTTGAGTCCATGATTCCACAATGAAGCCGATGCTGGCTCCCCACATAAACTGCCCCACAGCAAGAACTATAAATAAACAGAAAAGACATAAACCCATCAATTTGAGTTGACACACATAAACACATCTCTAAAGGTCACACAGTGATGCACCTCTCAGGGGCAGAACCAGATGTTTTCAGGCGTTTTCATTTTTATGGGTGGCGTCTGCACGTTGACGTCACGGCTTCCGGGTTTCGCGTCTGACAGCGCGCCTAGAGCACAGAAGCGGTGGGGATGTCTCAGGTTGTCAAGGGTAATAATGGACTGTTATACAGCGTCAGTCTCCAGCACAACGGTAGCGCGAGGGACAGGACTGCCTCGGATTAAATAAACACGTTTGCTGGCTGACGGAGCGGAGGCGGAGTTGCTTCTGTCTGCTGGTCCAAAGGGAAAATGACATTTCCAAGGCAGGGAAAAAAAACCCAGCGTGAACGGCGGACAAATCAGGTGAGTCCCAGGGAAGGGGCAGGCGTTTTCAGGGGCGTGTCTCGAGGGCGTAAGGTAGGGCCGAGGAGGAGTCAACTGTGCAGCCAGCTCTGAGCAGCAAGCAGGTTGTCACAACGTAGGACAGCCAAGCAGGAACTCCAACACTGACAAACATTTGGCTTGCACTGGACCTTCTTGAGGTTTTCAGCAGCAGCCTCATGCTGTCATTATACGCCACCATGAGTTTTCTAATACTGTCTTGTTTATATCGACACCACAGCTGGGCAGTATACAATGGTGTGCAATATGCTCTAAAAAGGGCAATCTTCAGTTACAGAACATGCTAAACTTCCGACAAAGCATGTTTGCTTGAGCATACAGCTTCCAACGCTGCCTGCAGATGTCCTGATCATCAGACAGGTCTTCTGTCTTAACCGTCTTCTCTACTTTTGACGATCATAATCTTACTCTTTTTGGCGTTATACATTATATCACATTCCACACCATACTCAGTACATATCCTCAGAAGCTGTTGGAGTCCAGCACTACATGGACTAAAAATTACCAAATCATCTGCGTACATGAGGTGATTAATTAGTGAATCACCAACCCTACACCCTGTATGAGATGCATTTAAAATCAGAGACAAATCATTCATGTACACATTAAAAAGAAAAGGAGATCAGATTCCACCTTGGCGTACACCATTGGTCACATGGAAAGGAGCAGAGGTTACATCCCCCCATCTCACCCTCATTATCTGACGAGAGTACCAATAAACCAAGATTCTAAGCCAGGAACTCCACATTTGAATAACTTGAGAAATAATTTCTCATGATTAACACGATCAAATGCTTTAGAAGCATCAATAAAACACATAAACATTGTTGAATTCTGCCTGTTACATTTGCCTAAAATTTCCTTCAATACAAAAATACATAAATCTTTGCCATGCTTTCTTTTAAAACCAAACTGGTTGTCGGTACACAGGATATACTTCTCAAGTCTACTAAGCAGGACTGACTCCAGTACTTTGAACATGATGCTGGCCAAAGCAATCGGCCTGTAGTTATCAGAGCTGTTCAGCTTCCCAACTTTTATCTTTAACCACTGGCACTAGCACCACAGCGAGCATAGATTCAGGTAGCACCCCATGCACAAAAAATCCTGTGAAACATAAAGCTACCAGAGGGCACAGTTTCTTGCTGGCAAATTTCATATGTTTAGCTGTAATTTTATCTAGACCACAGGCCTTGTTATCTCTCAGGCTTAATATTGCCTCCTGAATTTCAGGAGCAGCAACAATAACACCTTCATCAAACTCCACATCATCTACTACAACCAAGTTACTTTTTACACAGTTTAGCAATTCATAATAACGGTTCCGCCATAACAGTGAAAATTCATCAGAACCACTCACAACATCTAAATCAGATGGAAGAGATGTTCTGCGATTATTAATCATTCTTATTTCCTTCCAGAAGTCATTAATATCATTTCTTTGTAACTTATTTGCCAGTGAATCTGCCTTCATGGCATTTTTGTTTCTTTTAATATGTCGAAGTGCATGTTTGAATCGAGCATTGGAGCGTTTTTTATCTTCACACAAGTGGCCATTCCTACTTTTGCCAGCCTCTGCCCATTTTTTAAACGCATTTCAGGCCTCTGCATGGAGCTCCTCTACATAGTCCTTCCAACCTGGCTTACCATAACATACTTCTGTACTGTGTTTGTATAAGAGCCTGCTTGAAGTACCAAAGAATCCCACAATAGCTTTATACAAAAAACCTAATTCCTCACAGTGTTGTACATTCTTGCAGTTCATGTCCCGTTACAGTAAGGCATCTTTTAGGACCTTAATATTACCCAGCAATGCATCTGAAGGATTATCATATTTTCTCAGGTCTTTTTCCGACAATTTTTGTCTATCTCATTTTCCTACGTCAATGCCATTATCCACAGGTGCCAACACTGGTAAATTACCAGCGTTCAACACCATGGCAAGGGTATATGGTCTGTTGTAGCCAGATCGTAATCGATCTTCATCATATCTATGGAGTCATGGGCATCAGCTGTACAAAGGCAGTGGTCCAGCCAGGAGGTAGAGTGCCAGGCCTCGCTAATATAAGTATAACTCCAAGGTGGCAATAGCACCTTTCTAGACAGAATTAATCCACTGTCTAAACAAAACTGAATTAAGTGATTACCAAATAAAGAGCTGCAATCACTGACATCAGCATTCATATCCCCAACAACACAGATGCAGGAAGAAGGGTTGTCCTGAATAAATGACATGATAAATGCTAGTCCACTTGGGTACTCATCCTCATTTTTCATGCACTTATATGGCGCATAGACATTTAGAATAATCATTTTCCTATCGTAGCAGCACAGCTCGGTCCCAAAAGCCCAGTTAACTCCCAACCTTAATATTGACCAGCAGATCATATTTTTTGTTCCACATCGTTGCGACCCCGCCTGGAATCCTCCCCCGGATAACGCTAGTACTTAAGTCAGCTGTTGATTCACCCACTCCATGAAAGTCCTTATGTTTACAGTTTAGTCCTTCCAGGTCCTGTTTAGCCAGGAACGCTTCCTGAACACTCATTATGTCACATCTCTCCATCAATTTGTCCACAACAACACGGCGTGATTTATCAGCTTCACTGTGGCCGACAGGCAGCCCACGCGCATTATAAGACACCACACAGATGTTCATAGAGAGATACACTGCCTGGCCAAAAAAAAAAAAAGTTGCCACCTGGATTTAACTAAGCAAATAGGTACGAGCCTCCTATTGGATAATTACTGCATGGGCGATTATCTTTCAGCTGCAACAAGTTATTTAACCCCAACTGGTGCAATGAGTTGCTTCTCATTTCCTAAACAACCATATCGAAAGACACATCCCGTGGTCTTGGAAAAGATGTTAGTCTGTCTGAGAAGGGTCAAATCACTGGCAGCATCAAACAGAGAAAACATCTAAAGAGATTTCAGAAACTACTAAAATTGGGTTAAGATAAGATAAGATAAAGATACTTTATTGATCCCCGAGGGGAAATTCATGAACTGTCCAAAGCATTATTAAAAACTGGAAGGATAGTGGGGACCCATCATCTTCAAGGAAGAAATGTGGCCGGAAAGGCAGATGTGGTGATGCACCCATCATGCCTAGTGTGTACTGCACAGGCCTGTGGGGGCAGCGTTATGATCTGGGGTTGCTGCAGTTGCTCAGGTCCAGGTTCAGCAACAGTATATCCTCAAAGAATGAGGTCAGCTGATACCTGAATATACTGAATGAGCAGGTTATTCCATCAATGGACTTTTTCTTCCCTGATGGCACAGGCCATATTCCAAGATGACAAAGCCAGGATTCATCGGGCTAAAATTGTGAAAGACTGGTTCAGGGAGCATGACATCATTTTCACACATGGATTGGCCCCCACAGAGTCCAGACCTCAACCCCATTGAGAATCTTTGGGATGTGCTAGAGAGGGCTTTGTGCAGCGGTCAGACTCTACCATCATCAATGCAAGATCTTGGTGAAAAATTAATGCAACACTGGATGGAAATAAATCTTTTGACATTGCAGAAGCTTATCGAAACAATGCCACAGCGAATGCTGCCGTAATCAAAGCTAAAGGCGGTCCAACAAAGTAGTAGAGTGAATGACCTTTTTTTTTTTTGGTGGCGACTTTTTTTTGGCCAGGCAGTGTAAGTTCATACCACCACAGCTACAATGCATACTGCCCCCCTTCTGGTGGTGCATCTGTACAATTGCGTTTCAGATAACTTCCCTCTTCGTCGCAAACAAATTTGGGGCCACAGGCCTCATAAAAGCGTCGTACAGAAGTCCCAGCAGGCCAAAGTTCTGGGTCAGAAACATTGCTGCATTTCAGCTGTGATGTGAAATGAGCCATACTTGCTATGAGCAGACTCGATCTTCCGACACGTCACCGTTTCATTCGCCAGCTTGTCGGCTAAATAGTCGCGTAGCATGTCTGAGAATCGTGACGATATCACATCCAGGTGTTCCCGTCGTTGGGGGGTGCCCAGCTGTTCCCTCACACCTCTGCGTCAGGTGCTGGCAATCCCTGCGTCTCAGGTTTCGCTGCAACACCGACACCCAGTCCCAGGGTACGAGATTTTACAGCGGGGGATCTACTGGCTCCTCCTGAGGAGTAGGATCTGCCATCCCCAGTGATCCCACTCGTGTAGTGCCAGCAGCCCCAGAATCATAGTTGAGTCCGCCGTGCGTCTCCACTGCTGCCACTCAGCGATCCATGGCCGCAACAGCTGCTCCCAAGTTCTCGCTTACCTCCGCCTGCATCTCCAAAGTCCTCCTTAGGTCAGCGACTTGTTGGCTCAGCTGCTCCACTCGGCTAAGCAGCGCTGAGACGTCCATATTGCCAAACCCGACTGGTGGCAGTTCATCTAAGTAATATGAAACAAATCTCAGGATATTTTCAGCGCACTCATTTAGCACCTTCAAGCAGGCTTTGATGTAATTCATGTCCTTCTGTGGGCCTTTGTGTGAGACACATCTCAAGGTGGTGTTTAGGCAACATCAAACAAACGTCGCTTGGATTCCTCAATCCTGTCAGATGAGAAATTATTTGCGATCAGTGTCGTCATTTTAACCACGATAAAATGTAAAAGATCATCTTCCACGATCACCTACCCATTATCCGTTTTGTAGATGGTAGGGTTTGTGCGTGGATTTAAAGAGCCTCCACCACCAGCACCTGCTCTTGCCGCCATGTTGTCAGCATGGTGGCAAGAGCATGGGGGAGATAATTAACCTGATGCTATTTTTCATTTTCACAAATAGAACAAAGGTTTCACAATTCAGAAACTGTGCTTGAATTAATCTACAGTCCCTAAAGAACATCTGAGTCCAGGTTTGAAAAGTCTACTTGTAGTTTTTACACAGGACCTGGTTAAATGTCAGTAGAAAATAATTTGAGTGGAATTGCCCGAAGCTGGGAACAGGTTGCTGCACTTCAGCCTCGTTTTTTCATGTTGGGAGATTTCATGTCGACTTTTTCATTTTGTTTTTAAAGAGAAAACGTTTACATGGAGACTTTTTCCCTTTCGGTACGAAATAATTCTGATTGAGGATTTCAGGGCAGCAGTTTCCATGGGAACTAATTCATTCCGATCTGGTGTGTACATGCGCCAATATTTATTCAGAATAATCCTGACATGCGCAGAATGATGTAACATCAGGCTATTTAATAAAGATGGAGGTCTAAAAAACTGATAGTTATTTCTGCAGGACTTTCCAGCAGCAGCTGATACTCATGAGCTCCTACAGCAGACAACCAGGAGAAAAAGGCGTAGAGACAGCGTTTGAGTAAAAAACAAACTGTTGCTGTCCAGGGAGTTATGTTCACAGCCATCTGTCAAAGGGAGGAAACATCACTCGTTGCATGTTGTTTTGTTGAAGTATTAGCTGCAAGAGCGCAACCTCACAACTTTCCGATTCAACGTTTACATGATACCCCGTTCGGTTTGGGGAAAGGAATATTCTACCCCAGTGAAACCGAACGAAAATTCATTCGGCTTAGCACTTTTAATTCCGAAAGCAATCGGTGTATTTGGGTCCCTGTAAATGCAGCCACTGTTTCTTACCTTTTAAGTTTCTGCTGAAAAAGCAGAGTTGTAGTAACTGCTGCTTCCTCTTATATTTTGTCCATTTCTGCTCATGTGCACACAGAGCTGACGAACTTACTTTAGCCTTTGGTCTGTTCAGACAAGGGGCAGGGGGCTAATCGGAATTCACACCAACCGGAGCTAGGTTGGAGCGTGTATTCATGGTGGGTTTAAGTGCTGGCGGAAAGCTGGGTCATCTGGATTTTCTCAGAAGAAAGGTGATCAAGTTAACAGTAAAATGTACATCCAGGGCTGAAGCACCAGGAAAGTCTGCTGGCGATGCCACTGCTCCAGGGGTTATTGAGTATTGGGACACCACTACTCACTGGAACGTGCAAAAATTCAGAGATAAGGGTAAAAGGCCCTTAATCTCCCAAAATAAGTGGGTATTGCTTGAAAAATGTAGAGTAATGCCAGGAGTGCTTGATGTGAGGCCCATTACTTGGTGCTATTGTAATCAAGCTTTCAATGCATTAGATTCATGGAGGTAAGCTGCACGTCATGAGCTAAAAACACTTACACCTAGTGCCACAAGGTGTAGAGACTCCCTAACCTTACTGAGAAGGGATTTAGTAGGACCCTTTGGCTCCAAACATGGCAGGGGTATCAACACTGGTCCTCCAGGTTAGTTTTCCTGCACAAAAGGAAGCCCAACAGCGTGTCAACTTCATTATGACCCATTAGGTTAAGTCATGTGCTGGAGCAGGAAACCTTGCAGGATAGCAATCAGGAGATTACCCAAATCAAGATCTGAAGTACAAGTGGATAAAGAGAGAATCAGATCTGTGGCAAAGGCAGCACGAGTTCCTCGGCAGTCTGGCCAGATAATGTTAAAATGACAGTCAAGTTCCAGGGTAGCTAGTCCTCCTGGACTCCGGCAGCTGCAGGGGAAACCATTAACCAGAGTAAAGAGGTTTAACCACAGAGACCAGAGGATAACGGGTCTGAAACGGTTTATTTTCATCAGAACTGGTTTCCAGAGTAAAACAGCATCTTGAAGTGGTTCCTGCTCAGTTTGCGTAGTGACACTCCACCCTGATGTCTGCGCTCTGGCTCCTGATGATGGGACTCTTGCCCAACATCCTGGGTTTGTAGAACAGCTTGAAGGCGTAAACAAAGTCCTTCTCCCTGATCTGAGGACAGAGGACAGCAAGTCTCATCAACGCTGCAGTGAAGGAACAGTGGAGTGTCAGATCACCTTCATACCTCCAGCGTGCTGCCGCAGTCATGAAGCTCGGACTCGAAGATCAGCACGTGATCATGGTGGTCCACCTCTTTGGCCGGACAGCCTCCCAGCGTGATTTCATCTGGATTTATCAGCGTCCCGAGTCCCAGCAGGTCCTGGCTCACCTCCACCTGGACCTTGCTCTCCCCGCACCTGACGGCCACCCGGCTGGGGGCCGCCGGCGGCTGCACCTGGAAATGGAAAGGAGGCTTCTTCACCGGCTCCACTGGATCTTCTGGAAACCTCCATCTGAGCTGCTCTCCTGCAGGCTGGACCCTCTTTGAATGGAAGCTGGCGGCCTGCTGAGCCACCCGACCGGAGCGCTCCCTCTCAAGTGGCGCCACCGGCTTGGCCTCCACCGCCGCGGGATGCTGCATCTTGGCCGCCCAGTAAGGCGGCAGCACCCTGAAGCTGCTAAAGTGAGCCTGGCTCATCCTGAACTGGGCCAGAACAAAGAGCACCACAACAAGACTCCACACCTCCATGATGGCATGCAGATGCTCCTCTGCACTCCCTTTTTAAAGCTCCAGCTCCTCCTCCGCCTCGTTAACTAGATCCCATCCACACGCGTGTCTGACACAGCTGCACATGATCCACTAATCACCCAGTCCCCGAAGCTGCACTGGTGCTACTGGTGGAGGAAGTCCAGAAGCTGGACTGGTTTTACTGGTACTGGAGCTCTTTGATTCATAGTTCGGCTTTACGTGATAAATGTTGTAATTCAAATAAAGTTCTTCTCCAAATAAAAAATCCTTCATGTAAATGGTGATGTATAAATTTCTGCTTGTTCATCTCTGATATGTCTGAAACTCTCCTGTTATTTAGATGAACCCAGCTAATAACTGACCGGAGTTTCTAACAAACCTTTTGACTTTGTCAATGTCAAGTTTATTTGTAGAGCACAGCCCCATCAGGCATACCAACGTGCTTTAAAAAACAAAAAAAACACAACAGAAGCAACAACAAAACACATGAAACATTTAAACATCGGGTAAAAGACATAGACATAGAAATGAAAGGTTATAACTTTCTTTTTCTCAGCCTGGACCGTATTTCATATGTGCATTTACTCACCGGTAAAGTTTCTGCATCACTTTGACTCTTTTGGAAGATGTTATGTTGAGTCGCCCTTCGGCGTACATCCATATACTGGCAGCCTCTATAGATGGTTTCCCATTTACAAACATTGGCAGTTGTGCGCACAACCAGGGGGCAAAAAGCCTGTTTATACTGCAGTCTACGGCCAAACACTGATTCATAAAAGTATAAGGTAACCTGATGAAACAAACAGAGATCGTTGTGTTTTAAATTATATTGAATAAATCTGTATTTTGATGACGAATAAAGGAATAGCAACGCAGCGTTGCTGTGTTGTATTTCTATTAACGTTACACTAACTTGGCAAGGGAGTCATCACCCGGAAACGGCAATTTTCTTGTTAAAACATGGATATTATTCGTGTTGGACCTCATTTGAAATTTGCCGGAAAATCACGAGTTAGAAAGCGGCTTAAACTTTCGTTTAGACCAAAATGGTCCCCAACAGTCTGCTGTCTACAGCAGGTTCAGCTCCGCGTTGTCCTCATCTCCTCCTTACAGGAGCAACTTTCACTAGTCTGGATTAAACCAGGCAAAGACGACATCATCACTACGTTTGGAAAGGAGCTGATTCCAGCTGTTAGAGACTCACCTGCATTGCTGTGAGTGAGTCTCGCTGCTTGTGTACACAATCTGCTCTATTGTGCTCTATATGTACTGTCCTGGTAGACAGTAGACAGACTAGCTAACTGCTAACAAGCTAATGGTATAAACTCAAACACCATCTGATTTACGACCCCCGTACTTCATTAAATCTCTGGGATGCGTTGTTCTGTAGCATGAATGTTTGTAAACGGCTCCACAATCAGTTTTTCTTCTTTTTCTTCTCCGTGTGTGAGCAGAGGACGGCTGTCACACACAGCTACAGTGTTGTGATGCAGCCGTGAACTGATTAATGACTGGTCGCGGACGTGATACTGGTATTGTTCCCGTACCAGTCTCCCAACAACAACACAGGAATAATTTCTGCCTCCGCCGTGGTTTAATCCTACAAGGTGACCATGGTGAAAGACTAAATAAATCATAGTCTGAACCGGAATAAGTTATCTGGGAGGGTTTTCTGAAGATCTCTTTTTTTTTTTTGCAACCGAACAAATACCAGGACATAAACATTATATTTCCCCGACACTTTCACGTCAGATTTTGACTTCATCTGCATTAAAAGTCGAGTCTTGCATGTAAACACGTCTTCTCATAGTTCAATAATGCTTTTCCTGTGTCTTCTTGCCCGTTGGTTGCGCGCTCATCCTATCTGTGACGTTGCTCAGAAACCCATCTATAAGACATCTGCAGCAAAACTCCTTCATTTCATCAATGCTTTAAGCAGAATGAATGAATACTATTGTCCTGTGAGTTCAGAGTTTTGTAAATTATGTTTTTTGTTGTTGTTGTCTGGTAGCGAGCTGCTCTTCTCAGCTGTACTACTGAAGTGCGCATCAGGAATGTGCGGCCCCCAAAAAGTGTGTTGTACACCCTGATAACTAATGGAAAGCTCAATCTGGACTCACAGGACAACAGTACTTGTTTGTTCATTCATTCTCCTTAAAGTATTAGTGAAATGAAGTTTTGCTGCCCCGTCTCTGCCATTATAGACGTAGATGTACGCCAAAGGACAACTCAACATAATATCTTCCAAAGGAGGCAAAGTGATACAGAAATTTCACTGGTGAGTAAATGCACAAACAAACTCTTAGAAATAAGGTCGGTTGAAAAAAAAAAAAGTTATCCTTCATGAATTTCCCCTCGGGATCAATAAAGTATCTATCTATCTATCTATCTATCTATCTATCTATCTATCTATCTATCTATCTATCTATCTATCTATCTATCTATCTATCTATCTATCTATCTATCTATCCAACCATTTGCCAATGAACATGTTTTCATAAGCGATTGAAATGACAACTTGCTACTTGCGCTGATAGACTTTACAAGCTGAATGTTTTCCTCCACAACCAATGATCCCTTATTTAAAGATGCAGCGTTGAGAAGATGTTTCACAGATCTGGTCCCAGAGGTCGGGACTGGGACAGATCCAGATCCAGATCCAGATCCCGGCTGCTGTTGGTGGTCATGGAGAAGATATTTTCACTGAGTGTGCTGTTTACTCCATTGATTTGGTTTTGAAGAGCCTAATCAGTTGACCCCATGGGTAAACTGCTCTTCTGTTGTCATGGATACAAGAGATCCTGAACAGTCCAATGTACATGGAGAAACTGCTTCAGCAACACAGGAAAAAAGAATAGCTTGAGAAAAAAGGTAGACTGTAGTAATACGTCCTGGTGGCAGACTGCTGCCACCTGCTGGCACTTTCCAGAGTGTCTACAAGGATGAAATGAGTAACAAAAACTGCAGTGATTCAGTGAGAGAAATTTAGATATTGTAGTTGTATTTTTCGTTTTTTCAAAAAAAACAAAAACTGCAGCAATATACTAAATGTGCAGACATTCATGGAAATGCTCTGATACAAGCGTGCAAGGATTTATTCTTCAGTACAGTCTGATACACGACACAGTTACAGAGTTACCCTGTTAAAAAAAACAAAGTAAAAAGAAAATTACATTTACAACCCAGCCAACATGCATATATGGGCCCCATCTGGGCTATGCCCGGCTCAGCGGGTACCATCTGGGCATGGGCTCAGACTTTTATGTGGGGCCCACTTGGGTTTCTCACATAATAACACCAATACGGGCATCTAAAGTGGTACCATTATGTAACCCCGGGACAATCCTATAGGCTAATCTGACGAGCGTTTTGTGTGTTGCGCCATCTTGCAGCGCCGCCATTGCCTGGGTAACGTGTCCCAATTACCTCGTATCTGCCAACGTGGACCTGGCTGGGTGCAGATGCGACGACCGTCCTTGCTGAGGCCTCACCGCCTGATTTTAACTTTGCTTTTTCCACAAGAAGTAGCAAAAGGGGGGTGGCACTGCTTCAATCACATCCACAACTCTTGCCACCAAACCCATCTTATTTAATCAATATGACACCTTTGAACACCATACAATTGTTCTCAGCAGTCCCCCAATCTTGATTGTCACTACTTACAGACCCCCACCCAAAATGCACAGCTTTTATCAGTGAATTTTCAGAACTCCTGTCAATCATTCATAGTTCCTACAACATGATACTTTTAACCGGTGATTTTAACCTACACATAGACAACCCCTCAGATCCTGTTGTAACCGAGTTTTTAAGTTTTCTTAACTACATGGATTTTATTCAACACGTAAGGCAGCTGAGTCACAACAGGGGACACACTCTGGATTTGGTCATCACGCATGGCTGCTGTGTCCTCTGTTGTTGACTTGGCTGTCTCTGATCACTATTGTGTGTTTTTTAACATCACCGTTTTTATCCAGCGGGGGACCTCGGCAAGGACGATGAGGAAACGTCATCTAACCCCTGAAGTGGCTGCACATTTTCTTGGGGTTCTTTAGTTTTAACTGCCTCCTGTGATTTTATTGTGGATCATTTTAACAGTAGACTTCAGACAGCCCTCAATGCTCTTGCCCCGCTCAAATCAAAAACCATTCACACCAAATCTGTTGCCCCATGGAGAAACGAGGAGCTGAAACAAATCAAAAGGAAATGTAGGATGGCAGAAAGGAGATGGAGGAAAAACAAAATAACCATAATCAAATTTTCAGAGACCAGCAAAAAATATACAATGATGCACTCAGAAACGCACCAAATAACTACTTTTTAAAAAAAATGATCTCTAAAGTATTCTGACATTTTGGGGGGTTTTTTTTGGTTTTTTTTTTTTACTTTGGTGCATTTATTTAAACTATTATTCATCTCTGGAAACTGGCTTTAATGACAAGCAACACTGGAACAACACAGAAATCTCGTGATTACTTATCAAAGTTTAAAAAACTAAACTCTTTCAAAGGTGGCTACGTTTCTATTTTATCACATATTTGGCTTTTGGTATTGTTTCATGACTGTACAGACCACGTAGCCTTCACATGTCCTGCAGATGAAACTAAAGACTGCAGGACACCGTCTTCATGATCCGTTTGTGTTTCTGACTGAACTGGTTTTATTTTCTGGTCACAACGTTTCCCTGATCAGAGCAAATAATGTTATATTTCACAATATCTCCCAGATTAGTCATTAACTCTCAGGAACACCACAGCTGTCTCTGTTAGCATGAGCTAGCATGATAACGTTATGCGGTTCGTCATTTTCAGGAGCATAGATACGTGAAATAAAGTGTCAGATTAATGAGTGTTCACCATAATTTGTGTTTTTGTTGTTGGGGATTAATGCTGCGTTCCATTTGAACTCGGAAGTCGGAAATTCCCAGTTCCGAGTAGGAAATTTCAACTGGAATGCCCCTCTGAAGTCGTATTTCCCACTCGGAAAGTTGGACAACTCTCACAGCTCCGATTTCAGATTTAAAGATGGCCGCGCCCAGTGTTAGCAGTTTTAGAAGCTCCTGTAATGTTACATTTATTTGCACTTCTTACTAATATTTTGTTGCATAAATCAGTCGCACACGTAGTATCGGCTTATATAGATGTAGGGGGAAGCTGCTGTTGTGTGTAATTCACATTTTTCATGTGGTATATGTGAACTACAATGCAAGCTGTGCTAACGGCTAATAGCAGTAGCCTTAGCAAGCACGTTGTTTTGCTAGGCTGCTAACTGGTTATGACCAGTGAGCTGGAACGCAAGTTGTTCGGGTGTGACGTCACCCCCCAGTTCCCACTTTCCAGTTCCGATGAAAATGGAACGCAGCATAAATCCAGTGTTTTCTCCTCCGTGGCAGCAAGTTATTCCTCTGCTCTGTGTCAGATATTCCTCCCCGATGCAAACACACTGACATCAGTGGACTGAGCAGCCCCGTCCAGTTTAGTCACAGACGGCAGAAATCTTCATGAAATAAATGTCCGTGATCTTACTCACTTATCACATTAAAGTTTTCCTCTGATCTTCCAACAACCAGGAATGTGACGTCCTTCCAGATTTCCTCCATGTTAAGAAAAACATCCGATTCTCATCTGATCTAGTTACACATGTACAGAAACGCTGGTGTTACGAGGTAACTGGTGTGTTAACTGGTGATTCTTGCAGATGTTGTCTTCAGGAGTACTCAGCCCGTTTTCCGAACGCATAGATTCGACAATCTACACGAGAACACAGTCTGATGCTTCACTTTGTTGTTCAAGTGAACTAAATGCTGCTTTGATTTGTGACTAAAGAGTTTTCTGTTGAGGGAGCAAATGGATACCTCCTCTGGACATAAGTTTGGTGATTAAGATATACACAACTCCCCGGAAGTATGAATAGTGTCCATCTGCAGCTTGCAAGAGCGGTGTGTCGTAGAGTGACAGTTACAACATGCCCACCAGACTTGAGCATGGTAAAATCTAGCCCTACCCCTGAAACTTAAGACCCACCCATTATAGGACCTGCAGGATGCCACCCCTAAAGTGGAGCTGCCCACCCGATCCAGAACGAGCAGAGTCCAGTCTCTTTACCCTCAACCCAGTCACACCAAATCCAAAGTACTTCAGCTTGGTGTCAAATATTGAACATTACGCTCACAACAGGTGGTGGGGAGGGGTTACAATTCTTTCCCCTCTGATCCAAATACCACCTCATGAGATTTGGACAGAGCCCTCTCCACTCAGTTTCAGAGGAGAGTCCAAGTGAACCATTTAACTTGAATCTTTTAATGTCGCATCCTGGGGAATTAACATCCAGTCTCCTTATAGGGAAATGGTCAGGTTTTTGGACAAATTTTGAATGGGAAATGATTGCCATTGGACAAAAGTCTATAGGGAAGGTCAGGGTTAAAAAAGTTCCACACACAAAACCAATGTGAAGGGGTTTAACCACAGAGACCAGAGGATAACGGGTCTGAAACGGTTTTATTTCCATCAGAACTGGTTTCCAGAGTAAAACAGCATCTTGAAGTGGTTCCTGCTCAGTTTGCGTAGTGACACTCCACCCTGATGTCTGCGCTCTGGCTCCTGATGATGGGACTCTTGCCCAACATCCTGGGTTTGTAGAACAGCTTGAAGGCGTAAACAAAGTCCTTCTCCCTGATCTGAGGACAGAGGACAGCAAGTCTCATCAACGCTGCAGTGAAGGAACAGTGGAGTGTCAGATCACCTTCATACCTCCAGCGTGCTGCCGCAGTCGTGAAGCTCGGACTCGAAGATCAGCACGTGATCGTCGTGGTCCACCTCTTTGGCCGGACAGCCTCCCAGCGTGATTTCATCTGGATTGATCAGCGTCCCGAGTCCCAGCAGGTCCTGGCTCACCTCCACCTGGACCTTGCTCTCCCCGCACCTCACGGCCACCCGGCTGGGGGCCGCCGGCGGCTGCACCTGGAAATGGAAAGGAGGCTTCTTCACCGGCTCCACTGGATCATCTGGAAACCTCCATCTGAGCTGCTCTCCTGCAGGCTGGACCCTCTTTGAATGGAAGCTGGCGGCCTGCTGAGCCACCCGACCGGAGCGCTCCCTCTCAAGTGGCGCCACCGGCTTGGCCTCCACCGCCGCGGGATGCTGCATCTTGGCCGCCCAGTAAGGCGGCAGCACCCTGAAGCTGCTAAAGTGAGCCTGGCTCATCCTGAACTGGGCCAGAACAAAGAGCACCACAACAAGACTCCACACCTCCATGATGGCATGCAGATGCTCCTCTGCACTCCCTTTTTAAAGCTCCAGCTCCTCCTCCACCTCGTTAACTAGATCCCGTCCACACGCGTGTGGGACACAGCTGCACATGATCCACCAATCACCCAGTCCCGGAGCTGCACTGGTGCTACTGGTGGAGGAACAATCGCACCCATTTTCCATAGCAACAGAAATGAAGAATGACCTTTATGATTCAGCCGTCAAGAAATTAAAACGGTTCCATAAAAACCAAAAACACGCATAAATGACGGCAAATTGAGAGGACGTATGCATGTGTATAGAGAGGAGGAAGTTAGAAGAATAGTTGTGACTTTTATTTTGATAGACAAATCTTTATTTTTCACTATTAGTGGGAAAGTTCAGATAGAATCTGAGAAGATTTGCTGACATCAGGGTCAAAACGGAAACAAGACGAGCGCGAAACTGATCAGATGGGTCACAGAAAGATTTCCACACTAGCTGAAAGATCACATTCCTGCACACGTTCCTGTGAAAACACTTTTACATTCATACTGTTCTTGGATTGAAGCCAAAGGTTCAGATTTTCTTCTTGAAACCACTTCTGATCCCAGTGATGCATCATTCATGAGACGTTAGTAAAGGCGGGACTGGGTCTGGAACATTCCTGCTTCCAGGCAGACAGCTGCAGGGATGAGGAGCTTTCTCCACGGAGGGCAAATCTCAGCGAAAGTTCACTTTACAGATAAACAGCATGTCCAAAAGTATTTCCTGCCATGCATGAGTCATCTGTAAATGGAACAAATCACCACAGGAGGTCAGATGGAGAGTTGCATCCTGCAGAAAAAAGGGCAACGCAAGAAAAATGGATCAGAAATTAGGTTTTCATGATTTTCCTTCTTCTTCTTTAATGTTTCAGCATGTTAATGCTGCTCCGGGGATTTCAGCAGCTGCCTCGTGGCTTGGCAGGAAATATTTTCTAGACATGTATGGTTCCCAAAGGATTGGTCCTGTTTTGTTTTGTTCTTGTGCTGCCGGTGAAGACCAGTGGTGTCTGATGAAGCATGGTTGTAACCCCATCATGCTGTGGGGATGCGTCCCAGTGGGGCTGACAGCTGAAGGAAGGCCAACCAGTCAGAAACATAAACACTGGTGGGCTGGTTACAGGACGAGTCCTTCAATGACCCGGCGTGAGGTTAGACTTTAAACCTACGGCCTGTTTAAACATACGACCTGGGGGCCTAAATGGTCCAGTCACGGGGGGTCGAGAGTCCAAGCTGAGTTTGGTAAATGTGAAAATAACATAGAAGATTTTAACTGTAACTTTTTACATAAGGTATATATATATAGATAGATAGATAGATAGATAGATAGATAGATAGATAGATAGATAGATATATACGGATGGGTAGATGGATATATAGGTGCATAGATAGTATATATATTACGGTGTGTTATGTATATATTATATATAGTATATATTAGTATATATTTATATTTATCTTTACACACAGAATCATCCTCAAAATTATTCATACCTTCCAAGTCAAGAAAATGTTAAATTAAGCATAGTAATTCAAATGGAAAACTAATATTCAAGTGAAAAAAACAACAATAACAAATATAAAATGTTCACAAAATTATAATTTTGTAAAATAAATATTGCTTTTGAATTGTGGTACGATGTAATAAAAAGAAAAAACAAAAAATAAAACTGGGACATATTAGAGCACCTTTCCCATAACAGTGGACCAAATAGAAATCTTTTTAACAACAGAAAACACCTGATTGCAGTGATTGCCTCAAAGTGTTGCTCAACAAATTTTACTCTTAATTGTTTTATTTTCTATTTGTTTGTTTTTAATCTTTCTTTCAAATCACAATTCAAAATCAGTTGCATGATTTTCAGATATTTCTTTATTTATTACTTTTGTCAATCTCAACTATTTCACTGACAGCTATTTTTATTTCCCTTCTTTAATTGAATAAATTGTATGAAAATTTTAAGCTAGAAAAAATGGAGAGAAAAAAGAGAAAAGGTGAAGTGAAAATACAGTATTTGTCAATGTTTTTTTGTAAAACAATGCAACAACTTTCAGTTGATGTATTGTCCTTTTCCTTGCTTTTTTTGTTGTGTGTGTGTGTGTGTGTGTGTGTGTGTGTGTGTGTGGGGGGGGGGGGGGGGGGGGGGCTTTTTTGTTTTTTTGTTTGTTTGTTCCATATTTGTTTATTGTGCAGGGGTGACCACATGTGATTGGGTCGGTATGAATGATGTATGATTCAGTGTGGGGTGTGCATGTGTGGGTATACAGTAATGGAGATGCACTGAAGGGTTTTTTACTTGTATATGAGATTATTGTATGTTTCCTTTATAAGAGAAAGATAAGGGTTATTTTATTTTTTTTCCCTCTCGCGGGGGCCCCCGGACCTTTTCCCCCCCATCCCCCCCCCATTCCCTCTCCCTTCCCTATCCCCCCCCACACCGCGAACAAAATCAGACTACCATGCCTGTGGATGGGGGTGGGTTTACTTCGTCTGTTGTTCTGTGAAAATCCTTCCAGATTCACAGCCTCCAGGAACCAGACTCTCCCACCAGCACCCCTCTACACAGTTATGGAGCTGGGAGGGCAGCTATGTCCTCAGCTCAGGTCCTGGACCTCCACAAACAGGTTTAGAGATCAAGCTGTCAGTCTAGAGCTCAGCTCAGGAATACAGGAAGGAAGTGGAACGAAGAAGAGACAATGCAGAATCGTAATATTATCTTGTTTGAACACTGATGAGATTTGATTTGATACAGAATAAGATGTGGATGTAGAAGGAGCAGAAATCAGCCTGTAGCCTGAGAGGAAACCAGTCTGTACATCACATGATCTGCTCTTCGCCCATGCTCATTAAGCTCATGGCTTAGAGTCTGACAAAAGCTTAAACAATAAATAAAGCTGATCTCACGTCAAGAAGGAAATATAACAGTTCACAACATTGATGCTCATCAAGTCTTCATAAAAACACAGAAGACAAGAAGCATCATTCTTCTCACAACTGTTATGTAGAGTCACAGAAAATCCACCCTGAATAGCAAAAAAAAACCTGCAGAGGAAAGATGGATGCTCCTTAAAAAGCCAATGAATATGCAAATAAGGAACACTTTGGTTGTTTCTTTCCCAGGATGAGTGGTGTCCACATTTCTAAAGCTCTCTGCCACCACCTGGTGGCAATATGATGTATTTCATCACACTGACCCAACAGGGATGATACACAATCATCACTCTCAACTAATTTTTTTTTTTTTTTTTCTTTTTTTAATTTATTTTTTTTTCATTTTATTTTTTTTATCTATATTATTTCTTATTATATAAAAAATATTTTTTTTTTTTTTTTTTTCCTTATAAGAAATTACTAATTTTATTTAACACCCCCTTATTTATTTTTTTATAAAAAAAAAAAACAACCCATTATTTTCCTCTTCTCTTTTTTTTTCGATATTTTCCTTTTCCTTCTCTTTAAAATATATCTATATTTTTTTTTTATATATATCCCCACCCCCACTCTCAACTCAACTTTATTTATAAAGCCCTTTAAAACTACTACAGCTGTAACAAAGTACCGTACACAGCAAGTAGACAGTAAAACAATTGTTTTTAATACTATTTAAAAACAACAACCCTGGAACAAGGTTTTACAGACATGTTGACACAATGGTAAACACTTTTTGCATTAACTGTTGCTGGAAAAGTGTGAGGCCTGGAAGTTAAATTAAATGATTGTAGTTCGTTCTTCATGCGCTAGGGGCTATAAAACAGAGAAAATCCCCATAAACTCCCTCTTCACAGCAGAAAGAAACATGTTTACAGCCTGGTTCAAAAACGGTTCAATAGGTCAAGTTTACCTTCATGTCAACTGTAAGGGGTCTTAATTTTTTTTTAAATCATCCTTTTAAATGTAATTTAATGAGGGGCGTGTCCTTTTGATTGACATGTGGCAGACCGGGTGCCGGTTTTAGCCGTGGAGGCTAATAGGCTAGTTAGCTCCCGGGAAAGCCTCAGCCTGTAGCAGAGTTGCACAACGGCGGTTTTTAGCTGGTTAACAGCAAGTCTGAGCGTGTCTTACCTTCAAACCGTCTATCTTCGTTCTTTCCTGTTCACTTCAGATTAGCTCAGTTAGCATTAGCTTGGCTGTCAATTGCCCTGCAGCTCGGAGCGTCCTTTTCTTTGCCTATTTTAGTATTTTTCAGGAGGGATGACACATGTGACACGGCAAGATGGCGACGGTGGGAAACGTCCACCTGGCTTCACTTTCCCCTCTTCAGACTTGACCGGATGCTATGCCCATTTTTTTTACAATCTTTGGTTGCTACATGATGGTAAAAATCATCCTGGAACTACTTTTTACAGACGTGTTGCTGCCATCAGATTCATAATTAGTGAATATTTTCCATGAAATGATGAAATATCTCAGATTCATCTTCCGATATGTTGTTTTCTACTGGGAATAAACTACTATGATGAGATTAATGCTGCCTTTATGTGAGAAAGATTATAATTTCCAGTTATTAAGTGGAAATTACCAGTGCGTTGTGTTTAAGTGATTTGTTGTCGTACTAAAGTGACACGCTGGAGGCCATCTTTCACTGACGAGATAGCTAGCTGCTAGCTAGCAGCTGCTCTGAGGAGGTAAACCAAACAATAACTGAGTTTTTAAAAACAAAACTGAGTCTAAATGGTAACGGTAAACTTCCATACGTCACAGAATTAGGCAGACTACAAATTAACCAATAAGCAGCAGCAGAGAATGTAAAAAATAATGCAATCTATCTTATTGGGGTTATTTCCGTTGCTCTCCGCCATGAAAGGTCAAAGTTTACCTCATCTTGGCAACTTGGCAATCATAAAATCTTTCCAGCTTTTTTGTGGAACGACATGAGTGGGTGTTCAAGTGCAATTTTGGCGTTGGACTTTGGTATTTACCATAAATATGACACCACATAAAGGCATAATATATCATTGTACTCTGGTTTATGTACATTTACACAGAGAGTCAGGTTTTTGGAATTCAGTTTGTAAATTTATTGACAAAACAGATTTGAAGTCAGTCAAAAAATAAAAATAAAAGCAGGCATATAGACAAGTTTCACAGACATTTCCGTCTTACTTCCGCAGTCGATCCATTTCTGCTAAGCGCTTCTGGTAAGATCTGCATTCATTTATATTGAATAATAATGTCTCTAAGATGGTAATATTCTCATTTATTTCTTATAAAAGAACGTGTTTCATTACTTCCTCACTTGCTACGACATTTAACTGGGAGGATAGTATAATATGATGGGCGGCAGTGGCTCAGGTGGTAGAGCAGGTCGGCCAATGATCGAAGGATCGGCGGTTAGAATCCCGATCCCCCAACCATATGTCGTCGTGCCCTGCCTCCAGTGGGGGCACCACTGGTGTATGAATGTGTGTGAATGGTTCCGGTGGTGGTCGGAGAGGCCGTAGGCGCAAAATGGCAGCCACGCTCCCGTCAGTCTGTCCCAGGGCAGCTGTGGCTGCATACGTAGTTTACCATCACCAAGTATGAATGAATAATGGACCCACTGTGAGCACCTTGAAAAGCGCGATATAAGTCCAATCCATTAATACGATGTAATGGCCTCATGTTACAACGAGCAATGGTGAGTCCATGGTGATGAACAGGAACACCACAGACTTACATAGTGACACAGTAGACTGGGTGTTGATAACTGACCCAAACACGGCAGTTTAGTCTCCATGAAGACAAATGTTCACCCAAAACAGTGTCTGAATGATTCCTGTCAGAGGACTTGCCCCGTGTTCACGCTGGACGCCTCCAGTCGCATACGCGCCTAGATTTTAACGCGCGAATGATGGATGCTTACTCACTTGAATTAAGCGTATGATACACGTGAATAAGACGCTTCTTATTCGCGCGTTAGGTTAAAGTTCCTGGAGTGGGGGATGGTGGTTTTTCACCTGTCAGTCACCTCAGTCAGGTGAACATGGCAGAACCGGTTATTTTGAGTACTTTGAGAGAGTTGTGGCGTTTTATCTGCTTTGGAAGTCGGAGAACCGAAGACGCCGGCGTGTTTGGGTCCACCAGATTCTCCAGAGGCCGTCGGAGCTCGGTGGATTTCATCACCTGATCCAGGAGTTACGTCTGGATGGCGGCCGCCTCCAGGGGGATTTCCCCACCCCAGATTGATGCTGTCGGGGAGGATCGGTGCTGCATATCCCTCCAGGATACAAACCACAGGCGCTGTATTTCGGCTGCAGAGCATCTGTCCACCTGCCTTCGGTAAGTAAGCTAGCCACAGCTAGTTAGCGCTTCTAGCAACAACTCCTGGTACTGGAGATATCTAGTGACCAAACTGAATACTACACTAGTCTGACCACAGACTCATACTGATGTTTGATAACAAACAACCTCAATTTATTTCTGTAGCGAGGACAGAGCTGCATGTTCCTTCGGGAACTACAGGTTCTCTGTTCCCGCTGCAGAATGTCGGCATTGTGACGTTTCATCCCGTCAAACATCGGCTGCAGAGACGAGCAGCTGCAGGTTAATGAGGTTTTGTCTGAACGGGTTTTCAGTCCTGAATTTATGGTATTAAAACACCGCTTTTGTGTGCAGTACTTTGTGATTTTATCTGTGAGAAGTGCTTTTTACGGTCCGTTCACGTCACGTCTCGTTCATTTTCAATGACGGGGCTCGTGTTGTTCGCGCAAACACAGTAAAACGTTCAATTTTTTCAACTCAAGCGAATAGACGAAATGCGCTCTATTCGCGGGAGTAGGACGCCTCATTTGTGCGATTAAAATGCCACATTTGTGCAAATAAGATGCGCGTTTGCGGCTTGTCGCGCCAACCAAACGCGCGTCTATTCACGCCTGAACAATGACGTAACATGCAATTAATTTGCGCAAATAATTTTATTCGCGTCCGGTGTGAACAAAAGGTTAGGTTTTGGATACGGAGGATGAAGAGGTGGAGACAGCTGGACCCGGTCGGTCCTGCAGCCTCCGGCTGCCTCCTGCTGTAAGTTCGCTCATTTTACAACGTTCATTTATTTTACGTTCGTTTATTCGTTTTCACAAGCTGCTGCAGCCACGTACGGACAACATCTTCCAGAACGCTTTCTGGGTTTAACAATATCATCGAGTTCGGGAGCTCTTCGCACGTAAATTACCCTGTAACCGTGGTAACCTAGTTCTGGACATGAAACTTGTCTATACTGTAGAAACCATCGTTTAATTGTTCTAACAAAATAAGCAGACATGAACATTTCCTCATGAAGAGAACGCTAAGTTGAGATAAAGAGGAATTATGTTGGACATCTGATACAAACAAACACAGCAAGTCAACGTTAGATCAGACGGTTATGATTTTCATTGTTCCAACATCTCAGTATAAAATAAGATCCCATTGTGACGGGGACACGCGTCCTTGTCTTCTTCTGTGGACAGACCTCTGTGGGTGGTCTCTAGTTATAAAAGCCCCTCCAGTACCAGCAGGTGCAGTTGAGGCCGGCAGCGATGAGCAGGATGACCAGCAGGGTGATGAAGAGGCCGAGGCCGAGGACGGTGGCCACCACGGCCCAGACCAGCGTCCTCTTGGACGTGTCGATCAGGGGGGTCCTGAGGGCCATCCGCACCCTGCGCGCCCGCCGGCGGTCCTGGGGAGGGTAGCGCGCCAGGTTTACGCTCTCCATGTTCAGCGAGCGGACAAGACACGCTCTCTGGTGGCTCAGCTGGTCAAAGCCATGTTTGCCATGGTAACGGCCCATCCCACTCTGACCTGGGGGGGACACAGGGACACAGAGACACAGCCACGTCTTCTTCAAGGGAAGGGATAGACTGTCAGGACCCTTTACTACAGCTGTTTAATGGTTTTATGGTTTAGTTTTTCATTACTGCAGAGTTCAGTGTTTCCTTGTTTGCAAACTGCAGCACTTCGTGTGACGTGTGTTTTATAATCAGCCTGATGATAGTTTTCATTTACCATGTTTGGCTTCACTTCTTTCTTTCTGCTGTTTCTGAGGTGAATGTGGGGCTTTCCTGGATTCTCCTGACTGACCTTTGACAGAGGTGTCCATCATCATCATCAGCAGCAGCAGCCGATGGCTTCCTGAGATATTTACCTGCGTAACACCTGGAAAACTGCTCAGCTTCACTGTTACCTTCTACTGTAGTACAGTTCCTCTCACACATTACTTTACTCATTCCTAGGATTACTTGTTCCTAGAAATACTTTTCTCATTCCTAGGATTACTTAACTCCTTCTTGGTACTACTTTACTTGTTCCTAGGACTACGTTACTCGTTCCTAGGATTAATTTACTCGTACTTAGGACTACTTTACTTGTTCCAAGGATTTCTTAATTGAAACGTAGAACTACTTTACTCGTTTTTAAGATTACTTTCCTCATTTCAAGGATTATTTTCCTCATTCTTGGGATTACTTTACTTTTTCCTAGGACGACTTTACTCGTTCTTAGAATTACTTTACTGAAACGTAGGACTACTTCATTCGTTCCTAGGATAACTTTACTCATACTTAGGACTGCTGTACTTGTTCCTAGGATAACTCAATGTAAACATAGGACTACTATACTCATTCTTAAGATTACTTTCCTCATTCCTCGAAATACTTTCCTCATTCCAAGGATTATTTTCCTCATTCTTGGAAATACTTTACTTTTTCCTAGTACTACTTTACTCATTCTTAGAATTACTTTACTCGTTCCTACGATTACTTTGCTGAAACGTAGGACTACTTTACTCGTTCTTTGGATTACTTTACTTGTTCCTAGTACTACGTTACTTGTTCCTAGGATTACTTAACGGAAACGTAGGACTACTACTCGTTCTTAAGATTACTTTCCTCATTCCTCAAAATACTTTGCTCATTCCTAGAATTATTTTACTCTTTCTTGGGATTAATGTACTTTTTCCAGAGCTATGTTACTCGTTCTTAGGATTACTTTAGTGAAACGTAGGACTACTGGACTTGTTCTTAGGATTACTTAACTCATTGCTAGTATTGCTTTACTTGTTCCTAGAAATACTTTTCCTTGGATTACTTTACTTGTTCCGAGTACAACATTACTTGTTCCTAGGATTACTTTACTCATAGCTAGGACTTCTTTACTTGTTCCTAGGATTACTTAACTGAAACGTAGGACTACTTTACTCGTTCCTAGGATTACTTTACTCGTACTTAGGACTTAGGACTTTAATACTTTCCTCATTCCTAGGATTACCTTAGTCTTTCTTGGGATTACTTTACTTGTTGCTAGGATTACTTTACTGAAACGTAGAACTACTTTACTAAAACGTAGGGCTACTTTACTCGTTATTAGGATTACTTTACTTGTTCCGAGAAATACTTTCCTCATTCCTAGGATTACTTTACTCATTCTTGGGATTACTTTACTTTTTCCTAGGACTACTTTTCTGAAATGTAGGACTACTTTACCTGTTCTCAGGATTACAAGGATATTCCTAGGATTACGTCCCTCCTCTCTACGATTACTTGATTCATTCCTAGGACTACTTCACTCTGACTAGGATTACTATACTCATTCTTAGGACTACTTCACTTATTCCTGGGATTACTTTAATCATTCCTAGATGAACTGGGCTGCTATTCTCTGGTTTCCACTGAAAGCAATGTGGTTTTCTTTTAGGAGGAGATAACATTTACATTTTCTACTGTGATCCAGGTGAATCTACTCTGATACAGTAACACGTATCTGGATTCTCATATTTCTGTAGTAATCTCACATGTCTCAGCTGTAGTGACTCGGATTATACATACAGCCCTGTAGTTGTGAAGATGTACTTTTATTTTAGGGTTGTTACTCCTGACAGGAGTCAGAAAACACCGACCTTGTGGAGAACAGCTTTTTAATCCCAGTTTAAGGTTTTAGCTGATTTGAAAAGTTGCTTTTAAGACTTTACAGGACATAAGATACTCCGTCTTTATTCTCACCAACACCACCAAACGGCAGAGAGCTGAGTGTGTAGTGCATCATAACATCATTGACCGTCACTCCCCCACTTGTCGTCTCCTCAATCATCCTTTTAACTGCCTTAGAAAGAGAGAGAAAAGAAAAGAGGGTGAGATGAGGACGAGCTGCAAACTTTAAAATCTCTTTTGTGACTCACCTTCTTATCAGAGCAGAAGATGTAGAGAGCGAGGGGCTTCTCTCTCTCGTTGATGAAGTTAATGGCATCGTCCATGTCACTCACAGTCACTATGGGCAGCAGAGGACCGAAGATCTCCTCCTGCATCAGCCTGGAGTGGGGGGGTACATCCTTCAGCACCGTTGGGGCTTTTAAAGGAACATCAGCCTTCGTTAAATTGAATTTTAAAACAAAAAAACAAGGCTTTAAAAATGCCTCCTCCTACCGATGTAGCACTGCGAGGCGTCACTCTGCCCCCCCACCACCGGAGTGTAACCCTCCATCAGACTCATGACCCGGTTGAAGTGCCGCTGGTTGACGATTCGGCCGTAATCGGGGGAACATTTGGGGTCGGCGCCATAAAATTCCTGAGATGGATTAAAGAGGTTTTGGTGAAGCTCCACTCTGCTTCCCTGCAGGTCAAAGTTCAGGCGAGAGGCTCGTGCAGGTACCAGCAGCGTGTGTCGGATGCGCTCCACCACCTGGCCCTGGATGCAGGGCTCACACAGGATGTAGTCCGGAGCGATGCACGTTTGGCCACAGTTGACAAACTTCCCCCACGTGATGCGACTGCACACACACACACACACACACAGAAAAGATCATTTATAGGTTTAATGCAGGGGTGGGCCCTCCGGGTCCTCAAGGGCCGGCACCCTGCAGGTATTAGGCATTTCCCTCCTGCAGCACACCTGACTCCAATCAACAGGTAAGTGTGCAGAGCTGGATGTGTAGCTCACACAAGGTGTGTGACCTCAGGGAAACTCCTAGGTCCAATCCCAAACCGGCCCCTACACACTACCCCTTCGTTTGCACGTTCCTGTGGAGGCTCCGCCATATTAAGGGCCGTCCCAAACCGTGTAGGGTGAAGGGGGGGTGGATGTTCAGCCCTCAGAGAGTCTGCATCAGTGCATCAGTGCAGACTCGCCAGAATTTTGCAGCGGCTTCAACGGCTAAATGGAGGAGGAAACAGTCATGTTCCACACGTGTCCTGCATGTTTATCAATACTGACAGGAAAACATGAATGGGGGGGGGATTACAGGTGCGCTGTAAGAATGACTGGAAAAGAGGATTATAATCCTCTCATTGGCACAATGATAATAATGATAAATGATAACTAGTAGTAGTCATAATTATTAGGCCTATTAGTGGTGACAATAAGAATTTTTGTCATTTATTTCATTGTTTAGGATCATGATTATTATTATTTATTTAAAATAAAACATTGTTCTTCACACATAAGTGTGAGTCAGTATTTCCTCACAGATTTATTTGGCGCGTTTGTGTTGACACGGCGATGACTGCTTTTCCTTTTCCAGTGGAGGGAAGAGGGGGTCTCGTTCTCGTTAACACCCTCCACCTCCAATCAAAGCGCCCTCTAAAGCTGCGAGTGGGACTTCATTGGAAGTGACACTTAATAGTTAAGGGGTCCTCGAGGGACCTGGAGTGCCCACCCCTGGTTCAATGTCTTCCTTTTAAATGTAAGCTGTCAAATTCTAAAACAGCTTTGGAGTCAAAGAATAACGACAGATCTGAGAGTTATGATAGCCTTTACAGTGCTGATGACACAACCTTAACTTCAACTAACTTTGCCAGACAACAACACAGCAAGACAAAATAAGCAGTTCTGTGCAGTTAGAAGTCAATCAGACTTGTATTTACGTAAATATCCGATATTACAGAGGTGCAGCTGAGAGCTACTAGCTCTTTGCTAGCAAACATAGCCTCCGTGACGTGACATCAGCGAGATAAGAGTTGCGGTCAGCTCATGGATTTACTCATATAATCAGTGCCGTGGAAAACATGAAAGATGCTCCAGAACAGATTGGAACTGGTGTGATAACGCTGAGGAATTTGGGGAAATCACATGTAGAAGCGAGACCCGGACTAGAACTGTAGTCAGCTGCCTACAGTCTGTCTCCGGCCTCAGGTCCACTGGTTCAGCTAAAAACCTGCGACGCCGACAGACCGAGTGGACTCAGAACTGTAAGGAGCGACCCAGAACGGCACAAGCGGAACCACAGCTGTTAAGGAGCTGCAGCTCAGAGCCAGGTGTGACAGAGAAGAGGCACTCCTTCCCTGCGTTAGCTCGCGGCTAACCGGCTAATGAGTTAGCTTGCGGCTAGCGGTTTGCTAGTCACTAACTGTAACTTGTGTAACAAATAATTAGCCCTTAAAAAATGAGAAGATAACAACTTCCATGGTTCCAGCAGAGTTTTAAATAATTCCCGTTTCTAAAGATGAGGATGGGGGGAAGGATGCATCTTTGGGAGCAGCTGGAGGAGATCTGATGACCGGAGACATCTCGTTATAACCGAGCCGCAGCTGCCTGTGCAAACAGCAGCTGTATGACCGATGTGATGAAGCAACGATGGTTGAAAAAAAAGACTTTTCCAGCAGAGATGACTGCAGTTTCATGTGTTAGAGTCTCAACAGCTCCAGTAAACAGATGCTGTAGACAGGAGAGACATGCAGAGGACCCCCACTGCTGCCCCGTAAGTCCAACCTGCTTCTTTATCCTCTTCAAAATAAAATTCTGGATCTGTAGGAAACTTAAATAAACTCACGCTGCTTTTAAACATTAACTGTCAATACAATTTGAAGGCTGATTCATTACTGTTTGTAAAGCTGGAAAAGGACCTTAAAAACTGCTATGAAGCCATTGACTTCAATGTTAAATGAGCTGAGAACGTTCTCTGGCAGACGTAATATCCAGTTTCAGCTCACAGCGCCACAGTCTGGTCAGATGTGCTGACATGCAGCGATGTTTTCTAATAACTCATCTATGCAGCTGCGCTTGTTTCTGTTACATAGATCATCATGAAGGACGTTTTGGTCGATAAAACATGGCAAAAATGGTCAAAAACATGTCATCAGCACTTTAAAGTGAAATAAACTCTATAAAAAGCTATAACCTACAGAAATCAAGGCTGAACCTTCTACCCTGTGTCTTGTTGAAAGCTGGTTTACAGATTGTTACCGGCAGGCAATCCTGATGTCACAGTTCTTGTCGATGTAGCAGGGGCTCTTCCCTCCCAGTTCCAGAGTCACTGGAGTCAGATGCCGAGCTGCAGCTTCCATCACTTTTTTCCCTACTGAGCTGCTTCCTGTATAGAAGATGTGGTCGAACCGGAGCCTCAGCAGCTCCTGGGTCTCTGAAACGCCGCCTGTCACAACTGGGTACAGATCCTGAAATAAATAAATCAAGTTTTATATTTTTTTGTCTTTGAATATAGCACCATAATTTTCATTCTGGGTAAAATGTCAATAAAAGCAGAATCAACGATTTCCAGATCCCATCATCATATTTTATTCCCAGAAGAACACAAAATACACAATGGATGATAAAACCGAGACATTTTATCATTGGATGGAAAATATTCACTGATTGTGAATCTGATGGCAACAACACGTCTATAAAAAGTAGTTCCAGGGTGATGTTTACCATCGTGTAGCGACACGTCTGTAAAAAGTAGTTCCAGGGTGACGTTTACCATCGTGTAGCGACACGTCTGTAAAAAGTAGTTCCAGGGTGATGTTTACCATCGTGTAGCGACACGTCTGTAAAAAGTAGTTCCAGGGTGATGTTTACCATCGTGCAGCGACACGTCTGTAAAAAGTAGTTCCAGGGTGATGTTTACCATCGTGTAGCGACACGTCTGTAAAAAGTAGTTCCAGGGTGATGTTCACCATCGTGTAGTGACACGTCTGTGAAAAGTAGTTCCAGGGTGATGTTCACCATCGTGTAGCGACACGTCTGTAAAAAGTAGTTCCAGGGTGATGTTTACCATCGTGTAGCGACACGTCTGTAAAAAGTAGTTCCAGGGTGATGTTTACCATCGTGCAGCGACACGTCTGTAAAAAGTAGTTCCAGGGTGATGTTTACCATCGTGTAGCGACACGTCTGTAAAAAGTAGTTCCAGGGTGATGTTCACCATCGTGTAGTGACACGTCTGTGAAAAGTATTCCAGGGTGTGTTTTCCATCGTGCAGCGACACGTCTGTCAAAAGTAGTTCCAGGGTGATGTTTACCATCGTGCAGCGACACGTCTGTAAAAAGTAGTTCCAGGGTGACGTTTACCATCGTGTAGCAACACGTCTGTAAAAAGTAGTTCCAGGGTGATGTTTACCATCGTAGTGACACGTCTGTAAAAAGTAGTTCCAGGGTGATGTTTACCATCGTGTAGTGACACGTCTGTAAAAAGTAGTTCCAGGGTGATGTTTACCATCGTGTAGTGACACGTCTGTAAAAAGTAGTTCCAGGGTGATGTTTACCATCATGTAGCGACATGTCTGTAAAAAGTAGTTCCAGGGTGATGTTTACCATCGCGCAGTGACACGTCTGTAAAAAGTAGTTCCAGGGTGATGTTTACCATCGTGCAGTGACACGTCTGTAAAAAGTAGTTCCAGGGTGATGTTTACCATCGTGTAGCGACACGTATGTAAAAGGTAGTTCCAGGGTGAAGTTCACCATCGTGTAGCGACACGTCTGTAAAAAGTAGTTCCAGGGTGACGTTTATCATCGTGTAGTGACACGTCTGTAAAAAGTAGTTCCAGGGTGACGTTTACCATCATGTAGCGACACGTCTGTAAAAAGTAGTTCCAGGGTGACATCTACCATCGTGTAGCGACACGTCTGTAAAAAGTAGTTCCAGGGTGATGTTTACCATCGCAGTGACATGTCTGTAAAAAGTAGTTCCAGGGTGATGTTTACCATCGTGTAGCGACACGTCTGTAAAAAGTAGTTCCAGGGTGACATCTACCATCGTGTAGCGACACGTCTGTAAAAAGTAGTTCCAGGGTGATGTTTACCATCGTGTAGCGACATATTTGTAAAAAGTAGTTCCAGGCTGATTTACCTTTACAGATGTGTTCCTGCCATCAGTTTCTCGATCAGAGAGGATTTTCTATCAAATCTTTTATTATCTGACATGTTCTTTATCTTATACAGGCAATAAAATAAGTTGGTGAGAATTGTAAATCGTGTTCTGGTTTCATTTACATTTGACAGAGACCCAGCTGTTTTGGAGGTGTAGTTGTGCTGTAGTCATGGGGGTGACTGGCTAAAATATGAGGCATGATGAAGAGTCAGGATGATGTCAGTTCTCGTGCTTCATCATGCAGTGACTGTTATAGAAGTATCAGTGATGTGTCTGGCTGTGGTGGAAGGATTTAACCTTACAGCCATTCTGTGCAACAATAGCAGCCGGTGTTCAGACCTTGTCCAGATAGCGAGGCAGCAGCGCTCGTAGCAGCAGGGACGAATACTCGCTGAGCTCTGATGGTTTCACCACAGCTGCATTGCCTGTTGATGGAGAACACGGCTTTCTGTGAATGGGATGAGATCACTGAGTGACGCAGAGACGGCAAGTAGGAGGTTGAGAATGCAGAGATGGGAGGGCAGTCAAACAGCAGGATGTTTCTTTCACAGCAACAAAGAAAGGCAGGGTGGAGGGAAAAAGGCTTTTTCTAGGTTGATGTAACAGATGTAAAGGTCATCGTGAAATCTCATAATACTTAAAAGTAGCGTTTTTAGCCCAGCATGATTAGAACATGTGGGTGTAACAAATTCAAACCTTCAGAGCAACAAGCATCTCGGAAACAGCTCAGATAACAACAATAAATTGATGAGCAGTAAACCCAGAGTCTGCAGCATGATGATGAGCAGGGAGCTGAAAAATATTAGTATAGAAAAGCACCTTAAAATCTAAATGTGGAGCACCATTATATTCAGTACAAATACATGTAGAGAAAATGTCTCTGCAGCAAACCTGCAAACACAACACGGACCAGAACTGATGGGAAAGTGAGGAGGGCATTAAGGAGTAACTCCTAGAAATAAGGGGCGTGTTTGTCTTACGTTCAGGCCTCTGAAATTTTTCACCTTAGAGTATTTCACAAAGCATTTTAGCTCTAAAACTAGTTCCTAAACAAGAAAATGGTCAAGAGTAGTCACGAAGACTCCTAAAACACTAAGTAAACCAAAGATGAAATCCAATGATCCACTACTCTATAGACCCCATATCATCCTCTATAGACCCCCACAGCATCTTCTATAGACCCCACATCACCTCTATAGACCATGCATCATCCTCTATACACCTCACATCACCTCTGTAGACCATATAGACTTCTATAGACCCTACATCACCTATAGACCCCAAGTCACTTCTATAGAGCCCACATCCTCCTCTATAGACCCTACATCTTCCTCTATAGATCCCACATCACCACTACAGACCCCACATCATCCTCTATAGACCCTACATCATCCTCTATAGACCTCACATCACCTCTGTAGACCGTATAGACTTCTATAGACCCTGCATCATCCTCTATAGACTCCACATCACCTCTATAGACCCCACATCATCCTCTATAGACCCTGCATCATCCTCTATAGACTCCACATCACCTCTATAGACCCCACATCATCCTCTATAGACCCTGCATCATCCTCTATAGACTCCACATCACCTCTATAGACCCCACATCATCCTCTATAGACCCTACATCATCCTCTATAGACTCCACATCACCTCTATAGACCCCACATCATCCTCTATAGACTCCACATCACCTCTATAGACCCTACATCATCCTCTATAGACTCCACATCACCTCTATAGACCCTACATCATCCTCTATAGACTCCACATCACCTCTATAGACCCTACATCATCCTCTATAGAACCTATATCATCCTCTATAGACCCTACATCATCCTCTATAGAACCTATATCATCCTCTATAGACCCTACATCATCCTCTATAGAACCTATATCATCCTCTATAGACCCTACATCATCCTCTATAGAACCTACATCATCCTCTATAGACCCTACATCATCCTCTATAGACCTCACATCACCTCTGTAGACTTTATAGACTTCTATAGACCCTACATCACCTATAGACCCCAAATCACTTCTGTCGAGCCCACATCATCCTCTATGGATGCCGCATCATCCTCTACAGACCCCACATCATCCTCTATAGATCCCACATCACCTCTACAGACCCCACATCATCCTCTATAGACCTCACATCGCCTCTGTAGATCATATAGACTACTATAGACCCCACATCGTCCTCTATAGACCCATATAAACCTCTATAGACCCATCCTCTAACTCTGTCTAGTAATAGTCATATTTTACATCATGATTTTATTAAGTAAACAAATTCAAGTTGTATATATCTTGTTCTGTATGATGAAAGAACATTTCTCGGATAAAGATGATTGTACCTCAGTGCAAACTGCTTTCTTGTCAGAGCAATATTGCTGTGAAACAATTACATCAACGGATATCTTCAACTCATGAAATTACAGAAATAATTGGTATAATAATCCTGTATTCATCCATTTATTCATTTTCTGTACTGTTTAGTCCAGTTCAGGGTTGCTGGAGCCTTTCAATTATTGGGCAAGAGGCAGGAACACTCTAGAAAACCAAGAACAAAGAAATCCTCTTTGGCAGACCCCGAATATTTGTATGATAAAAGTCTGCAGGTTCAGATTTTCTTTCCAATCTAGATTACATGATACTGGGCACATTCACACCAGTCTTTTTGACTTGGGTCCGTTGGCTCGGACAGTCTGCTTCATTTGAGGAATTGTGAATGTGCAAACAGACTCTGATTTGGACCAAACAAGCACATACTTTACCTCCAGGAGCCTCTGTGGGACACTTTTATGCTCCTACCTATGTCAAAATCAAACCTACACCCTTGGGGTGTTAAATTACTGAAGACCATACCTGCTGCGATAGCTCCAACCAGTGGTAGCAGGGTGAGGGCCCAAGGGTAGTTCCAGGCTCCGATGACGAGTACCACTCCCAGGGGCTCTGGCTGGACATAAACCTCATCTGATATGGTGAGCAGGTTCCTCTCCACAGGCCGAGGAGCTGCCCAGTCTGCAAGCTTTTCTATGGCCAGCTTGATTTCATTCTCAATGCCGATCAGCTCCAAGAGTGGGGTGTCATACTGACTCTGAAGGAAACGAAGCACACGTTAGTGAACAAGATGGCTTCCATAAAGCTCCTACAAGTGTTTGGTGAAGCAGTCTCACCCTGTTGATGTCCTGTTTGAGAGCGGTGGAGATCTCTGTCTCTTTCTCTGTGATCATCCTCTGCAGGGCATGAAGCTGCTGCAGTCTGAACTCTAGAGGTCGAGTCCTGCCGCTGATGAAGGCCTCCCTGGCCCGCTGCACCGCCTGCCTCTCCATCAGTCTCCTGCACCAAAAGCAATCATCATCTGCCTGATACACGAAAAGCTTTACCTGCTCCACCTTCAATAAAACCTGCATTACATTGTCAGAGATCTTCGAAGAAACAAGAATCATTTTAACTGACAATGAACTGAAGCAATGTTTAAAAAGAGGCAGATATAGTTACTCCAGAAATATTCACCTGTTATTAATTTTCCACGATATTAGATAGTATGGACAAGTAAACATGGCTGCAACCCAACAGAACTGAATAAAGGTGTGTTTGGTACATAATGTGTTTGTTGTAACAATCTGATACGGTTGAGGTCTAACACGTCTAACATGTCTAACGTGTCACATGTCTGACATTCTGACATGTGTATCACATCTAATGTCTAAAATTTCTTACATGTGTAACATCTCTACAATGTCTAACATGTCTAATGTGTGTAAAATGTATAACATGTTTAACGTGTAATATGCAACATGTCTTACACATGTAGCGTGTAACATGTCTAACAGTTGCATCACGTCTGTCTAAAATATCTAACAGTTACATGTGTAATATGTCTAATGTGTCTAACATGTGTACATGTTTAACGTGTAGCATGTAACGTGTACATGTTTAATGTGTAACATGTTTGTAATGTGTATTATGTCTAACATCTAACGTGCATAAAATGTGTTACATGTCTAGCATGTGTAACATGTTTGACATGTAACATGCATAAAATGTTTAATGTGTAAAATATGTAATGTCTAATGTGTCTAACATAACATGTTTAACATGTAACATACACAGTATAATATGTCTAACGTGTCTAACATGTGTAACATGTCATGTGTAAAATGTGCTACATGTCTAACATGTGGAAAATGTTCAATGTGTAACATGTAATATGTCTATTGTGTCTAACGTGTAACATGTGTAAAATGTGTTACATGCCTGGCATGTGTAACAGGTTTGACGTGTAACATGTAACGTGTAACATGTCTAACATTTTACGTGTACCATTTCTAACATGTGTAACAGGTCTAACACGTCACGTGTAATATGTAACATTTTCAAAACTTTACATGTGTAACATATATAACGTGTAACATGTCTAACATGTCTAACAAGTCTAACGTGTAACATTTCTAGATGTGTCACATTTCACCACGTGTAATGAGTTACATATCTAACATGTTTAACATTTATAACTTGTAGCATGTCCAACATGTGTAATGTGCAACATATCTAATTTTTTACACGTGTAACATGTGTAACATGTGTAACATGGGTTATGTGTGACATAACTCATTAAATCATTACTGTGCAAAAGTTTTAGGCAGGTATGAAAAAAATCTGTTTCCTTAAAACGCTTTCAAAAATAGGGATGCACGATATAATCTGCCCCCTATCGATATTGGCCTATATCGGCCTTAAAACTGAGTATCGGACATGGGCGAGCCAACCGATATTTAACCGATATTTAACCAATTAGCCCGCTGTTTCTACAGTCCAAAAAAACCCAAAACTTCTTCTTCTTCAAAAACTTATTTTTTACAGACTTTAAAACTTCTACAGACAGTTAATTTTAGGTTGTTTTATGTGAACTAGAGGTGAGAAAAAAACACTGAAATATCACAATATTTTCATATGCCGATTTCATATTGATATTTTAAAAAGGGGTATCGATCTATTTTACTAACAAAATCTCGCAAGATTTCATGAAAACCAGTGAGATCTTGAAACAGAATGATAAAATCTGGTGACATTTTGTTAGTAAAATAGGGTTTTTAGATATCGATGTAATATTGGTATATGAAAATATCGACTTATTTCAGTGTATCGATATTTTTTCCCACCCATAGTGTGAACAGAGTTTATACACAGTCATTTGTGTAAATAACCAAATATCCCCCAATTTTTGGGTATTGTTTTATTTCATTTTCTATTTTTTTGTTTTTGTTTTGTTTTTCTCAGGGAGAAGAAAATCCAGGTGGTTCTAAGATATAATGAAAATATCCTCTTCATTTTGTTTGAACAACTGTCATTAAGTTTGACTTGTTATACATAAACACAAGTTGAGGTATTTTTCAAATTTGCACAAGGAATGAATATTACATAATTTGTTTTCAGCTTTAATATCGGCATCGATATCGGTGATCGGCCACATGAGTTTGAAATATTGCATATTGGCCAAAATTCCACTATCGTGCATCCCTATTCGAAAATGTAAATAATGACTGATTACTTTTATCAATTCACAAAATGCAAAGTGAGCAAACAGGAAAATCTTAATCACATCAACACTTGGTGTTTCTACCTTCTGCCTTCAAACCAGCATCAAATCTTAGAGCTACAAAGCACATAGATGCACAAATGCAGAGGATTATAGATGCAGGCGTGTGCCAAGTAAACTTAAAGCAGCAGATGGAGAATATAGCAAGCTTCTTTCCCTCAAAAATGAGAAGATGTCCAGTAGGACCACCACCTTAGAACTGGTAAAAACCAGTATGATCCAGGGACACTCATCTACTTTCAGATAAGTTTGGCTAAGAGTGATCTTCATGGAAAAGTTGTGACCAAAAAGCCCGACCTCCAACGTGGAAACTAAGCCATGTGCCCCAAATATGCACAAAAACAGAAACTTAATTCACTTTTCCATGAGGAAAAGATTAGATTAGTTTGATTTAAAATCACAGTACTTTGGGACACACAGTAGGGTAGACTTTAATGGCTACATTAAGGAATGTGGGCCCACACCTGATGACAGACTGCTGTTAATATTAGCGAGAACATGTGGTCCCAGAGAGGAAACGTTGGTGGGGGAAGCCGACGGCTTCAGATGACCGATAATCTCGGGTAAAAATCTGAGTTTCCAGGATAAACTGCAGAACAAAAGACTGATAGTCTGGAGGCAGGAGGTGATACCTGAGCCCTGATGTTCGTCACGATCCACAAAGAAAGTTTTCACAAAGACGGTTCAGTGCAGACAATCTTTGCAGCATTCACAACAATGCTTATGGTGTTTAAAGGTGTGCGAGGCTTATTCATTGAAATAAAATAAATCTAAGAATAAAATACCATTAAATATTGAATGAATCAATAACAATGAATAAATAAGTAGAAATAAATATGATAAAATAAATATATGAATATGAGTAAATGAAAATAAATGCATAGAGCTTATTTGATAAAAGAAATATTTAAACAGATTTACGAGGCGCGGGATAATTTTACATCTGATTTATTGAAAGCGGAGATTTTAACACAAATGAAAATAAATGCATAAAGTTGATTTGATAAAAAGAAATATAACTTTGTAAAAAAAAAATTTTTTTAAATAAGGCCAGAAGTCATTTGTAGCAAAAACATACAGTACAGTATAAAAATATATACATATATAAAAATATATACATGTATTTTGCATATATTAAAACAATTTGAATTTTATCATTTATGACATTCACACATGATAAATAACAATTTATAACTTTAATCAACCCATTATGATTGTAACTACTAAGGGTGGGAAAAACTATCAATACACTAAAGAATCGCAGTATTTTCATATGCCGATATCATAAAGATGATTTAAAAACACGATATCGATCTATATTACTGACAAATTCTCACGAGATTTCATAACAGAATGATGAAATCTCGCGACAATCCACAAAATCCTGCATGATTTTGTGACAGAAGATAAAATCTGGCAAGATTTCATTAGTAAAATAGATGGATAACACGTTTTTAAATATTAATATGGTGACATATGAAAATATTGCTATATTTCAGTGTATCAATATTTTTTCCACCCCTAACAACTAAACTCCTCTCGTCACATCTTTGCTTTCTTTAATTGTTAGTTTGATCTTTTTCTGTTGTTTTTTTTATTATTATTATTTTTATTTGGAATTTTTTTTTTTAAAAAGACATCTGGCATCATGTTTGAGACATTATAACACAATATTAATATATTCCCACTTTAAGAGCTGGATTTTTCAATTTGGTTTTAGGTGATTGGTTTTAAAATACAGAACTCTTTTCTTTTCTAATAAAGTGACATTTACAAATGATAAAACCCTTTAAAATCATGCATAAAAGTGAAATAAAACCAATTTCCTGAGCTGAGATTCAGCAGCTTTTTACATCATCACTCTTATAAAGTCCAACCAGACCAACATGGAGGAACAGGCATCCGAAACTCACCTCGGCTCTGCTCCGACCTGCAGCTCCAGTCAGAAACCAGCTGAAGTTTCCGTGTCTGATGGGATCTGGAAGCGGCTCGGATGACCGGCGCATGCAGAGAAGCTGGAGCCCGACCAGCTGACTTATCAGCTGCTCTGGCATCAGCTTACGGGGGGTGGGTGGGCTTCATTCACACACACACACACACAGATCTACCTCAGTGGTTGCAGCCCACAGCTGGAGCTGCAGTTGGTTGGCTGGTCAGAGGTCAGCTCATTACTGATAACAGCCGTCGTATCTTCCAGTTACAGCTCAGTAAAATCAACTTTGAATAATAAAACAAAAATATGCTCAAAATAATCACTTACATTTATTATTATTATCATTTATTTGTCTGTGTGTGTCTAAACTGAATTTAAAAGTGATTTATTTCAGAATTAAAGACATTTTCCCATCAAACTAATGTAAAATCACTGATATCTGAAGAGCAGCTTAATGATGTAACAACAGAAATCACATCCACATGGACATGAGATGATGTGGATCTCAGGAGGGGCTCTGGTCCACGAGGTGGTCCACTTCAGGCCTCCAGCTCCATCACAGGAACCTCTGCAGGTGACACCAGACCAGACATTCAGCAGAGTTTTACCCGGACTGCGTGTCAACAGCAGCGGCGGAACAAAAGGAGCCATTTAGCCCGGGGGAGCGAAGCATGTTGGGTAATTAAAGGGAGGGCAGATGAGGGGGCATTATGTGCTTACAACACCACACATTGTCCATCACAGACAAAGCCATTGTTGTGTGAGGGTCCAGGTCTGTAGGACGGGGACTATGTGGAGGGAGGACGGATCAGATTAACCGGGAAAAATTTATTCTGTAATATTTACAAAGTAGTAAACAGATTCTGAACAGAAACAGAAGGTTTTTCCAGCACTCATTAACACAGCTTTACGATCGGTGGGAAACCAAGCGTGGTAATTATTAACTGCTAACATCTGGTTATCTACTGATAACCAGATGACTTACATCTGATTTAATGTGAGCGGAGATTTCAACACAGATGCAGGTTCATACAAAAAAACGTCTAGACTTTGAGAAGTTACTCTACTAATGAAGTGAAATGCTGTATATTTTTAAGGCTGGCACAAACGACTACGTTGATAGTCGACTAGTCACCGATTATTTTGGCGATTAGTCAGTTACAGTACAGTACTGTTAATTATCCTGATTTGTGGAACCATCATCCACAAGTCAACTCACGACCATCTGTTCCTACGTCCTCGTCTCAATTTAGAATTCATTTTAGAGGTTTAGAGAAGTTTATAACCTACTTCCTTCTCTTTTTTAATTGTCATCTGTGTTTAAAAAGCAGTTAAACAGAATTTATTTCTCAATTAGTTTGAAAATAATCACTTCTACATATAACTGAACTGTGCATATATTATTTCTTTTCTGCAAATTTATACACTTTGTTCATTTCTTTAAATTTTCGTATTTATATCAGGTGGACTGATGGAGACTGATGTAGAAATAAACTTCCAGGGAAAACAGGATCAAAGTTGAGCTGGTATCTTTTCACTAATTTGGTTTTATTTAACCCTTTAACACCCACCCAGATAGTTAAAAGTGTTTGGCCCAAATATGGCCTGCTTCGGTTTGGTTTGACCTATATTTGGCCCAGGTTTGGCCTTGACCCCATGTGAGCCGGCCAGCCGAACCTCAGCCCCAAGCATGTGGCCCGTAAGGAGCCTGCTATAGATGATGTCCAAGCCGGCTCCTCATGTTCTGTCCCACGTAACACTTGCCATAATCCACATCCAAGCCCAGATTGAGTATCTGGACTACATCTGGCCCACGCAGCACTTACCAGTGCTGTAACTGAGCCAGAAGTGCCAAAAGTAGCCCAGATTCAGCCCATACGTGTCTGCTATCTGGATAATGTATCATATGATATACTTACTTCACAGCAAAAAACCTGTAGTATACAAGCTGATACAGCGAGTACTGAAAGTATTCAGACCCCTTACAATTTTTCACACTTTGTTTCATTGCAGCCATTTGCCAAAATCAAAAAAGTTCATTTTATTTCTCATTCATACAGAAGACACTGTAGGTGTCTTCTGCCCCCTGGTGGACTCCTTTCACACTACAATAATTCTGATGCGCTCATATAAGCAAATTATATTTGTTTATTTATTCATATCTGGTTAAGTTTCTATGCAGAGTTTAAAATATTCTGCATAGAAACAAAGAAACATATTCTAAAAGAACAGCAATTATTTATTATTTTAAAGCTTTACATGCTAATTGATCTTTATATGTTTGTGCCGTCCTCATAATTATATTCATACCCTCCAATTAAAGAAAAGGCTAAATTCACAAGAGCAATTCAAATAATAAGAAAGTAAAGAAACTAATAATGAATACATTTAAAAAAATGATTTAGTGAAATAAAATATTACTTTTGAATTGTGGTAGAAAATAATAATTAAAACAAACAAACAAACAAACAAAACTATCCCAGATATATTAGCGCACCTTTCCCATGAACAGTGGACCAACATACCTGTCAACAGGTGCAGACGTCTTTTTGAACATTAGATAAAACACCTGATTAATTGAACCACAATTCAAGATCAATGTCGTGATTTTCATAGAAATTTTATTTATTATCACTTTTGTCAATTTCAACTTTAGGGGGTAGCTGGTGTCTAAAATAAGAAGGGAACATGGTTTGGAAGCAGCTTTCTTTCTCCAACCGCAATATCTCTATAACAACATGTTATGGGGACAAGTTGTCATTAGAGATGTAACGATATGAAAATTTCATATCATGATTATTGTGACCAAAATGATCACGGTTATCATTTTCATCACGGTATTAAAGAAATACCCCTCAACATCATCAAAATATCCAAAATGGGTCTAAATGTGTACTTTGTCCTTTCTAAAGGGGGGAAAATCTTTAGAGTACTATCCATGTGGGCGACTTCATTACCTTCCACCATGTTTTCATAAATTAGACATTGCAAACTGCGACTGCTTCCACTTTTCCAGCCAATGAGCAGCATCACTGGGAGTTTTCAAAGTGCAGTAATCAGTCACGGTTTAAACGATAATTACATTTAGAAACGATATTACTAATCGTTGGTAATTTTATCACGGTTAACCATTTTACCGGTAATCGTTACATCCCTAGTTGTCATGATATTTGACTTATCAGAATAACGTAACAATTTCCTGTTATCGTGATAATTATCGTGCACCTTTAATTTTGTGTGTTATGGGAAATCCAGACGAAAATCAGTTCTGAGAGCTACAGCCTGGTACAAGGCAGCGCTGCTGTAAACTGCCCCTTTTTAAATAAACTAAATCTGAAATAACTTCTAATAAAAAGTGCAACACTTCAGCTGAACATCCAAGACTGAGATTGAGAGTCCACTAATAAATTATCAGCTTTAACGCAGAAAAGCAGCTCATTCAGTGAAAGTTCCTGTATTTTCCATCACCATGTGTGTCCTGTAAATTTCCCTGGAGAGCGCAGAAGCGTTTTTTCCCCTTACCTGAGCCGTGCACGCTGCCACGCCCACCAGCACGGCCAGCAGCACCATGCGGCGCACCCTGCACAGGTCCACATGCGTGAGGAGAAAGAAGCGAGCCCAGCTCAGTTTGTGGACGGTGTGGGGGGGGTAACGCATGCTGTTGACTCGCTCCATGTTCAGCCGTTTGACCAGGCAGCTGCGGAGGTGGCTGAGCTGGTCGAAGCTGTGGCGGCCGCGGTAGCGTCCCATGCCACTGTGACCTGAGGGAGAGCGGGTGGGGGGGGGGGGGGGGGTGAGGTGATGACAAATTTCACATCTCCTGGATAAGACAGCCACGCGCTCACCAACGCCTCCAAAGGGCAGAGCGCTGTCGATGAAGTGGACGATGCAGTCGTTTGCCAGCAGAGCGCCGCTGGACGTCTCCGCTATCACTCTCTGGATCAGCTGAGGAGAGAGAAATCATTTCATCACACCCACACTTCACCCCACAGTCCCAACACTGACACTTCACCCCACGGTCCCGACACTGACACTTCACCCCACGGTCCCGACACCCACACTTCACCCCACAGTCCCAACACTGACACTTCACCCCACGGTCCCAACACCCACACTTCACCCCACGGTCCTAACCCCCACACTTCACCCCACAGTCCCAACCCCCACACTTCACCCCACGGTCCTAACCCCCACACTTCACCCCACAGTCCCAACACCCACACTTCACCCCACGGTCCCGACACTGACACTTCACCCCACGGTCCCGACACCCACACTTCACCCCACAGTCCCAACACTGACACTTCACCCCACGGTCCTAACCCCCACACTTCACCCCACGGTCCTAACCCCCACACTTCACCCCACAGTCCCAACACCCACACTTCACCCCACGGTCCTAACCCCCACACTTCACCCCACGGTCCTAACCCCCACACTTCACCCCACAGTCCCAACACCCACACTTCACCCCACGGTCCCGACACCCACACTTCACCCCACTGTCCCAACACTGACACTTCACCCCACGGTCCCGACACCCACACTTCACCCCACGGTCCCAACACCCACACGTTACCCCACGGTCCCAACCCTCACACTTCACCCCACGGTCCCGACACCCACACTTCACCCCACTGTCCCAACACTGACACTTCACCCCACGGTCCCGACACCCACACTTCACCCCACTGTCCCAACACTGACACTTCACCCCACGGTCCCGACACCCACACTTCACCCCACGGTCCCGACACCCACACGTTACCCCACGGTCCCAACCCTCACACTTCACCCCACGGTCCCGACACCCACACGTTACCCCACGGTCCCAACCCTCACACTTCACCCCACGGTCCCGACACCCACACTTCACCCCACGGTCCCAACACCCACACGTTACCCCACGGTCCCAACCCTCACACTTCACCCCACGGTCCCGACACCCACACTTCACCCCACGGTCCCAACCCTCACACGTTACCCCACGGTCCCAACCCTCACACTTCACCCTACGGTCCCGACACCCACACTTCACCCCACGGTCCCAACACCCACACGTTACCCCACGGTCCCAACCCTCACACTTCACCCCACGGTCCCGACACCCACACTTCACCCCACGGTCCCAACACTTCACCCTACGGTCCCAACACCCACACTTCACCCCACGGTCCCAACACCCACACTTCACCCCACGGTCCCAACACCCACACTTCACCCTACGGTCCCAACACCCACACTTCACCCCAGGGTCCCAACACCGACACTTCACCCCACGGTCCCGACACCCACACTTCACCCCTCGGTCCCAACACCCACACTTCACTCCACGGTCCCAACACCCACACTTCAATCCACGTTCCCAAATACCGACACTTCACCCCACGGTCCTGTATGAGTGTGCAGTCGGTACTGGTGCACATTAAGGGTCGGAGTGTGCAGGTTAGTGTGGGAAAATGTCAGAACTGGGACAGTGATGGTTCCTCCATCATCTTCCACCACAACGTCATTACATGTCACTGCTTCCAAACTCAGCTTCATCACTGTTCCTGGTGAAGAGGCGTCATTTTCAGACCCAAGCTAAATAAAGTCCATTTCCTCTGTTCTTGTAAAGTATGTTATGAAATCCACACGTTTAACTAATAAATAACTGAATTATTGAACTAATTTTTTTTATTTTAAGGATTTTTGGGCACTAGTGGCCTTTATATGACAGTGTATTGTGACAGGAAAGAGGCAGAGAGAATGGGTAAATAAAAAGTAAACATAGCAATTTTATCAGTAAACTAATAACTTTCATTATTCATGTGCTTTGAATTTTAAAGGGGGGGTAACATGCAAAACTGACTTTTTTTTAGCTTTTTATTATCTTATCATGTCATTCCCTCCCCATAAAACATGCCCCAGGGGTTATTTTGACTCATTCACAGATATTTGAGAAATCCCTGAATCTTCTGTGGAAACCAACATGGCTGCCAGAACGGCTGCTACCCCAGAGCACCTCCCATACCACGAAGCTCCTCCCCCTCCCCTGCTGAGCTCCGCCCCTCCAGAGCATGAGATTGTTGTGATGAGTGGAGTGGGCGTGTCAGAAACAGCAGGAGGCTTCTTAAAGGGACAGTGGTAAATTGTTTAGGTGTCAGATACAGACATGGATGATGTCACATTTATTTAGGTTTTTTTTTATGTTTACTGTATTTTCAGAACTACTGAAGGTAACACAGTTGTTTGGTTGTGCCATAAAAGCGAATTATGTGCCTAATAATGATATGAAACCCCCTCTTTAAATATTCAAAGCATATATGTCTAAGTAACAGGGCAAACTTATTTCACATACAGCGTCGTAAAAGGTGAAATATTTCAATATTTACATATGAAAAGACATTTTTTTTCACTACAGGCAGGAGCTCAATCACAAAACATGGACATTTTCCATGTTTATGGTTCAAAACGTCACACGCAGCAATGAATTATGGGCAATTGTGTTGCTTGAGGGCGCACAGGGGTCGGAGCGGACGTCGACTCAGGAGATATGGGACACACTTGAACCCTTCAACAGGAGCGTGCATGCTAGGGGCGCGAGGGTGGGAGTGCGGATGTTGGGACGGGGCCATAAACCGCTTTAAAAAGCAGCAAAGAAACACGACTAGGGGGGAAGAGTTATACCTCAGTGTCACGGGAGAAGACGTAGAGGACAAGCGGCTTCTCTCCCTGGTTGATGAAGTGGACGGCCTCGTCCACACCGCTCACTGTGATGACGGGCAGAAGAGGACCGAAGATCTCCTCCTTCATCACTCTGGATTCACGCGTCACGTGTTTCAACACGGTCGGACCTGCAGGAAGGCGGGAGGGTCAGTGTTTATATCACAGTCAGCTGTGTTTGCATTAGAGCTCTGCACCAGGGGCCTGGGGGGCCCCCAACATGGCCATATCATCACCTCGGGCCCGGGGCTCTTCCTTTTTTTAACCCTGCTAATTACAGAGATGCGTTTGGATTTGACCAATTTAAATGGCAGCACTTGAATGCAGCAGCCTCACCCTGCAAATAACATGTGTGATCGTGGCTTTTTGCGTCGAACGCACCGCCTCAAGCAAACGCGTCTATTCACGTCTGTACACTGACTTTGCATATAATAATTTTAATCGCGTCTGGTGTGAACACAAGGTTAGACAAGCTGCTTGTTACGTAAATGATAGCTCTACTGCTCATTAAGATAAAGAAGAAGATATTTTTATAAGCTTTTGCTACGTTTATCCTAATAACAAACATGTGATATGGTTTAAGTGTGTTGGCTTTTGTATCTTACGTTTGCATATACCGTAAGTATTTACTGCGATATGCAGGTCAAATTGCCGTGTGCTGTTGCAGTTGCATCCCTCAGTCATTTAAAAAACAAAAGAATCCAATTAAACACCCCCCAAAATGCTTCATACACTTTACAAACCATTCTTAACATTGAAAGGAAACTAAATATACCCACTTATGCCATAAAGGTGCTCAGATAAGATTGGAGGTCTATAACTGCACCACTCGGCTACACCAATTCTCATTAAATAGGATAATGCAGTCATTAAAGGGATAGTACACCCACAGAGTGATGTGCGTTCATTTTCTACTCACCGTCATGCTGAGTAAGACTGTGGAGAACTTTTTTAATATCTCAAATGCAGCCGGAGATCCGACAGGCTTTTGTTTTCCCCCAACTGTCATATAATGGAGTTCATTGGCGACTGAACCATAAAGGTCCATAAAAGTCCACAAAAACTTGTCAATATTCCTCCATACTGCTCGTCCAATGTAATCCAAGTGTCCTGAGTGGGTAGCATCCATAATTTACTCCAAACGACATCATTTAGTATATTTTTATAGCATAAACAGTAGAACATTGCACTTCCCCGATGAGCGTCCATGCGAGTTCACAACACTACAGCGCCTACTCTGCCAATAATGCAAGTGTAGAAGAAGAAATTCACTGTTTACATTGTGCTAAGAGCGAACAAGCTGCGGACAAACCGGGACAAACACAAGAGGTGTTGGCTTTTGACTTAAAACAAAGAAAGAAAGAACACGCGATCTCATCTGCCGCAGCTTCCGTAGTGTCGTGAACTCGCATGGACGCGCATCGTGGAAGTGCAATGTTCTACTGTTTAAGCTATAAAAACATACTAAATGATGTCGTTTGGAGTAAATAATGGACGCTACCCACTCAGGACAATTGGATTACATTGGATGAGCCCCTCCCTCTCAGGCTAATGGCCGCCTCGTTCTTCAAACTATTCAGCTTCAAGCCTCCGTCAGAGCTCAGAAGCAGGTGAAAGCCAAACTGATATTAACCTGGTTTTCCAACGTGCATTATCTAAGGCTCTTACCTTTTCTTCGGTGCATCCACTGTTTTTCTTTTTTTTTTTTTTTGTCCTTCAAGAGTTGGAGTGACTGGTGTCTGCTCCAATCATGAGCTTATTCCCACATGGCGTCATGCTCTTAGTTCTGTCATTGGCTGGTGATATAAACAGAAATCTCCACCCAGAAACGTCCCTAACACACCAAAACCATGCAAAAAAGCGAATTACAGGCAGGGGGAGAGAGAGTTGCATTCAAGCTCACCACTGCACGCGAGTAGAGACCCAAAGGTGCGATTTGAGACGGATTTCACTTGCACAAGTCTAACATTTATTTTCAGGGCGGAAACTTTGGACTCTACCTTTAACTTTATAATTTTAATAAAAATATAATGAATACAGCACAATATCACGCTAAGACCCCCAATAAACCTATTCTAGGTTAGGGGAAGTGTTCAGGTGGGCTCAACGTGAGATGAAATTTCAGGGCCAAATCAAAGAGCCAATCGGGGAAAAGCTTACTAGCCAATCAGAAGCGAGAAAGGAAGTACCTTCCCCTTCCATCCTATGTTTTGCAAACAGGGGTCAGGCCGGTGCTCCACCTCTTCAGGCCAGGGCCGGACTCAGATATTAGGCCCGCACAGGGCACGAGTTTGCATAACTGCAGATGCATGATTAATGATTAATGACTAATGAAGGCAACACATACCTATGTAGCATTCAGATTCATCTGCATCTCCACCAAAAACAACCGTGCTACCCTCCATGAGACCCATGATCCTCTTGAACTGCCGCTGGTTGATGATCCGCCCGTAGTCCTCAGAGGCTTTTGGATTATCTGTGTAGAACTCCTGCAGAGTCACAGGAAGGGAAACTGTTCAGTATCACAAAAAAGAGCAAATTAAATTTAATTATTAACTGCTTCTAGATAAGAATCCCCTGTACAGGAAAAAATGTAGAAATCCTAGCATGCATCAAAGCAAGATGACGGGAGAAACTCAGCTAAAAGGCGACCAAGCAGCAGCATCCAAACCAAGCACAGTTAAAACCCCAACAATGATATGGGAATGGAAGAAAAGCAGGAAAACGGACCTTAGAGCTGCTGATCACTTCTCCTCACAAACAAGGGGTTGTATGAAATAGGGCAATATACTGATATGATATCCCGATATGATATTTACATGAGACGGATATGATATTTACACATATCGGTATATCGCGGTGTTAGTTATGCAAATTCTTTTGCTTTATTTTTTCGTAATGACCCGGCTGCACCTCTACTGATTACAAAGCTGTCACCTGATCATTTAATAAGGGTGGGAAAATATATCGATACACTGAAATATCGCAATATTTTCATATGCCGATACCAGATCTATATTTAAAATTGCAGTATCGATCTATTTTACTAATGAAATCTCGCCAGATATCATTGTTGTGTGACAAAATCTCATGAGATTTTGTAACAAAACCATGATATCTCGCAAGATTTCATTAGTAAAATAGGTCGATACCACGTTTTGCATGGTATCAACATATGAAAGTATCGCCAGATTTCAGTGTATCGATATTTTTTCCCACCCCTATTATCGAAACTGTCTGGAAGACAGTCCTCCCCAAGACTTTTAAAAAGAAATCATAAAAATCAGCAACAATCTTGAATTACTTTGATTTAACAAACATCTCTAACCAGTGTTTTGTCAGTTCCATCACTGAAGTGGAGCGATACCTTTACAATAAACATGTTTCAATACTAAAAAACAGTGTTTGATATGAAATTAAACTTTCAGACAAATTATGGTAAAAATACCGGTATATATTGTATATCGTCATCTAAAATAAATATATCGTGATATGATATTTGGTCCATATCACCCAGCCCTAGTATGACAGCAGAGACTCTCTTTCACCCAAATGATTTAAAGTACAGTAAGCCTTCAACATGGTGACCCTTCAAGTGTGCATCCCTGGCAAAAGCAAAGCAAACAACGTGAAGATTCACAGCATCGTTCCTCTGTTTTAACGATAATGCACCATGCACGATGCAACGTGACTTTTTTCTACATCAAACTAACCTGCACAGACTTCTTAATCTCCTCCAGGACTCTGTTCTGGATGGAAGATTCACACATGATGTAGTCAGGAGCGATGCATGTCTGACCACAGTTGATGAACTTTCCCCACGTGATGCGGCTGCAATGGAGGAAAGACAGCAAACGCAGTGTTGACGTGGTGAAACCCAAACAGAAAATGAACTGAGCTTAAGTGGTGACCTGGACGACTGATGGAGAAAGATCAGGAGATTTCACTGCCGCAGGGGCGCCTGCAAAGATTTTTTTTAGGGGTGGCCAAAGGTTATTAAAGGAATAACTTTTGTTTCTTTCAACCTGGACCGTATTTCTAAAATTTATACTCACCAGTAACATTTCTGCATCACTCTGACTCCCTTGGACGATATTTAGATTCATCATATCTGCGTATATCCTTATAATGGCAGTGAAGGGGGTAGAATGAATGGGCCTCTATATGAGACATTATCTGCAGCAAACTTCCTTAATTTCACCAATACACTGCAAAAACTCAAATCTTACCAAATATATTTTTCCAATTTCTAATCAAAATATCTCATCACACTAAAATAAGACAAATATCACCTAAACATTTTAGGTGATACTGTCAGGATGGAAGTATATCACCCAGTAGAACAAAAAGTGTTTCTGAGCAGGATTACCAACTCTGGCTTTAAGACAAATGCATCTTATTTCAAGAAATGTTATAGGAAAATTTCACTTGTTCCATTGGCAGAATTTTTTTTTGCTTATTACAAGCAAAAAAAATCTTTTTTTTATTTATTTCAAGAGTGGCCAAGATTTTTTTGCTTGTCATAAACAGTTCTGTTTGTTTGTGTCCCAAACAAATGACCTCACAAAACTTCACTATGACGACCTCACTCTCACTGGAAACCAGAACTGAAGACGCCTCAATTGTAATGTGGACAAACTAACCAAAGGTAGTGTTGTGTCCGCCCAATGGGGGCCAGGCTAAGTAGGTGCTCATATGAAGGGGGCATTAGAAACTGGTTGGGGCAGTTCTGGGTGGCGCCTTCCTGGATGAATTTGCTTATGAAACGATGAGTCAGTTAGAAGTGACAGACCTGCGGGGGGCTACGGCAAAACAGCAATGGCAGGAAATGGTAGTTTTTATTTGCTTATTAAAGTTATGACATTCAAATATAAGCAAAGCATGCGGCACCATGTTAATAATACATAAAAATTGATATAAATTACAAAAATATCATTTGTGCAGGGGTGGCCAGCTTTTTGTTCAGGGGGGCCACCCTTTGGGGGTGTCCTTGCACTGTTGGTCAAAAGTTTCAGAACAGCCCTGTTTCTCCCGTTTTTCATTGCGAGGTTGTACTGAAGACAAACTGGGAGAGCTGTGGGAAATGGCAGCACCACTTTCCAAGTCTTGATCAACTTCTGTTGACTCACTTCTTCGTGCCTGAAAAAATCCTCTTGTATAATTCTGAAATGTCGGGTATCTTTTAGTGCAGGGAAACCTGATCCTTTATCCACCTCTGGCAGCTCATCATTAACCTTTGGATCATTGAGTAAACTGCTGGAATTCCAAACAGGCTGTTCTAAAACCTTTTTTGGGGGGGGGGGGGGGGGTCGTGTCTGCTTTTATTCAAATTAAACCATATAGGATCTGAAAGGATTTTAGTATTTAACAAAAGCGCAAACTTTTATCTGAATTAGATTTTGTCTATTATTAATAATCACTACATATTTGTAGGTGGTCACGGTAGCATGGAGGAAAATTATATACAGCAAATTTTGCAGTGTTAAATCAACACTTAAAGAGTTAAATTTAACACCGTTTACGGGTGTATTTGTTCCTTATCAGAATCAGTGCTGAATTAACTCTTTCCATAGTGTTAAAATTTCAGAGTAAATTAACTCATAATTGAGTTTAAATTTAACGCTCGCTTACACTGTACAGTGTGAATAGAACTCAACACTATAGGTTAAATAACACTGGAGAGTGTTAATATGATTCTCAGCTGTGTTGAAAAGTTACTCTACTGATTTGAGTTAATGGAGGTTACTGGAGGCTCATAGCTGTGTACTGATGGTAACAGATTTCCCAGCGTGCACGAAGCCAGAACTCCTGTCTGTCCAGGACACGAATTTGCAAAACATAGGATGGTTGGGGAAGGTACCACCTTTCTCGCCTCTGATTGGCTAGAATGCTTCTCCTCTGATTGGCTATTTGCCTCGAATCTCCTTTTCTTCTTAAACCAAAATATACCCCCTGCCTTTTTTCCCCTGTATCTAAGCTTCGAATCTAGCCAATCAGAGGCGAGAACCTCCCCCCCCATCCTAAGTTCTAGATAGAAGCATCCAGGGCGGCATTACGGAAATTTCACTGTTGTCAAGAAAGTTTGTTCTGATTATCAATGCCATTGTCTTCTGACAACTTATTCTGACTAGTTCACATATATACTTAACTCACGGTGCGGGAACGTACTGGGGAGTCGCAAAGCATGATGGGAAATATTCAAGCCAAAGATTGTCTTCCTACAGAAGCACTAACAGAGGAGGAGGTGGGTATTTCTGAAAGTCCCAGTATGTGGCTGGAGGACAGAAAACTGACCGACAAGCGACGGCGATGTCACAGTTCTTGTCGATGTAACAGGGACTCTTTCCTCCCAGTTCCAGAGTTACTGGGGTGAGATGGCGAGCTGCTGCTTCCATCACCAGTTTGCCCACCGTGGTGCTGCCAGTGTAGAAAATGTGGTCAAACCGCTGCTTCAGCAGCTCCTGCGTCTCTGGAACTCCACCGGTCACCACTGGATACAGGTCCTACGGAGACGGTTTCATCATTCACACCTGCTGGATGTTGATAGCGAGACTACCTGGTCTATGTAGTAGAGATGTCCCGATCCGATCACGTGATCGGGGATCGGGGCCCGATCACGTGGTTTCAGACTCGATCGGAATCGGCTGTTACTTCCCGATCAGGGATCGGTTAAATGTTTCCTTTACTGATACGGCAGCAGCGGGCTGCTCCTCTCTTTCCTCTGCCTGGTTTCCTCTCAGTTTCGGTTTTATGACCAGCGGTTGGTTTGATTCTGCCTCATGTGAACCACCCCGTCCTGCACGCAGCTCAGTGCTGTTTACAGCATCACCGGGCGGTGCAGGAGTTTAAATGTAACGCACCAGCAGGCAGCAGCCTGTTCACTCAGACATAACTACAGGGAAGGCGGCTGCAGCTGAACTGATGAGCCGCTTTTAAAAAGTTTGATCCATTAATCAAAGCAAACAACAATAAGTCAACATAACGTGTAACACGTGGTTCATATTTAGCGAAGCAACGCGACAATGTGCTGGTTTAACGTTAGTTGTGCAGCGCGTGCATCGCTGCGGGTTTGACGGGGCTGCTGGTTGACGTGACCCGCGGAGAAGTGACAGAAAAAAGAAAAGAAAGCTGCTTAAACTTTGTTTGCCATTAATGAACGGAGTAAAACCGAAGCACACATTACATTAGGCCTATCTGTTGTTTCAGAGTTTATTTGAAATCTAGTGTTGGTTTTATTTGCTGTCCAAAAATAATCATGTGTTTCCAAGCTTCAGAGAAATGGAGAAATAACCAGCTTCCTTTGTGATTTCCACAGACATGCATAAATGATTACTTACTCATTAATTTGATGTTAGTTTGGCATATAAATGTATGCTAAATATGTTTTCTTTTTTAGAATATGGCTGGAAGAATGTAATTGATCAGAGGAGGTGTCATAATAAAGTAAAATAAGAATAAATAAAACGAAAAAATACAACAAATATGGCACCTCTTGATTCCCCAATTGCACCTTCGAGCTGATAGGATTCAGAATCAGATTAGGCAGCAGTGTTTCCCCTACAGACCACTGCTGTAGGGGAAACACTGTCTTTTTCTCTTAAATTTTCATTTTATTATAGAAGTATCGGATCGGGACTCGGTATCGGCCGATCCTCAAAATCAAATGACTCGCACTCGGAATCGGGGGCAAAAAACCCTGATCGGGACATCTCTACTATGTAGCAGAGTCTACCTGGTCTATGTGGCAATGACAGAGTCTAACTGGTCTATGTATAAATTAAAGAGTTCAACTGGTCTATGCAGCAGTGACAGAGTCTATCTGGTCTATGTAGCAATGACAGAGTCTACCTGGTCTATGTTACAATGACAGAGTCTACCTGGTCTATGTAGCAGAGTCTACCTGGTCTATGTGGCAATGACAGAGTCTAACTGGTCTATGTAGCAAGTAAAGAGTCTAACTGGTCTATGTAGCAGAGTCTACCTGGTCTATGCAGCAATGACAGAGTCTAACTGGTCTATGAAACAGAGTTTACCTGGTCTATGTAGCAGTGGCAGAGTCTATCTGGTCTATGTAGCAGTGACAGAGTCTACCTGGTCTATGTAGCAGTGACAGAGTCTACCTGGTCTATGTAGCAATAACAGAGTCTATCTGGTCTATGTAGCAGTGACAGAGTCTATCTGGTCTATGTAGCAATAACAGAGTCTACCTGGTCTATGTAGCAGTGACAGAGTCTATCTGGTCTATGTAGCAATAACAGAGTCTATCTGGTCTATGTAGCAGTGACAGAGTCTATCTGGTCTATGTAGCAATGACAGAGTCTACCTGGTCTATGTAGCGGTGACAGAATCTACCTGGTCTATGTAGCAGTGACAGAGTCTATCTGGTCTATGTAGCAATGACAGAGTCTACCTGGTCTATGTAGCGGTGACAGAGTCTACCTGGTCTATGTAGCAATGACAGAGTCTACCTGGTCTATGTAGCGGTGACAGAATCTACCTGGTCTATGTATTGGTGACAGAGTCTACCTGGTCTATGTAGCAATGACAGAGTCTACCTGGTCTATGTAGCGGTGACAGAGTCTACCTGGTCTATGTAGCGGTGACAGAGTCTACCTGGTCTATGTAGCGGTGACAGAGTCTACCTGGTCTATGTAGCAATGACAGAGTCTACCTGGTCTACGTAGCGGTGACAGAGTCTACCTGGTCTATGTAGCGGTGACAGAGTCTACCTGGTCTATGTAGCAATGACAGAGTCTACCTGGTCTATGTAGCGGTGACAGAGTCTACCTGGTCTATGTAGCGGTGACAGAGTCTACCTGGTCTATGTAGCGGTGACAGAGTCTACCTGGTCTATGTAGCGGTGACAGAGTCTATCTGGTCTATGTATTGGTGACAGAGTCTACCTGGTCTATGTAGCGGTGACAGAGTCTATCTGGTCTATGTATTGGTGACAGAGTCTATCTGGTCTATGTAGCAATGACAGAGTCTACCTGGTCTATGTAGCGGTGACAGAGTCTATCTGGTCTATGTATTGGTGACAGAGTCTATCTGGTCTATGTAGCAATGACAGAGTCTACCTGGTCTATGTAGCAATGACAGAGTCTACCTGGTCTATGTAGCGGTGACAGAGTCTACCTGGTCTATGTAGCGGTGACAGAGTCTACCTGGTCTATGTAGCGGTGACAGAGTCTACCTGGTCTATGTAGCAATGACAGAGTCTACCTGGTCTACGTAGCGGTGACAGAGTCTACCTGGTCTATGTAGCGGTGACAGAGTCTACCTGGTCTATGTAGCAATGACAGAGTCTACCTGGTCTATGTAGCGGTGACAGAGTCTACCTGGTCTATGTAGCGGTGACAGAGTCTACCTGGTCTATGTAGCGGTGACAGAGTCTACCTGGTCTATGTAGCGGTGACAGAGTCTATCTGGTCTATGTAGCGGTGACAGAGTCTACCTGGTCTATGTAGCGGTGACAGAGTCTACCTGGTCTATGTAGCGGTGACAGAGTCTACCTGGTCTATGTAGCGGTGACAGAGTCTATCTGGTCTATGTATTGGTGACAGAGTCTACCTGTTCTTTGTAGCGGTGACAGAGTCTACCTGGTCTATGTAGCGGTGACAGAGTCTACCTGGTCTATGTAGCAATGACAGAGTCTACCTGGTCTATGTAGCGGTGACAGAGTCTACCTGGTCTATGTAGCGGTGACAGAGTCTACCTGGTCTATGTAGCGGTGACAGAGTCTACCTGGTCTATGTAGCGGTGACAGAGTCTATCTGGTCTATGTATTGGTGACAGAGTCTACCTGGTCTATGTAGCGGTGACAGAGTCTATCTGGTCTATGTATTGGTGACAGAGTCTATCTGGTCTATGTAGCAATGACAGAGTCTACCTGGTCTATGTAGCAGGGGAGGTAGTCCTCCATGACTTTGGTGGAGTTGGTGCTGATGTCAGATGGTTTGACTACGGCTGCGTTACCTGGAAGATGAGACCATTAGCAGGTAGGTCACTGAGACGGACTAACATACATGTTTCTACATGTACTTTTAGAGGCTTACCTGCTGCGATAGCACCAACTAGAGGCAACAGGGTGAGGGTCCAGGGGTAGTTCCAGGGTCCAATGATGAGCACCACTCCCAGGGGCTCTGGCTTGATGTAGACCTGGTCTGATAAGGTGAGGAGGTTCTTCTGCACGGGCCGAGGAGCTGCCCACTCTCTAACTCGCTCTATAGCCAGCTTCAGCTCGGCCTCCAGGACCACCGTCTCAAACAGCTCCCCTCCCAGTTCACTCTGCACGCACAAGCAGCAAAATCCAGTTCCAGCCCTGGCTTTACCACATCTGAATCCTCCCACTCTGGTAAATCCATTTCTCCTCCATCATTACACACACAGCCAAATATATATGCAGTATCTGAGTATATGCGCCGTTCAATGGACACGTGCACATGATGCTTTAATACATGCTATAGAAATACTAAATATTGTTTAAATAGATCATATTTAAAGGTACAGTGTGTAAAAAATCAAAGGTTAATGGCAGAAAAATGTGATATACAATTCAAAACTGTGTTTCTATCGATGTGTAATCGCTGCACTAGAATAACTATTGTGTCTTTATTTTCTTAGAATAAGTCATTTATATCTACTTGTTGGAGGGTGCACATATGGAGGCTGCCATATTTGTTCCACCATTTTTACTATGGTGTCTCTGAATGGACAAAACAATGTAATAATAATAATAAATGGATTAGATTTTACAGTATCGCACTTTTCAAGGCACTTAAAGTAGGTCAGTTATTCTTTCACTCCTCATTCGTACTTGGTGATGGTAAGTTACGTATGTAGCCACAGCCGCTGATGGAAGCGTGGCAGCCATTTTACGCCTACAGCCTCTCAGACCACCACCGGAACATTCACACACCAGCGGTGCCCCCACTGGAGGCAAGGAGGGTTAAGTGTCTTGCCCAAGGACACAACGACAGATGGCTGGGGGATCAGGATTCGATCATTGGCCGACCTGCTCTACCACCTGAGCCACTGCCGCCCCATGTATGTGAAGTTAAAACCCTCTGAACTGTAAAACTGCTGCACCAGCTTTGTTTAATGGGAGTTAGGGAGTGTTTAGGATCAGAAACGCCTTAAAAGACATAAAAAGTAGTTACTCATCGTACAGTCATAGCTACACCTGAGACCACTGGATCCACTCACACATGAAAACATCTTCATATCTGAGAGACTTTTGGCCCCTAACGGCCACCATACATTCACAACAGTGCTTGAAATATGAAGTCATTTGAAAGAAAACATCTTTTCTTTCAAAAACCCATCTTTACCACTAGATGCCAGTAATTCTTACATACTGTACTTTTAAATAGATAGTATTAAAATCAACTGATATTTAATATGAAAAACAATACACTCACCGGCCACTTTATTAGGTACACCTTGCTAGTACAGGGTTGGACCCCTTTTCCCTATAGAATGGCCTTAATCCTTGGTGGCACAGATTCAACAAGGTACTGGAAACATTGCTCAGAGATTTTGCTCCATACTGACATGACATCATCACACAGTTGCTGCTGATTTGTCGGCTGCACATCCATGATGAGACCTTCCCGTTCCACCACATCCCAAAGCTGCTCTGTTGGATGGAGATCTGGTGACTGTGGAGGCCACTGGAGTACAGTGAACCCATCGTCATGTTCAAGGAACCAGTCTGAGATGATTCCCGCTTTATGACATGGTGCGATATCGTGCTGGAAGCAGCATCAGAAGATGCTACACTGTGGTCATGAAGGGATGGACATGGTCAGCAACAATACTCAGGTAGGCTGTGGTGGTTCCCACACCATAACACCACCACCACCAAGCTGAACCATTGATACAAGGCAGGATGGATCCATGCTTTCATGTTGTTGACAAAAATTTTGAGCCTGCCATCTGAATTTGGTAGCAGAAATGGAGACTCATCAGACAAGGCAACATTTCTCCATCTTCTATTGTCCAATGTTGGTGAGTCTGTGTGAATTGTAGCCTCAGTTTCCTGTTCTTAGCTGACAGGAGTGGCACCCGGTGTGGTCTTCTGCTGCTGTAGCCCATCTGCTTCCAGGTTGGATGTGTTGTGCATTCAGAGATGCTCTTCTGCAGACTTCGGTTGGAACAAGTGCTTATTTGAGTTACTGTTGCCTTTCTATCAGCTGGAACCAGTCTGGCCATTCTCCTCTGACCTCTGGCATCAACAAGGCATTTGCGCCCACAGAACTTTTCTCTTCTTCGGACCGTTCTCTGTAAACCCTAGAGATGGTTGAGGTGAAAATCCCAGTAGATCAGCAGTTTCTGAAATACTCAGACCAACAATCATGCCACGTTCAAAGTCACTTAAATCACCTTTCTTCCTCATTCTGATGCTGGTTTGAACTGCAGCAGATCGTCTTGACCATGTCTACATACCTAAATGCATTGAGTTGCTGCCATGTGATTGGCTGATTAGAAATTTGCGTTTACAAGCAGTTGGACAGGTGTACCTAATAAAGTGGCCGGATATCTAAATATATATAAAGAATATTTAAATTAGTCAATATAAATAATAAATATATCTAATAAAAAAAAGTGAAGATTCTGTGCATACAGTATGTCGATGGGATTTAGAAATCACTGAAATCAGGTTTTATGTACTTTTACACAGACTTGATTTCTAAATAATTTGTTTATGCGGATACGAAACTGCATAAACTGTAAACAAGCAGACTGCAACGATTTGCAGAAGTTTTAACAATGACAGAAATATCAGAGGTCAGACACAACATAGTCATTATAACAGAGGAAAAATGTCTCACTTTGGACATCTGATGTCCTCGGTGCTCTATTATCAATAAAAAATTTGCTTCACACAGCGTCCCAACTCTTCTTTTAGAGACAGTTTCACCATCAGTTTACAGTGTTTCTCTGACGATAAGATGGAAGCAGACATTTCTACACTGTTAACCTTTAGCCTGTTCATGATAAGCTGCAGCTTCGCGCCTCAGTTCAGTGTAATATTGTCTCCTTTTCTAGAAGAGAACAACCCCATCTCTGCCGTGCAAATAAACATTTTACAAACATTGTATTGTTTGCTGGAAAAGTCAAAGAATGTGACCTCCAGAGTTTGTGAAACATCCATGATGAGTTTAGTCTAGTTTAACTGTCAGTATCAGTGTGTTTCTCATTAGGGATGCACAATATAATCGGCCTCCTATCGGTATCGGCCTATATCGCCTTAAAAATGAGTATCGGACATCGGCCACCCAACCGATAGTTAACCGATCAGCGCGCTGTTTTTAAAGTCTAAAAAAAAAAAGAAAAAAAAAAAAAACCTTCAAAAACTTCTTTTTTACAGATTTAAAACTTCTACAGACTAGGGCTGGGAAGAAATATCCATACATTGAAATATCACAATATTTTCATATTGACATTTAAAAACACGGTATTAATAGATTCTACAAATGAAATCTCGCAATATTTCATCGCTCTGTTACGAAATCTCGCCAGAATTCGCGAAAATTTCGCAATATTTTCATATGTTGATATATTGTCATTTAAAAACGCGGTCGGCCTATCTATCTATTTCACTGACAAAATCTCGCGATATTTCATCGTTCTGTTACTAAATCCCGCAGAACGATGAAATCTCACAAGATTTTGTCAGTAAAATAGATTGATACCGCATTTTTAAATATTGATTTGATATCAGTAGAGGAAAATATCGAGATATTTCAGTGTATCGATTTTTTTTTCCACCCCTATTTTTCAAAGCGTCGGAAACGGATAACAAAACTGCTATTTGCAATGACATCGGTTATCGGCCACATGAGTTTTAAAATATCGGCATATCGGATATCGGCCAAAATTCCAATGTCGTGCGTCCCTACTTCTCATCATTATTATGCAGGCGCAACATGTAATTTCTGTAGAACATGTAATTACCTTCAAAAGCAGTTCATTATAAACTTAATGAGCTTAAAGACTGCTGGTTAGAGTAATGAAAGTTGGTGTGCATGATCAGACCTTGTGCAGGTCCCTCTTCAGAGCATCTGCAATGTCTTTCTTCCTCTCCCAGACGAAGCTCTGCAGCCGCTTCAGCTGCTGGATCCTGAAGTCCACAGCTCTGGTTCTCCCCGTCTCAAAGCTTCTCCTGACCCGCTGCACAGCCAGCTGTTCCCGGGACATCTGCAGGGAGGGCGCTCCGTCAGCATCCATGTCCGGGTTTCTTCTCTCAAACTTACCTGACTGGCTGCTTCTGGAAACCTCCAACTAAAACTCGCTGTTTGGGTCAGATCTAGTTTAATTTGCTATAACTGTAACAACACTAAAGGAATTATAAACACCTTTATGGCTACAGACATTTAAATACATTTAAAAATGTTAGCATTAACCGAAATGTATACTAAGATTATGTACTAAAATTGAGTTTTTACCTTTCAATGTTCCTCTTTCCCTCTTGCCAGTTAAAAGTAGAACTATGATATTAAAGTCTTATCAATAGCTTAACCTGGCGGCAGTTCGGCCCCAGTGATTGGTCAGTTTGTATGTCTACTAAGAAAGTGACCAATCAGCGCGCTCCACTGCCATCTATGTCCCGCCTTCTTTCCAAAATAACAAGGATACGCCGCGGGCGGAGTTAGTCGGAATAGTCTCTATTATCTCAGAGGAATCTTGCTGATATGTCTGAACAGGAACGGTTAGACCTGATATCAGAGCAGACTAAATCTAATTGAATCTTTTTATGTTGAAATGAGTTGAGTTTCTTTATTTAAAAAGGGACAATGCATATTATATACATAGATAACGTAAATATGCAGGATTTCCATCCTTAGTCACTTCACAGAGACCAACACAATAAAAGAAAGTAATAATGATAATAAAGAACAATAATGACATTAAAAACATTTAAAATAATAACGAAAGTAGAACAAGGAACACAATGATTAAAAAAAAATAATAAGACAGAAACAATATACCATCAATTAGGATCTAGGTTTAAAGTGCAGAGTACTAAACTACTTTATATGATGTAAAAGTGTTAGTATGGTGTGAAAGTTTAGACACACTACCATTAAAGAAAAGGTTAAATTCACCATAGAAAATCAAATAACAAGAAACTGAAAAAAAGTAATAATAAATGATTAAAAAATTACTTAAAATCATAATTTAGTAAAAGAAAACATTGATTTTGAATTGTGGATTTAAAAAAAAAAATCAATCAAACAAACAAAATATCCCAAACAAGTTAGAGCACCTTACTTATGAACAGTGGGCCAGAATACCCATCAGCACGTGCAGACGTCTGATTGGACGTTACAGAAAACACATGATTACCTCAAAGTGTTGCTAAATAAAATTATAACATTTTAGTTCAGGAGCCCAATCAGGCTCAGCTGCTGGTTTTATAAATATACATATACCTACACACACATACACACACACACACAGACATACTTACATACGTACAAACATACATACATTTTTATTTTTTTATTTATTTTTTAGAAATGAAATTAAATTAAATGAAATGAAAAATACTTTATCCCAGAAGGGAAATTCAACATTGCAAGAAGCTCACTCCCTTTTTTTTTTTTGTTTGTTTTTTGTTTTGTTTTTAACAATATAACATTTATATGAAGTAATAACATCACAATAATAAGTCAGTTAGTCTTGTTCTTTAGGGTGATGGTTGCTGGCAGGAATGAATTCCTGTATCTCTCCGTCCTACAGTGAACCTGACGCAGCCTCCCACTGAACACACTCTGTTGATTCTTCACCGTGTTGTGGAGAGGATGGGAAGTGTCCTCCATCATCTTCATCAGCTTGTGCAGCATTCTTTTCTGAACGATCAGCTCCAGCGGCTCCAGAGTTATTCCCAGCACAGAACCAGCTTTCTTGATCAGCTTGTTTAGTTTCTTCAAGTCTCTGATTCTGATGCTGCTTCCCCAGCAGATGCTGAAAAGCTAATTGCACTTTCCACAACAGACTTGCAGAAGATCTGCAACATCTTGGTGCAGACGTTGAATGCAGGTGAACTCCAGGTAACTTCCAGGTTATGGAGGATCCACCTGGAAGTTATGGAGCTTCTGACATAGCAAAGCAGGCTGAATAGTATTAAAGGCACTTGAAAAATCAAAGAACATGATCCTCAAAGTGCTGCCTGACTGGTCCAGATGAGAGTGGGCTCTCTGAAGCAAGAAGATGATGGCGTCTTCAACGCCAAGCCCATTACGATATGCGAACAGTAATGGGTCCTGAAAGGTGTTCACTTGCTTGTTGAGGTGAGCCAGTAAGAGTCTCTCCAGGACTTTCATGATGTGAGATGTCAGGGCAACTGGTCTGTGTGTGTATATGTGTATATATACAGTATATATATATATATATATATATATATATATATATATATATGTACACACACACATATACAAATATTGAACCACAATTCAAAATGCATATACATTTGGCACCAAAGAGCATGAGTATAATCAAAACTCTTAAACGATTTGGATTTGGTCTTTTTTTTTCTGCAACATCATTAAAATTATGTACTCTAAGGATAACGGTTCCATTAGAGTAAAAAGAGGCACTTCACCAAGATCTGATTTACGGTGGATCCGACAGGGTTGCCCCGTCTCCTCTTACTTGTTCATATTTTGTACCCAACTTTTATTTACTGTACTCATATAAAATATGTCCCTTAAAAGGTTTCTTCATTGCAGATAATGAAATAATTATTAGTCAATTGGCAGATGATACCTCGTTATTGCTAAAAAAAAAAGAAAAAAAACTCTGAAGTTCTCATTGCTATCCATTCAATAGATACTGTATGTACTCTGCAGCTTCTGGACTCTGCGTAAACCTGAAGAAATGTGAGCTTTTTCCTCTTAAAGATTGCACGACACAAACTATAACAGTGGACCCCCCCCCAACCCTGTGACAACTGAGTAGTAATACACTATATTGCCAAAAATATTCACTCACCTGCCTTGACTCACATCCCATTCCTGACCCGTAGGGTTCAGTATGACGTTGGTCCACCTTTGCAGATAGAACAGCTTCAGCTCTTCCGGGAAGGCTGTCCACAATGTTAAGGAGTGTGTTTCTGGGAATTTTGACCATTCTTCCAGAAGCACATTTGTGAGGTCACACTGATGTTGCACCAGAAGGCCTGGCTCTCCATCTCCGCTCTAATTCATCCCAAAGGTGTTCTATCAGGTTGAGGTCAGGCCTCTGCGCAGGCCAGTCCAGGTCTTTATGGACCTGCTTTGTGCACTGGTGCACAGTCATGTTGGAAGAGGAAGGGGCCAGCTCCAAACTGTTCCCACAAATTTGGGAGCATGGAATTGTCCAAATGTCTGTTTGCTGAAGCATTCAGAGTTCTTTTCACTGGAACTAAGGGGCCAAGCCCAGCTCCTGAAAAACAACCCCATACCATAATCCCCCTCCACCAAACTTTATACTTGGCACAATGCAGTCAGACAAGTACTGTTCTCTTGGTAACTGCAAAACCCAGACCATCCATCAGATTGCTAGGTGGAGAAGCATGATTCGTCACTCCAGAAAACACCTCCACTGCTCTAGTATCCAGTGGCGGCTGCTTTCCACCACTGCATCCACGCTTTCCATTGCACTTTGTGATTTATGGATGGATGCAGCTGCTCCACCATGGAAACCCATTCCATGAAGCTCTCTGCACACTGTTCTTGAGTTAACCTGAAGGTCACAAGAAGCTTAGAGGTCTGTAGTGATTTACTCTGCAGAAAGTTGGCCACCTCTTCACACAATACGCTTCAGAATCCACTGACCCGCTCCATCAATTTACGTGGCCGACCACTTCATGGCTGAGATGCTGTTGATCCCAAACACTTCCATTTCCTTATAACACAGTTGACTGTGGAATATTTATTAACGAGAAAATTTTACGACCGGATTCGTTGCACAGGTGGCATCCTATCACAGTTCCACGCTGGAAATCGCTGAGCTCCTGAGAGCGACACATTCTTTCACAAATGTTTGTAGAGCCAGTGCATGCCTAGCTGCTTCATTTATACACCTGTGGCCATGGAAGTGATTGGAACACCTGATTCCCATCATTTGGATGGGTGTGCAAATAGTTTTGGCAATATAGTGTGTATAAATAATAAAAAAATATATATATATATATATATATATAAAAATATAGGTGTGTGTGTCCCATTGAGGTTCCAAGATAATGTTGACGGGTCAGCAGATCAACGTAAAAAACAAAAGTACAGCCTATTGGGGGGTTTTAGGGCTATATATACTGTTTCAAGCCATGATGGAATAGGATAATGTGAACTTAATCCAAGGGATCAATATCTGGAAAATTAAGAAATAAGTTTGAAAGAAAAACACTCAGACGGTTTTATTTTCCCCTCATTTAATAACAAAGACAGTATTTCAGTTCCATAAAGAACGAGAGAGACAAACAGCCCTCAGTGAGACACAGATATGACGTTAACACTCGTCTCTGGGAGGGAAAACCTTTACACGTGTGTTCATGGTTGTAAAAGTTGCATCATTGGGGTTGTGACAGACAGTTCAGATCAAGCTGGAAAGGTGCAAAACAACAGGGTACATACATTCAAGACTCTAGAGATCCTACAGGGGAAACGCAGACTCCGTACCCATGCTTTTATCTAAAAATGTTCCTTTACAGTCAGAGCAAAGATCAGGTGGGTTTCTACGAGACCTCCTTCACTCCGTGTGCAGAAAAAGGCGTGGTGTGGTCAGAGTGACGAAGAGGGAGACGGAAACCCAGATATGTGTAGAAAAAAGAACAGTACATGGTAGGAATGGGCCCAGAGACCAGCTGTGAATGTTTATACAGATAAAGAAGGTATTCACACCTGTACAGAGGAGTCGGCCTGTGTTCGCGCTCACAAGAAGAAGGCACCTCCTTTTCCTCGGCCGACGACTAACTACTGACCTTAATGCACACATGGCGGATCAAACGTACAGTACGTGCACTGGTGGGGCCACGGCAGAGGTGGGGGGGGCAGTGGAGATGTTCGCGTCGTGTGCCAACGCATGTGAAGGAGGAACAGTCCCGGTATAAAGAGTTCTCTGGAAAGTTCTGGAGCTGCCGTGAGTTTTCTCATCATGTTTGGCACACACTCCCGTTGTGCCGCAACTGGTTTCCTTATTAAATCCTTGGCAGAAACGAATAAAATCAATAGAAATTCATCTATCTACATAGAAAGATTTGTGCTCTTTGACAGGCAGGCGTCTGATGGCGACTTCAAACTCACCTCACACACTCACACCTTCAATAAAAAGGGAAACGCATTCACATATGTACAAGTCTGCAAACATCAAGTCTTCTTTTTAAAAAAGTCGCTACAGATTCAACAGAAAGCTGAAGTTTGATGACACTTATTATCATGGTGACTGGTCAGGCTGACGGTGGCTTCCTGGTTGAGCCACTCGCCCCAGTTTCAGCCCAGTTTCAGCAGTCCTCGCTGTGGGAAACATGATCTACCAGCCACAACCACGGCAGAAGGAAAACATCCGATGCTTTCCTTTGAATATGAATTATTGTCTCCTGGTTTGGTGCATGCTACATGCTAGCACGCTGCCTTTGAGGGGCATCTGCTCGTATGTGGACCTGCTGATCATGCACACAGAGCTGGAGTGATGAAACCTGGTAGCAACCAGTCACCTAATAACAGCCAATGACGTCACACTGAAGCCATTCCTGTGTTAAAGCCATCAAAGTTATCATTTTGATCATTTTAAATAATTAAAATTAGGGATGTTCGATATTGACTTTTTTTTTTTTTTTTTTTTTTTTTTTTTTTTTTACAGATATCTGATATTGTCCAACTCTCAATTTCCGATATCAACCCATACCGATCTATGCAGTAGGGATGGGCGATATTTTATCGTGTGCGATATATCGTCAAAGAAATTCCCCACAATAACAATTTGAATTTATCGTTTTTATCGTGAAATGACAATTTACCAGGTTGTGTTTTACTTTGGTTTTTATAATAAGCAAAGTTAGTTTTGCTGTTTGCATCGTTTGAATAAATGTGGCATTTGGTCTCATATTTCAGACTTGTTTGATTGGTGTCACTACAGTTTTGCAATACAGGTGCACTACTTGAACTTAATTGATATAGTGGCTTCTGGTATTTTGTAGGGCTTTCAAGACAGAATTTAGTGACAGATTTATAATACAAAATATTTTGCTGATAGCTTTTATCGTCATTTATCGTTACCGTGATAAATAAGAGAAATTATCGTGATACATTTTTTAGTCCATATCGCCCATCCCTACTATGCAGACAACTGTGAGTCTGCACTCATAGGAAAAATGTGCTGCTCAATCTCATCTCTGGGATCACTTTCAGCTTCTCATAATGGTATCATTCTGTGATCATTTGTTTCCTCAGGAGCAAGAGGTGAGCTTATAAAAAAGACGTCATTGAGAAAAAGGAGGTTGAGTTGAGACAACTATTTGAGCAATACTTGAAGTAGAATAAACAGAAGACAACTCATAATTATATGCTCCTGCTCTCAATTATGTCTCAATTAAGACAAATAACGATTTGAGCCATGCTTGAGAAGTGAGATAAACAGAAGACATCCCATAATTGTCTGCTCCTGCTCTCAATTACGTCTCAACTAAAACAATTAACTACTTGAGCCATACTTGAGAAGTGAGATAAACAGAAGACATCTCATAAATGTCTGCCCCTGATTTAAATTATGTCTCAACTAAGACAATTAACAAATTGAGCCATACTTGAGAAGTGAGATAAACAGAAGACATCCCATAATTGTCTGCCCCTGATCTCAATTATGTCTCAACTAAGACAATTAATGATTTGAGCCATACTTGAGAAGTGAGATAAACAGATAAACAGAAGACATCTCATAATTGTCTTCCCCTGATCTCAATTATGTCTCAGATAAGACAGGGGCATGCAATTATGAGATCTCTTCTGTTTATCCCACTTCTCAAGTATGGCTCAAATGGTTATCTCAACCTCCTTTGTCTCAGTGATGTCTTTTCTCTCTTTTTTTTTTTAAAACTCACCTCTTGCTCCTAAGGAACCCTTAGGAGAAGTAATTCAGAAACAAATGATTACAGAATACCACCATTATGAGAAGCTCAAACTGATCTAAAGAGATGAGATTGAGCCACAAATGAGCAGCACATTTTTCCAATGGGCATCTCACATATTTTGAGCAATCCAACTATATTCTGCTCTGAGAGCAAAGCTCACAAAACATCCTTAACTCAGCCAGAGGAGTTCATTTTGGACATCTGGCTGCCAGATATCAGATACTAGCAGGTATTAGCCAACATGTGGCTAATTATGATGTTTCTGACAACTTGGTAACTTAACCAACAACTTAAATTACAAGCAGCTTCAAAGCAAGTCAGTCTGTAGCAGCAGCAGCTGCACCGTAGTCACACGACTCTGAAAGGAATGCTGGGATATGAAGTTCTTCCACAATAACAGGGACTTTTCTACATGCTGAACCGCTGCTTATGGAACAAGATCTTGCGAGATTTCATCAGTATAAAATATCAGTCCCCAAAAAATTATACCAATATTTTCTAATTTCACGTTTTAATGCAGATATCGGCCGATAATATGGAACATCCCCAAGTAAAATGACTTTCTATTGTCGTTTTACATTATCGTCTGCAGCTGTTGCATCTTTAGGGGATTATTTTCATGCTAAGCCACGACTGGCTTGGACGTGACATGATTGGCAGGTATTGGACTTCTGGTTGCTACAAACCTTTCTGCGAGTCTCCTCCCCTCGTTCCTCATAAAGTGCTTGAGCTAACACGTAGAATAAAAACGAAGCATGGGCAGGTCTCCGGACCTTTGTTCCGGCGGCTGCCCGGTTTCTGTAACAGGATCGCTGATTTCCGCTGTAGTCCGTGTAATCTCTGAGGTGGCTCTGTTACAGTGTGAGGCTTTAAGCCTTCTGATTACAGGCTTTTCCTTTTCATTCACTCCAATACTTGAGGTTTTCAAGACAGGCAGGAGACTCCATGTTGGTTTAACCCAATAAATAAGCACAATAACAAAAATAAAACAGAGTAAATAACCACTGACAGAATTTAAAAAGGTAACAAGTCTTTTGGGAGTCCACAACACTGTCTCACAGTCCTGTGAATCCTCCTCTTCTTCTGGTAAAAACACATGATTTCAGAACATTTCTGCACCCTAAAGTGCATGTTTTGATGTTTCAGGCTTTTTCTTTTTCTTCCAGATCTGTCGTCATCTTTGGTTGTAAATTTGTGCATGGATCACAGCTCGGTCCACCATGAAGCTGGAAACTAACTGATGGGAAATACAGATGAAAGCTAGTGAGTGGAAAGTGCTGGAACTGCTACCAGAGGGAACGGGGCGTTCAAGGACAGTTGTCCACAAGTCTCAGGATGCCGTCCCTCTGTGATGTGTTCAGGTCCAGTCTGCTACTCGTACAGAGTGACGGTGCAGTAACACAGAGCTGAAATCCTGCGGTCCACGCTGGCCTTATCTGCAGCAAACAAACAAACAGGTTCAGAAGTCATTAAAAACAATATGTGATGTGGAAATAACCATCCAAACAAATCTGTCATCTGTTAGTGAGAAATAAACGTTTTATATTTGATTACTTGAATGAATTTATGTAAAGACAAATATTTCTGTTCCACTTGCAGCTTAGGCTCCAAAAACGTCATGTTTCCCAGTAGAACATAAACAACCTCTCAGATTATGAAACATTTGATGGAAAAACTTCTCTGACTGTGAATCTGATGGCAACAACACGTCTATAAAAAGTTGGAACAGGAGCAACAAAATGCTGAAGAAGTAACAAGGAGGAGCATTTGACAATTAACTGGTTTAACTGGGAACAGGTGAGTAACATGACTGGGTATAAAAGGAGCATTTCAGAGAGGCAGTGACTCTCAGATGGACAGAGGTTCACCAATCTGAGACAAACTGGCTCTAAAAGTTGTGGAACGAGTCCAGAAAAATGTTCCTCAGACTTTGAAGATCTACAGTGCAGAATATCATCATGAAAGCGGGAATCCAGCAATGAAGGTCCAGGACTGGTGAGCAGCTGGAATCCTGCACCAGACCAGACGGGGACAACATTCGTCTCCTAAAACTCCAGCAACTGGTCTCCGAGACATTTACAGACAGTTGTTAAAAGAAGAGGAGATGATTCACGGCGGTTAACATCACCCTGGAACTACTTTATACAGACGCGCCGCTACACGAAGGTAAATATTGCCCTGGAACTACTTTTTATAAAAGTGTTAAGACACGACGGTAACTATCGCCCTGGAACTACTTTTTATAAAAGTGTTGCTACATGACGGTAAACATCGCCCTGGAACTACTTTTTATAAAAGTGTTGCTACACAACGGTAACCATCGCCCTGGAACTACTTTTTATAAAAGTGTTGCTACACGACGGTAACCATCGCCCTGGAACTACTTTTTATAAAAGTGTTAAGACACGACGGTAACCATTGCCCTGGAACTACTTTTTATAAAAGTGTTGCTACACGACGGTAACCATCGCCCTGGAACTACTTTTTATAAAAGTGTTAAGACACGACGGTAAACATTGCCCTGGAACTACTTTTTATAAAAGTGTTGCTACACGACGGTAAACATTGCCCTGGAACTACTTTTTATAAAAGTGTTAAGACACGACGGTTACCATCTCCCTGGAACTACTTTTTATAAAAGTGTTAAGACACGACGGTAAACATTGCCCTGGAACTACTTTTTATAAAAGTGTTACTACACGACGGTAAACATCGCCCTGGAACTACTTTTTATAAAAGTGTTAAGACACAACGGTAAACATCGCCCTGGAACTACTTTTTATAAAAGTGTTAAGACACGACGGTAAACATCGCCCTGGAACTACTTTTTATAAAAGTGTTAAGACACGACGGTAAACATCGCCCTGGAACTACTATTATAAAAGTGTTAAGACACGACGGTAAACATCGCCCTGGAACTACTTTTTATAAAAGTGTTGCTACACGACGGTAACCATTGCCCTGGAACTACTCGTTACAGACGCGTCACTACATGATGGTAAACATCGCCCTGGAACTACTTGTTACGGACGCGTCACTACATGATGGTAAACATCGCCCTGGAACTACTTTTTACAGACGCGTCACTACATGATGGTAGACATCGCCCTGGAACTACTTTTTACAGACGCGTCACTACATGATGGTAGACATCGCCCTGGAACTACTTTTTACAGACGCGTCACTACATGATGGTAAACATCGCCCTGGAACTACTTTTTACAGACGCGTCACTACATGATGGTAAACATCGCCCTGGAACTACTTGTTACAGACACGTCACTACATGATGGTAAACATCGCCCTGGAACTACTTGTTACAGACGCGTCACTACATGATGGTAGACATCGCCCTGGAACTACTTTTTACAGACGCGTCACTACATGATGGTAGACATCGCCCTGGAACTACTTTTTACAGACGCGTCACTACATGATGGTAAACATCGCCCTGGAACTACTTTTTACAGACGCGTCACTACATGATGGTAAACATCGCCCTGGAACTACTTGTTACAGACGCGTCACTACATGATGGTAAACATCGCCCTGGAACTACTTGTTACAGACGCGTCACTACATGATGGTAGACATCGCCCTGGAACTACTTTTTACAGACGCGTCACTACATGATGGTAGACATCGCCCTGGAACTACTTTTTACAGACGCGTCACTACATGATGGTAAACATCACCCTGGAACTACTTGTTACAGACGCGTCACTACATGATGGTAACCATTGCCCTGGAACTACTTGTTACAGACGCGTCACTACATGATGGTAAACATCGCCCTGGAACTACTTGTTACAGACGCGTCACTACATGATGGTAGACATCGCCCTGGAACTACTTTTTACAGACGCGTCACTACATGATGGTAGACATCGCCCTGGAACTACTTGTTACAGACGCGTCACTACATGATGGTAAACATCGCCCTGGAACTACTTGTTACAGACGCGTCACTACATGATGGTAGACATCGCCCTGGAACTACTTTTTACAGACGCGTCACTACATGATGGTAAACATCGCCCTGGAACTACTTTTTGCCGACGTGTTGCTGCCATCAGATTCACAATCAGTGAATAAGTTCCATCAAAAGGTAAAATTTCTCAGTTTCATCATCTGATATGTTGTTTATGTTCTACTGGGAATGAAATATGATGACGGGATTCTGCTTTCATTTATATTTTACACAGAAACAACTTTGGACCTGACATTCTACAAAGATTTTCATGCTGCAGATTAGTTCAGCGTCAGTAATTGTGTCGCTGTGTTCTCACATTTAACCACGTTCTCGATGTCGGTGGGGTCCTGTAGGATCTTGGAGAGGCCATCCAGCAGCATGGAGGCCTTGCTGTAGCGGTAGGCTATGTCCTCCGTTTGCTTGAACATCTCATCCAGAGCTGCAGACTGAACCTGAAGCACACCAACTCTCATTGGTCACATTCTCCAGTTGAGTTTGATGATCTGGATCATGAGCTCAGCATCCTGTACGCATGACTCACCATCTCCACCGCGTGATTGTAGATGAGTTTCTCTGCCGTGACGCTGTTAATCTCGTCCACGAAGCGCTGCTTGTCGGAGAAGAAGTGGTTGAGTTTGTCCGTGAGCCGCCGGCAGAGCGAGATGCAGCTTTTATAGCGTTCATTCAGATTCTTCACCACTGACAGAAGGAGGAGAGAGACTGGTCACACTTCCATATATACGTTCCCTCTTTAACAATCAGAACTCAGACATTTCTCTTTTTGCTAAACCAGCATGTAGAAGCTGAACCTGTAATCCCAGCCAGAATCTAGAGCCTTTAATCCACATCAAAATCCAGAACCTTTAATCCCAGTCAGAATCAAGAACCTTAAAACCCAGTCAGACTCTTGGACCTTTAATCCCATTTTGCATCTAGAACCTTTAATTCACATCAAAATCCAGAACCTTTAATCCCATTTTGCATCTAGAACCTTTAATCCCAGTCAGCATCAGAATCTTTAATCCCAGTCAGTATCCAGAACCTTTAATCCCAGTCAGCATCTAGAGCCTTTAATCACATCTAGAACCTTTAATCCCAGTCAGAATCCAGAACCTTTAATCCCAGTATGCATCTAGAACCTTTAATCCCAGTCAGAATCCAGAACCTTTAATTCCAGTTTGCATCTAGAACCTTTAATCTCAGTCAGAATCCAGAACCTTTAATCCCAGTATGCATCTAGAACCTTTAATCCCAGTCAGAATCCAGAACCTTTAATCCCAGTATGCATCTAGAACCTTTAATCCCAGTCAGAATCCAGAACCTTTAATCCCAGTCAGCATCTAGAACCTTTAATCCCAGTCAGAATCCAGAACCTTTAATCCCAGTCAGAATCTAGAACCTTTAATCCCAGTTTGCATCTAGAACCTTTAATCCCAGTCAGCATCAGACAGTTTTATTCTCTCTGATTGGTGGAAAGTTTGACAAGAAGTGTCTTCATCGTCATTTCTGGGTCTAAATAGAGGTCTCTTAGCAACATGGTGATAGTGATGTTTTTATGATGAAAATGGGGTAAATAATGATGTCATCATGGATCATCGTGGATCATCCAGAAAAGAGTCTCTGAACAAACATTCAGTGGCTGGATTGTAAACCTGCTGGATAGAATATAAAGGCTGGAAAACATCTGTCGATTCCCTGAAGGGTAAACGATCCGCTACAGTTTACTCCACAGTTACACGCTATCGTTCCTGAGATACTGTTGCTGATAGAAGAGGCCGACCTCGGGGAGGGAGATCTGGAGGAGTTTTGAGGATTCATCAAGTAAATAAATGAACATGACAGAAATCAGGCTGGTTTCTTCCACTAGTGAAATAAAACTGTCTCATTTCAACGTTGCTGAATGTGAGAAGAAGACAGAAATGTCCTCACCCTGTTTGACAGCGGTGGACGGGTTGAGCTTGGCAGATTTAATCTGAGCCTTGGCGAGATGAAGGGAGGAGGCGAGGAGCTGAGCAGCCTTCATGTAGAGCACCAGCTGTTCCACCTGCCTGCAGGGGGCAGCAGAGCCACGACAAAGATGCAGTTTCTGGCCTGGACCCAATCATGAATGAGGAAACGCAGCCTTACCCCCACTCTTTGCTGAGCTGGCTGATCTGATCTACGACCACGCTGTCCTGGGGGGGGTAGAGAGAGGCCGCCGACACGCCGAGGTCCGCACCCCCGGCTCGGACCGCCGCCATCTCCAGGACGCAGTCGGTGAATGAAAGCATCATTCTGAGGTGCATCAGGGTGTCTGTGTGCTCACGCTGCGTAAAGATCACATTTCCAGGTTTAACTAGCAGAGACCAGCAAACACGGAGCCATGCAGGACCAAACTCCCCCCCCCCTCACCTCCATCAGGGTCTCCTCGGGCAGCTCTGGGGCCTCAAAGGTGATGAATCCCTCCAGGCTGGGAGGAGAGGTCCCGTAGGGGACGTAACGCAGGCTGCTGGGCCCCCCCTCTGCCCCGGTAACAGCCTGCCCTCCACCGAAGCTTCCAGGGGGGGAGGAGCCGATGGCCATGCCGGGAGGAGATCCAACATAGACCCGGCCGCTGGTGGAGCACAGAGAGCCGGCGGAACTGTTGGAGCCCACAGAGGTGGTGCGCGGGCGGGTGGCCAGGTGGCTGCAGGTGGGGGGAGTGCTGCTGCTGGGTGGTGAGCCCACGGTGAATAGGACAGCCCGGGGACTGGCAGACCCCCCCTGAGTCAGCATGCAGGGGGCTGAGGTGGAGGAAGAGGAGGGATGGTGATCAGTCACGGTCTCATATGACCAGTGAGCCGGTTCACAAGAACGTACGTGAATCTTGTAAATGGGAGTAATCAGATTACTGTAATAATCACATCTGCATCTACATCCATGTCTGAAACCTGATATTCAGAATACATACATACACACACACACACATATATATATATATATATATATATATATATATATATATATATATATATATATATATATATATATATATATACATACATACACAGCTGTTTGATTATGGAAAAAATCATTATCACGATTATTTTGGTCAAAATAATAATCACGATTATTCATTCCATTATTTTTTAGTTACACTATTTTTAGTGAAATAGGTATTTTTTTTATAACAATGCATTAATTTGCCATTTCTTTCTCTTTGAAACATTTCATTGATAATTTATGCAACGACGACGTTCAAACTAAAAATAAATATATGCTACAAATTATGTATACCGATAGCTGTTTTGCAATGTGGAAAACATTAAATAAATAAAACAAATATACTTTTAACATTAAATAAATGCAGAAAAACATACATGTATCCAAATCAAGGACATATCAAGCTGTTCTGAAATTTCTCTATATTTGAAGATTAAATAAATATTCTAATTTATCTAGAAAATACCCAAAGTAAATTTTATAAGCTGTAGTGCAACGCTAGCACATTCCAAATCAAACATTACTGGCACCCAACAATTTGCCTTGGGGGAAGCCACGGAAATTAACTTTAACTTAAGAATAACTTCCAGAAATTGTGTAAAAAAAAAAAAAAAAAGGCAAAACAAATAATTTCAACTCGATTACAGGATTTTACACACGCATATGTTTACATTTTTTTTTTTCATCGTTTTATTTTCCTCCACAGCAGCGTACCATCAGGGTCATACTCAAACATGAAGACCAAAGTAGCTCCAAACGCCAGACCTGAATGTAGTTAAATGAGTAATGGAACGCAGATCTAACGAGTTTTAAACAGAGCTTCGTCGTCAGAGGAGAAGTTGATAAAATAAATAAAAAATTCTGCTTTTTTTTATTATTAATAACTGCACTGAATGGTGCGATACGAAAACATGAATTGTTGCACCCCTAAACCTGCGTGTACATATACACATCTGGCAACCTCCCTAGAATCAGACAATGAGCGGATTCTCGGTGCGCATGCAAACAGGGTCAGAGATCTACCTGTGTCCATGGGTCGCTCGGTGTTCAGGCTGTCAGTGCTGCCCTGGTAGGCCTGTCCACCCAGAGTGATTCTGATTGGTTGTTCGGACAGACGACCTGTGCTGACGGACCTGCGGGAAAAACCAGCGTCAGCAGTGTTCAAACAACAGGCTCTCGTCTTTCCCCGTCAGAACCACGTCACTCTGACAATGTTTACTTTCCACACGAAGGAAAACATGCCAAGTTTTAACAGAGGAAACGGGAAGTACGGAAATCTGACTTCCAAGAACGGATCTGAGCAAACTGAGAAAGTTACTCAGTGGTGAGTTCAGCACTAACTGACAGGACAGGAGCATTAAAGGAGAAGTTCTGGTCACAGTATTTTCCCTATTGAAGAGGGAAAAAACACAACGAAGTTGCACAGGACTGGAAGTCGTATTTATTCATTTAAAATTTACAGATTTTTCATATCCTATTTGTTATTGCTAAAAATTCCCCATCACTCTGATTCCAACGTTAAAGTCTGTAAATGATCAGAAACGTCATAAATAAGAAGGATAAACATGTTTTTGTAAGGATTTGTTCCACCGCACAGGCAGTACAGCCACGTCTGAAATGAACTCCTCTCACTGAGATGCGGCTATTTCGGGATCTTTGCTCTCAGAGCAGAACACAGCCTAGAGCGCCCTCATGTGGCGTTAGATGGTAATGTTTACTCCTTGGTTCATGTCAGTCACTATGAATTAACACTTAGAAAACTGTTCAGTATTTCTACATATGTTAAATATAGTCACACTGGACTGTAAGTTGCAGGAGCAGCAAAACTATAAAAAAAACCCGACTTATAGTCCAGAAAATACGGTAAACATGAAGGCCTGTGAAGCCCGGACTCCCACCTGCCGAAGGTCCTGCTGCCCTCTGGGGCGGCGGCGCGCCCGGCCAGGTAGGGGTTGCTGTGGTGGCTGCAGACTTCCCGGCTCTCCGCCAGCGTCTTGGTGGGAACGGGGCCGTCGGCCAGAGCCATCAGATTACAGGACGCCTGCGTTTTGGGGATCTTGAACGGCGCAGAAATCGGCTGGAAAGGAACAGATCGGAAAATTCAGATAACCGATGACTTCACTGATCTGAGATCATCTGAAAACCGCTCCCACCTTGGTGGGGGAGCCGATGATGGTGGGCAGGGGGCACTTCTGCAACCAGTCGGACGTCCGGGGGGAGGAGCCCAGCAGCTTGGTGGGGGAGGAGCCGAGGTTGGCCGGACGGCCGAGCTGAGGGGAGTGACTGCAAGAGGAAGAGGAGGAGGAAGGCTGGACAGGGTCCGACAGCTGTTTGTGGAGCTTCTGCCTGGTCTGGTAGAAGTCGGTCAGGGTGGGGGCGCTCTGGAGCCGAGCCCCCAGGAGCTGAGAGGACGGTACGGGGGAGCCTGCGGGAGGAAGAAGGTGGATTAGAACATCCTCATCTTTATCAGAATATAATCCATCATCCTCATCCTGATGTAAAAACCTAAAAACAGTTTCAGTGAGTTAAATCTAAGACCTTTACGACCAACATGATATAATATTATAAAGATTCAAATAATCCCAGAAATCATAAATAAGGTTGGGACTTGATTAAAAAAAATCTAATTAATCACAAGGTTTGTAATTTGTCTATCTTGATTAATCGCATAACAATAATTGCCCCAAAAGTAACTTTTCAAAAAATGGATTTTAGTGAACAACTGAAATAAATAAACAGACATTAATATTAACTCAAGTGCTACTCAAGAAAAAAAAAGCATTTAATTCAATTTAAATATTTTTAAAACATAGAAAAATAAATTGAAAATATCGCTCGCAGCTATCTGAACCTTACAGAAAGATGGACAGAATCAACTTCTGATGCATTAGTCAGCGTATTGTGGCCAACGCACCTCGGTAATGAATAAAGTAAAGAAGAAGACTTGTCTAGATCAAATTTAAGACCTTGGATGAAGAAATGGCCCTTTTTTTTTTAAAGACTTCTTAAGGCCTTAAATTTTAAGGTCAGAATTTTAGATATTTTTAGACTTTTTAAGACCCTGTAAAAACCTGTCAGAACGAGTCTGATTCGTCTCCCAGCTGGAAACAGCAAGTAAAACCCTGCAGGAAGCGATGCTGGTAATGGTACTTTTATTAGCTTAGTCATCCTGTTTCTGCCTGACAGCAACAAAAACCATCCTGGAGCCTTCCAGGGAAACTGTGGGTCATAAAGTCTGCCTGTTGTGGGACAGAGTCCAGTGTTGGTCTGGCTGAGGCATCGATTCAGAAAGTAAGCGTCCCTGCTGTCAGGATTTAAGCTGCAAGTCACCATGAAAACTAAGACCGAGAAAAAAATCCCACATCTTCATGGTGAGAGATTTTAAACGCAATGATTCACAGGGACTCGCACACTTTAAGCGACAGGGTTCCCACTCTTTTCTTGAAGTTATTTTTCAGGACTTTTCTAGCTGCCACAGTTCGGCTCAAGTTATCACAACGTAGATTAAAAAATTCCACCCCGAGCTTTTGGAGAAGTGTTCTACAATTGTAGCTTATATTTTTTACAGCGATGACATCGCGATGATATAGCAATGAACACTTTCTGCAAAATTAAAAAAAACAAAAACATCACATATCCAGTCAACAATGTCTGCGTTTTCACTCTTAATTTGTCATTGTTTAAATTATTGTCACAATTATTGCCCTTTATCATTTTATTTATTTCAAAACGTTAAATTTAAATTTTGGTATTTCTGTCTATTTGCTTTGTTTATTCTGACGTGTACTACTGCTTTTTTTGGCCAGGTCACCCCTGTGACAGAGGTCTTGATCTCAATGGGTTTTTATCTGGTTAAGTGAAGGATTAAAAAATAAAATAATAAAATAGCGTTGAAGCAGCGACGAAGTAAAGACAAAGCAGAGATGAAGACGAAGAAGAGACGAAGCAGAGATGAGGACGAAGAGGAGACGAAGTAAAGACAAAGCAGAGATGAAGACGAAGAAGAGACGAAGCAGAGATGAAGACGAAGAAGAGACGAAGCAGAGATGAGGACGAAGAAGAGACGAAGTAAAGACAAAGCAGAGATGAGGACGAAGAAGAGACGAAGCAGAGATGAAGACGAAGAAGAGACGAAGCAGAGATGAGGACGAAGAAGAGACGAAGTAAAGACAAAGCAGAGATGAAGACGAAAAAGAGACGAAGCAGAGATGAGGACGAAGAAGAGACGAAGTAAAGACGAAGCAGAGACAAAGTAAGGACGAAGCAGAGATGAATTCCAAGTAAAGACGAAGTAAAGACGAAGCAGAGACGAAGCAGAGACGAAGTAAGGACGAAGCAGAGATGAATTCCAAGTAAAGACGAAGTAAAGACGAAGCAGAGACGAAGCAGAGACGAAGTAAGGACGAAGCAGAGATGAATTCCCAAGTAAAGACGAAGTAAAGACGAAGCAGAGATGAATTCCAAGTAAAGACGAAGTAAAGACGAAGCAGAGACGAAGTAAGGACGAAGCAGAGATGAATTCCAAGTAAAGACGAAGTAAAGACGAAGCAGAGACGAAGTAAGGACGAAGCAGAGATGAATTCCAAGTAAAGACGAAGTAAAGACGAAGCAGAGATGAAGACGAAGCAGAGACGAAGTAAAGACAAAGCAGAGATGAAGACCAAGTAAAGACGAAGTAAAGACAAAGCAAAGATGAAGACGAAGCAGAGATGAAGACCAAGAAGAGACGAAGTAAAGACGAAGCAGAGATGAAGACGAAGCAGAGATGAAGACCAAGAAGAGACGAAGTAAAGACGAAGCAGAGATGAAGTAAAGAAGAAGTAAAGACCAAGCAGAGATGAAGACGAAGCAGAGATGAAGTAAAGAAGAAGTAAAGACCAAGCAGAGATGAAGACGAAGCAGAGATGAAGACCAAGAAGAGACGAAGTAAAGACGAAGCAGAGATGAAGACGAAGCAGAGACGAAGTAAAGACAAAGCAGAGATGAAGACGAAGCAGAGATGAAGTAAAGACAAAGCAGAGATGAAGACGGAGCAGAGATGAAGACAAAGTAAAGACGACATAAAGACAAAGCAGAGACGAAGTAAAGATGAAGACGAAGCAGAGACGAAGCAGTGGGAGTAATAATCATTTTCCAGGACAACTTAAGCTTTTCCAGGACATTTTCTTCTTTTTCCCATGCGTTTTCAATGACTGGAAAAATCTTTTTCCAGGTTTTCCAGGACGCGTGGGAACCCTGATGATTGTACTTGCAGCCATTTCTGCCTCATTGAACTGCAACATGATCGACTGGTCTGAGTGTGGATAGCAGGTGAACTGACCTCCTGAGGAGCTCCGGCTGCGGGACTCCTGGTTCTGCATGTGACAGCAGCAGTGGCCCAGCTGCTCGGGGATGGTCCCCACTGCAAACACAACGACCCCGGTTAGCTTCGCCCACAGAGGCCCCGTCCAATCACAGCCAGGAGACGTGTCTGGACGCGACTTACCCAGAGGAGAGGGGGAGTAGGGCCGAGAGCTGCCTGTAGAGAGGCGCCGGCTCACAGTCTGAGGGGCGTCTGCGGAGCTCGGAGACCCCGAGCCCACCTTCGGGAAGCCCATGGGACTGGTGTTGGAACGCCGTACGGTTCCAGACCTGGACAAGCAGACAAAACCGTTAAAATAGAAGCTAATGCATCTGGAAAAAGATCACACACCTGGAAGCATCTGTGGAGGATCCACATTTCATTAAAGCCAAGTTATCGTCCCGCTGAACAGAAACATGCTTCATTTCATATGAGAACTGATGTTGTGGAGCAAAACTCAGGTGTTTCTACTGTATGTGGACATTAACAGACACACAGCAGAACTTTTGTTTCCTCATCAGCGGCTAAACCAGCATCCATCATCGTACCTGTACTGTGATTCCCTCCAGCCGGTAACAGACAGTCTTATTTCCTCTCTGTTCTTTTCCTCTCTTCCTCCAGTAATGTTTCCTTGCGACTCATTACCAAATCCGACATGATGCGCATTTAAAACACCCGCTGCGTTCATATCTGGTTTATATCTGTTTGCTGGTAAGTGCTGCAACGTCACAGCCACGTTCCGGATGGAAAACTTGCATACTGCTGTTTCTGAGCCTCGGGACACTGAAAATGTGCATAATGAATGTTGGTGTGCCGTCAAAACGAGCCAGAAATACATATTTTTAAGGCCTAAAAGTTACGTTATGTGTCTTTCAGTTAAAGGTGAGAAATAAAGCGCCAGAGGCTCATCGATGAGACGGGAAGGAACAAACGGAGCCAAGAGCTACAAACATCACATTAACAGTAAACAGAAATATACGGCGTTACAGAAAACACGATTGCCTCAAAGGGTTGTTCAACAAAATATATGTTCTGGAGCCCCATCGTGCTTGTTTGCTTGTTCTATTTTTATTTTTTTTTTACATTTCTGTTGAACCATAATTCAAAATTAATGTCATGATGTTCATAAATGTTTTATTTATTATTAAATTTGTCAATTTCAACTTATTTCACTGACAGATGATTTATTTTCCTGGAATAAGTCATTTTGAGGACAACTGTATGTGCGACTATAATATATCTATATTTAATATTAGGGATGCACAATATAATCGGCCCCCTGTCAGTATCGGCCTATATCAGCCTTAAAATTGAATATCTGATATCGGCAATTAAACGATCAGCCCACTGTTTCTAAAGTCTAAAGAAAAAACAAAAACTTCTTCTTTTGCTTCAAAAACTTCTTTATTTACTGACTCTAAAACTTCTAAAGACTAGGGGTGGGAAAAAATATCGATACAATGAAATATCGCAATATTTCCATACGCTGATATCAAATTGACATTTAAAAACCCAGTATCGATCTATTTTACTAACAAAATCTTGCGAGAATTCCCAAAATATCATGAGGGTTTGTAACGGAACAATGAAATCTTGCAAGATGTCATAAGTAAAATAGACCGATAAAGATTTGATATCATCATATGAAAATATTGCGTTATTTTGGTGAATTGATATTTTGTATCGATATTTTTACCCACTCCCATTTCTCAAAGTGTCGGAAACGGATGACAAAACTGCTATTTGCATTGAATGCTTATTTTTTTCAGCTTTAATATCGGTATCGATATCGGTTATCAGCCACGAGTTTTAAAATATCGGCATATTGGATATCGGCCAAAATTCCAATGTTGTGCATCCCTATTTAATATATATATATATTAAATAGGGATGTATTGATAGGGTGTACTGATATTTTGTATCGATATTTTTTCCCACCCCTATTTCTCAAAGTGTCGGAAACGGATGACGAAACTGATATTTGCAATGAATGCTTATTTTTTTTCAGCTTTAATGTTGGTATCGATATCGGTTATTGGCCACATGAGTTTTAAAAAATCGGCATATCGGATATCGGCCAAAATTCCAATGTTGTGCCTCCCTATTTAATGTATATATATGAGGTATTTTAGGTCACATTAATCACTGCAATACGCGGTGAAATCCTGAACAGACGGTTTTCTAATAAATCCTCCTTCAAAGCCTCCCAGCAGCAGGTTGGGAGGTAAAAAACTCCAGCACACATTTATCTGATGCAACCAGACAGAAACTTTACAGCTGATGTAATGAGAGCCGTGCTTTCATGGTTCAGAGGTGGACATGAGTCACCAGCTGATGCCAGCTAACAAACCTGCCTACACAGCAGCAAGTAACCAGTTAACTCAGGAGGGTTTACCTGGGGGAGCTGTAGAGCGTGGTGGTCGGGCTGCTGGACAGGTTCTGCTTGATGCGCTGGTAGTTGCGAACCTGGGTGGGAACGGGTATGGGGGTGGTCTCGGCCCTCGGGGACACCATGAGAGTCTGTCCCTGCGTGGGCTGAGGCTGCCTGGAGGAGAAGAACGGGGAGAGGAGTCCCGTTAGCCATTCTGCTGCCGGCTGCTGCTTCCAGACATGCAGGAGCTCCTGGGGGGCATTGACACCCATAACAAGCTAAAAGTCCAGCAGCAGATCTGGATCTGCTTCCACGGCCTCGTGCTCTGTGTTTACCCGCTGAGGAGGCGGGCCGTCCAACTTAAGATGGCCTGGTTGGAAAAAACAGGAGGCTGGGAAAAAAAAGGGGGGCAGGGCTTCCATGTAAACACAGAGGCAGGACCAATCAGCATCATGCTGGTGCTGCTGGGGGCCGAGCCAGAGGGAGGGGCCGCCATTGGCACGTGTGAGAAAGGGCCCGTGTTCATCAGACACAGGAGGGGAAGTAGAGACACAGCTCATTTACATTGTTCTGCTTTTCCCAAAGAGACAAAATGTCCTAAACCCGAAGCCTTGGCCGAGGCTGTCACGAGGGGGGGGGGGGGTCCAGTTAACCTATAGAAGCAAAAATGAGGAGGAGGAGTATGGTGCTTTGTAACAGTTGGAAAGGGAGGAAGAGGAGGGCATGTGACTGAAAGACTAGTCCAGACAAAGAACCACAGATGTCTGCAGCTTTGGGACATGAACATGAACTCGTGTCGTCTTTCTTCACACGTTTAGCAGCGATCAGGACACGGCTGATAAAGTAACCCAAGCACAGGATTTTATTTCTCCTCCAGGTTCCTAAAAGCTTTTATTGATTAAGCTAAGGCTCATAAAGGAGAGATACTGTATGTGCTGCAGCTGCCTAGTTAAACAGAGAGAAAGAGGAAAACGTATAAATCTGAACATTTTTTTTTTAAAGGGAACAAAACGAGGAAAGAAAAGGGATCTGCAAATCAGCTGCCTTTCTGCTGACCTGGTTTAACTAGTACAGGGGGATGGGATCTGACAATTACAACTAACACAGCCTCCACAACTCATCCCACCAGTTTACTGGCTTTGTCTCTGCTCCTCTTTACCATAATAATCCCTCTCCAAACCCCAAAGTCTACCCTCCCTTCCCTCAATCAATGTAGGACAAGCTGTACAAAGAAGATAAAACAAGAAGATGAATGTGATCGAGGTGGTCCCGTAAGAGGCAAACTGCTGTCAATAAACTACTACAAGCAGCTTCTGTGAAAGTAAAACGGTGGTTTCTTCCAGTCTGCAATGATTAACTGGTTTATCTAAGCAGAGGGGTGTTACTGCCATGGAGGAAAAACAGCAGGAGTTCAACAGAGGGAGGGAATAAAGCCAGGTGGATGGAGTAGCCAACAACTGTACTCAAGCTGGAGTAATGCTACCATAAAATAGCATTACTCAAGTATGAGTAAAAAAAACTATCCGGAGGAAGGATTACTGAAGTAACTAACATCTGATTCATGTTTTATAAATGATGGAAACAGACAAGTTACCAAAACCATCCAGACCATTGCTAATTTGTAATAGTTGGTACAGTAGCTAACACTGACTGATTTCTCCACAGAATATGTATAGCGGTCTGATTTAGCTCATGGTAGCTAACACTGATTCATTCCTCCATAGAAAATGTATGACAGTCGAATTAGCTTACGGTAGCTGACGCTAACTTATCCCCCCACATAAACTGTAGCACTCTGATTAGCTTTTGGTAGCTAATGCTAACTAATCCCACCACATAAACTGTAGCAGTCTGATTAGCTTATGGTAGCTAATGCTGGTTCATTCCTATGGTAGCTAACACTGATGTTGTAGTTAAAACTGACTCATTACCACTTAGAAAATGTATAGTGTTATGATTAGCTTACGTAGCTTATGCTAACTCATTCCCTCATAGAAAATGTATAGTGATCTGATTAACTTATGGTGGCTAACGCTGACTCATTGCTCCTTAGAAAATGCATAGCATTAGAATTAGCTTATGGTAGCTAATGCTGATTCATTCCTATGGTAGCTAATGCCGGTTTATTCCTATGGTAACTAACGCTGATGTTGTAGTTAAAACTGACTCATTACTCCTTAGAAAATGTATAGTTATGATTAGCTTATGGTGGCTAACGCTGACTCATTCCTATAGTAGTAACACTGACTCATTGCTCCTTAGAAAATGTAAGTGTTATGATTAGCTTAGGGTAGCTAACGCTGATTGATTCCTATGGTAGCTAATAGGGCTGGACGATATGGACCAAATCTTATATCACAATATATTTATTTTAGATGATGATATACGATATATACCGGTATTTTTTACCCTTATTTGTCTGAAAGTTTCATTTCATATCAAACACCTGTTTTTAGCATTGAAACATGTTCAGCGTAAAGGAGGTATCGCTCCACTTCAGTGATGGAACTGACAAAACACTGGTTAGAAATGTTTGTTAAATTTAAGTAATTAAGGTAGCTGGTTTTTTAGTACTTCACATATTAAAAACAACACATTACATCAACAGTCCCCCAAGTTTATCTCAAACAAAGAACACACACACACATGCATACACACACACATACATACGGTCCCATATGCACACCGATAACCCCCCCTCTCTAAGAACAGACTATCCCAAAGACAAGGAAAGGAAACAGGAGTGGAGGTCAGACAGGTTTGTTTCAGGGCATGCAGACAGGAAAGGAGGGAGGTGGAAGACTTGGAAAACGGTGTCTGGCTGCAGGTTAGTAAGAGGGAAATATGAGGAGAAGAAAGACTAAAATCATCAACATTTCAACATTTAAAGCCATCCAGGAAACAGAGATCACAAAAACCTCCAGAATAAAGACATATAGCTTCCTGATGAGCTATAATTACCACCCAGCTGATGCAGTGACTGTTTGCTAACACAGTTTCTGCTATTCTTAACCACACACCACTCTGCGGTCCAGATGCCGTTTTTAGCAGCACCTCCTGGCTGTTTGGCTGCTCCGTAACTCTCACCATCAGATCTGGATGTGGGCAGCAGTGCTCACTCATGACAAAGGAACAGCACATATGTGATATCTGACCCAATCCGGAGAGGAGGATCTTTTCCTGGCAGTCTGGGAGACAGAAATAGCCACACAAAGAAACAAAGGAAGCCTGACGCTGACACAAACACGCTGATAATAGACGATGATCTTACATAAATGTCACCTTCAGGATGATAACCAGATGAAATCTGAGCCATTGCACTAATAACACCTCATCAACTGTCTGATGAGACTGTAAAACCAATACTGTTCATGCAGATCACCAGCATCCAGCCTTGTCCCAAACATACAGAGATTCCTCCTGATTCTCTCCATCTTCTCATGTTCCACACTGTAGATGGAGGATCGTCAAAGTCTGAGGAACGTTTTTCTGAACTTGTTCCACAACTTTCAGAGCCAGTTTGTCTCAGATTGATGAAGCTCTGTCCATCTTTCCATCTGACAGACTCTGAAATGCTCCTTTTATACCCAGTCATGTTACTGACCTGTTCCCAGTTAAACCAGTTAGTTGTCAATCGCTCCTCCAGTTGCTACTTTTTAGCCTTTAGGTGCTCCTGTTCCAACTTTTAACAGACGTGTTGCTGCCATCAGATTCACAATCAGAGAAGATTTTCCATCAAATGCTTCATCATCTAATATGCTGTTTATCTTCCACTGGGAATAAAATACTTTGATGAGGTTTAGAAATCACTGCATTCTGGTTTTATTAACATTTTACACAGAGACCAGACTTTTGGGGAGCCGAGTAAATTGTAGTTAAACTGTCCCTGTCTATTTTTCATTAGTCCAAGCTAGAAAAAAAAAACTGCTATTAAAATGACATAATGAACACATTAATTATTGGTGCACAGTCTGGAATTGGTGTTAAAGATGGAGTTTAAATAACATTTTTATTTAAAAATGCTCTTTCTTATATCTATAAAATGTATTTATTTTAATCAATATAATAGTTTATGAACAGAATTTAAATAAATTTAATACATGGTATTTTAACTTTGTTAAATTGTTTTAATACTTTGTTACTTTTAAATGATAAAATTAAAGTACTTAAACCATATTCAACCAATCACAGCGTTCCAGCCATATTAAACTAATCACGGCGTTCCAGCCATATTCAACCAATCACGGCGTTCCTGCCATATTCAACCAATCACGGCGTTCCTGCCATATTAAACCAATCACAGCGTTCCTGCCATATTAAACCAACCACAGCGTTCCTGCCATATTAAACCAATCACGGCGTTCCTGCCATATTAAACCAATCACGGCGTTCCTGCCATATTCAACCAATCACAGTGTTCCTGCCATATTAAACCAATCACAGCGTTCCTGCCATATTAAACCAATCACGGCGTTCCAGCCATATTCAACCAATCACGGCGTTCCTGCCATATTAAACCAATCACAGCGTTCCTGCCATATTAAACCAATCATGGCGTTCCAGCCATTTTCAACCAATCACGGCATTCCAGTCATATTAAACCAATCACAGTGTTCCAGCCATATTCAACCAATCACGGCGTTCCAGCCATATTAAACCAATCACAGTGTTCCAGCCATATTCAACCAATCACGGCGTTCCAGCCATATTAAACCAATCACAGCTTTCCTGCCATATTAAACCAATCACGGCGTTCCTGCCATATTAAACCAATCACGGCGTTCCTGCCATATTCAACCAATCACGGCGTTCCTGTCATATTAAACCAATCACGGCGTTCCTGCCATATTCAACCAATCACAGTGTTCCTGCCATATTAAACCAACCACAGCGTTCCTGCCATATTAAACCAATCACGGCGTTCCTGCCATATTAAACCAATCACGGCGTTCCTGCCATATTCAACCAATCACAGTGTTCCTGCCATATTAAACCAATCACAGCGTTCCTGCCATATTAAACCAATCACGGCGTTCCAGCCATATTCAACCAATCACGGCGTTCCAGCCATATTCAACCAATCACGGCGTTCCTGCCATATTAAACCAATCACAGCGTTCCTGCCATATTAAACCAATCATGGCGTTCCAGCCATTTTCAACCAATCACGGCATTCCAGTCATATTAAACCAATCACAGTGTTCCAGCCATATTCAACCAATCACGGCGTTCCTGCCATATTAAACCAATCACAGCCTACAAAGCACCAGTACAAATACTGTCAAAAATACTTGTTTAAAAGTAGATTTCTTTGAAGAATTTGACTAATTTATAAGGAAATCATAGATATTACACATATTTCAAACCCTTGAATCTGTAAACATGTTGACCTCAGTAAAAGCAGCTGTGATGTGATAAATGACCCGATATTGCGTTTTATAGATGAACCACCTTTAAGCTGGACTGGAGGGACCTCTGTCTAGATTATCACAGCATGGGTTTATTTCTACATTTTGCCCGTCAGATGAAACACTTACCCCCCACACATCAGAAACTCGTTGGACGGCCGCCGACCTGCTCCCACTTGCTGGTCATCTGTGCATAAAGACAGAAACCTGATTATTTCCTGATGGGTCACCTCTCGCTGATGGATCTGCGGGGGGTGCGTGATGATGAGGAGTGTGTCTGAGCAGGTGTTCAGCATCAGGGTTCACTTTACCACCAAGCGCCCCAACTGTCTCCAGTTACAGCGGCGACGGCGAGCAGCTGTCTAATTTACTGGCTGTAGATTTGGTGTCGTGCTAGGAGAGCGTGAGTGCTGCAGATCTCACCAGCAGGTATTAAATGTGACCTCACATTCAAAATTCAGCACATGCTGCTCATTCACACTATAAGCAGAGGAGAGGTGATCTCATCCTAACTTGAGTAGTTGGATCTGATGTCTGTAAATAGTAGGGCTGGGAAAAAATATCGATACACTGAAATATCGCGATATTTTCATATGCTGATATTATATCGATATTTTAAAATGTGATATTAATCTATTTTACTAATGAAATCTTGCGAGATTTTGTCATTCGGTCAAGAAATCTCGCAGGTTTTCTTGAAATCTCGCGAGATTTCACAATTATCTTACAAAATCTCGCAAGATTTCGTTGGTGAAATAGATCAATATCGCATTTTTGAATATCTATATGAAATCTGCATATGAAAATATCACAATATTTCAGTGTATCAATATTTTTTCCCAGCCCTAGTAAATAGTGTTTATAATTAAAACAAAATAAAAAATTGCGACTTTTACAATCCAAAACGTTTTCTTTTAACTCTCCGGGTCATTAATGTCCACCACAGCAGCATTTCCAGACACCAAACTCTCCGCTCTGCTCACGTCTGTGTTTTTAGTTTTTACAGAAAACCGTGTCTCCATGTCCAGTAGGACGTGAGTCATAAAAGTGAATCTAGAGGAAATAAATTCGTCTGTAGAGGCTTGGATACTTACAGCTGTCAGTGGAGATGTGAGGCACCAGGACGAAGTCGTCAGTGTCGCAGGAGGAGTTCTTACTACTGGTGCTTCCTGCAGACTCTTTGGACAGCTGCAGGAAGTTAGGTGGACCAAGCGGAGGGGAGGACAATCCGTCCTCAGCCAGAGTCTGCATGTCAGGAAGAGACTGCTCATGCAGAAAGACAAATGAAGAAGAAAGTGATCATGTGAATGTAGGATAAAGGTCCGTTTGTTTTTATTTTTCTCCCTCTCAGTGTTCAGGAATGGTTTTTACTGAAAGAAGTACGGACACTGGGGAGGCGTGGCTCATATATTGATGTGCAGTGTAGGTGTAATCCCTTCTCTATGAGGATCAAGGAAGTAGCATCAAACTCACGGGGGGAGAGTTGTAGCGGATGCATGGGGAGCTGCCACAGGAACTGTCCGTCACAGCGTTGGAGGTGCTGGGGACCGGCACCGGACACGCTGGGGGGGAAAATCGGGATTTCAGCTTGGATGATGAGAAAAATGACAACCTGCAGGAATGTGAGCTTTGTGCTTACATTTTTTAATGGTGGACGGCTCCAGGAAAGGATGGCTGAAAAACGCGTCTGCAGGAGGACGAGGGAGGGGTTTGTAGTTGTTTTTAAACATCAAATCAAATCTCAAAGTGTGTGAGAGTATTTCTGGCTGAGCGTTTACCGCAGCAACACTCACCAAAGTCCATTCGGTCCTTCTGGTTTCTCTGCAGCAACCCGAGCAAAAGGTCGCTGAGCTGTGGGGACGTCTCCCGCGGGATTCTGCACGATGAGAACAGCGCGTGGAAAACATTTAACGTCACACGGGAGAACCTGCAGAACTAAACCGTGGCAATCAGACCGGCCCAAACCAACCCATAAGCACCAGTACAAACAGTGTCAGTTAGGGCTGGGAAAAAATATCGATACACTGAAAAATCGTGATATTTTTATATGCTGATATATCGATATTTAAAAATGCGGTATCGATCTGTTTTACTAACAAAATTTTGTGAAAACCTGCGGGATTTCGTAACAGAACGACAAAATCTTGAGGGTTTTCACGAAATCTCACCAGATTTCATAAGAGAACAAAAAAAATCTGGCGAGATTTCGTTGGTAAACTTGATCAGTATTCCGTTTTTGAATATCAATATGAAATATGCATATGAAAATATCGCGATGTTTCAGTGTATCAATATTTTTTCCCAGCCCTCCTATCAGTGCCTACCACATTTACCCTGACATACCCCACATGTGTATTCAGAGGGAAGCCGGTATCTCCACCACTCTATGTGTCAGATGTTCTGGAAGGAAGTTTAGGGGTGGGAAAAAATATCGATACACTGAAATATCGCGATATTTTCATATACCGATGAAATCTTGCAAGATTTCATTCGTAAAATAGATTGCTACAGCATTTTTAAATATCAAAAATGCAGTTCTGATCTATTTTATTAACAAAATCTCGCAAGATTTCATCGTTTTGTCATGGAATCTCACGAGATTTCATGAAAATTTGCGATAATAGGTAACAAAACGATGAAATCTCGAAAAATTTCATCAGTAAAATGGATCAAACTGTGTTTTTATATATCGATATGATATCAGCATATAAAAATATCACCATATTTCAGTATTGATATTTTTTCCCATCCTTAGAAGTCAGTGAGCTTATTTCTAAACAGGCAAAAAATGCCGTCTCCATGGAGAATAAAATCCGTCTTTTACACGTGTAACCTGGAGATTTTCCAGCATATATAAGGAAAGTAGATGACCTGTGCTGCTTTTTAATTACTTTAAAATAGAAGGAAACACACAACTTTAGATGATGGTTAAGGGAGATGTCTTCGACCCTACTCTGACGGGACTAGTTTTATCTAGGGACCACATGTAATAAATAAATCACCCCCCTACATCTGTTTTTCTGAGGCGCATTCGCACGGGATAACTAAAGTCTGAGATTTAACCAAAATTCACAGACATCTATCAGCAACGATGTCAACGCGCTGTGTATTACATAACATCTGCTCACACAAGCTGTGTTTTCATCAGCAGCAGATGACCATTAAGAGACAAATGCGTTAAAACAACATATATAACATAAATACAAATGCGTTAAGAACTTGCACCATGTCCGTATGTTGGCCAAAATGAAGATTTCTCGCTGCAGGAAAATGCCATTTACGGAATAGGCCTGTATGTGACTGGTGAAACTTCCCCCACATACTAATTTAGAGAGAAACCCTATTTTCAGCCTCCATTCTTCACCGAAAAGGAAATAAAAATGCGACCGGGAAACAAATACGACCAATCAGGTGTCATATCCCGTTCATTTATTCCAAATCATAGAGATGCCCATTCGCATTGGTTTGGTATTATCAGAGGACCTTGGGTTCAGCAAATTACAGTAGGTAATTTGTGGGAGAATTATTACATCATAAATCACAGACATGGCTCATTCGCGCGGAATTGACATCACAGACAATCTCTGTAATTAATACAAATTACACGTGGTCTCTATAAAACACTGATCCCATCAGAATAGGGCTGAAGTTCGGTACCAGAAAATTTAACTTGTGCAGAAGAGGGAGGGGTGAGGATTCTGTGATAGATCCTTTGCTTAAAAACATGTAAATAACTGGAATCTGGTCAGAAAGGGCCAAAGATAAGAGCTGATCTAGAATCAGTGCTGCAGCTAAACCACCACAGATGAAAAGAGACGACAATAATCACCAGATTCCCTCTGTTTTCATAGGGTTTATGCCTTACAGTACAGTGCGAAAGTTCAGAAACCCTCCAGTGAAATAAGTTTACATTGACAAAAGTAATAATAAATAAAAAAAAATTGACAAAATCATGGCATTGATTTTAAATTGTGGTTCAACAGAAATATTAAAAACCAAACAAAAAATAAAACAAGCAAACAAGCATTATGGGGCTCCTGAGCTAAAATTTCATTGAGCAACACTCACTGCAATCAGGCGTTTTCTGTAACATCCAATCAGATGTCTGCACCTGTTAGCAGGTATTTTGGTCCACTGTTCACGAGTAAGGTGCTATCATTTGTCTGGGACTATTTTTTTTAATTATTAACAAAAAAAATAATTCAAAATCAATTATTTATTTTACTTTATTATAATTTAGTAAATTTTTATATATTGTTACTTTAGTAAGTTTCAACTTATTTCACTGACAGATGATTTTTTTTTTTTTTTTTGTCTTTAATGGGAGGGAAAGTAAACATTTGAGCATAACTGTACATTAACTGGTCTCTCTACATTCTCCCGACGAAGGAATGTGAGAGGGAATGGTTGTTTGTCTTTCTGTGTTTGCCCTGCGACCGACTGGTGTGACTGAACTGGACTAAGCAGTGCAGAAAATGAATAAAAAAAAAGATACATTAGATTTCTATTTCTATTTTTTAAGTCTAATATCCATATTTACACACATACACATGCATTACAACTTGAGGCAGGTGTGTTTGAGCAGGGACACACTGAAAACCTGCAGGATCGCGGCTCTCGTAGGACCGGATTGGGGAACCCTGATCTAATCCCAGGTAACCGGAACTGAAAAATCCAGTATTCGACATCCTGATCAGAGGAACTTTTCCAAGCAAGTTATTTTAAATTTCCACATGTGCGTACTAGCAATCCTGTCCACCTGCCTTAGAGATGTTTTACGTTTAAACAGAAAACACAAATCAGGACTTACAGTTCTCTTTATTATAATATTAGTATATCTCCTATGTTATTTTCACATCTAACAAATTTATCCTGCGGGCTAGACTGGACCCTCTGGTGGACCCTGGGCCACATGTTTGACACCTCTTCATTTATTTTCTGTAATCAATTTATCTAACATTGAATAGCAGTTCGTCTGATTCCCGTCTTTTTGTTATTTTTTTCCACATGTTTAATTATTTATTCTGTTTATATAAAATTGCAAACAACTTTAGGCAATAAGAGGTTAACCCTTTAGCTGCTAGAGTTTATTTAGGAAAATATTGCGTTTGGACTTTAAGATTTCAAAATGCTGTAGCTTGGAGGTGGTGAGAAATAAATCCATAATGTAAATGAGAAAAATATTCATATTGGTCTAAAGTTTGTGATGGAGTAGATTTACTGATGTAAATGAGTAAATCTACTTATAAAGCACCGTCGGTTTAAGAGGACTGCAATTTAATCTGTGTTGTGTGTCTAACATGTAGCAAATTTGACAATAAAGTTGAGTTAAGTTGAGTAATTTGCATATTGTGAGGTCATCAGATAACACATATTGGATTGCGTAACTTTCAGTAAAAAAAAAAAAAAAAAAACTTATTTTTGAACATATTTATACACAGGAAAAAAATTACACTGTCATCTCATCCTCAAAATAAAGAAACAGGAGTTTGGTTGGAGTAAATATGCTAATATAATTTGTATACCAGCAGGTAAAACTCAGTAAAAAAGGAATCCAAACATATTTACACAGTAGATTTTTCTTTTTCCATTTAATTTTTTTACAGATTTTTTTTTCATATTCAGAATAAATTAACAGAAATCTGATAGTATATTTCTTAATCTAATTTGTAATTCAACAGGTAACATTCTATTTTTTTTGTTTTTGTTTTTATATTTATAATTTGTCTTAACCTGGCTGACCCCTCTCAACGCGCTCATGATTATTTGCAAAGTGGAAGAAAGATAGGACGATCTGTTCCTTGTCATCACTTTGCCAAAACCAGGTGTGTAAACTGGCCAAAATCCATCCCAGTCGTCCTCAATCTCAGGTTTTCAACAAGCCTCATGCACAAATGCAGTGAGATGCATGCTTTCATCTCAGGGATGGTGACATCATACCAGCCATGTAATCTGGAGTTCGGCTGGAGTTGGTGTGTGTCGGTACTGGTGAGCATATCTGTTTCATTTGTGACGAGGTTCCAGAAATCCTCATCCGAAATCAGAGACAGGAAATCACATGCACGAGCATCTGTGAGATCCTCGTGTCCGCGATATCCCAACTCAGGCTTCAAACCTTTTTATTGCTGTTTTTTCACAGAAACACCCTGAAAAATGACGCCAGGAGTGAAGCTGTAAGTCATGGCTATGTTAGAGCCAAGCAGTAACAGCACAAGGCTACAGATTTAAAGATGAGAGCTGTTTTATTCAGTAATGTCGCCCGTCGCAATAATGCGACTTTGGTGCTTAGAGGGTTAATAAAATTCTTTCCCAGGTGACTTACATGGGCTGGAGATTCTTGTTCTTCTCGTAAAACATCCTCAAATCTTGGGGACTGTTGGCCTGTAAACAGAAATAATGAAGAAATATGTAGTAAAGGAAGGAAACATGGCAGAAAGCCTTTAGATGTGCACGGTATCAACCTGGAATGGCGGCTTTCCAACCAGACACTGATAGATGACGGTTCCTATGCTCCACAGGTCGGCCTTGGCATCGTAGTTCTGGGACATGATGACTTCTGGGGCCTGGAAGGAAAACAGGGGGAGTAATGCAACACACTGCTGAGAAAATAAAGAGATATATTTGAAAATGGTTCCATATTAACTATCTACAAGTTTAAGGAAGCTGCCATTTACAAGCAAGTTTAAGACAGGTGCTACACTATGAGAAAGTTTATTTCACTGGTCAACATAGCCCTGAGTTCTACTGTTGTTTTTCTTCCATCTGATTTCACCAAACGTTAAAGTGATCACCATCATTCAGGATGTTTTTCCCACCACATTTCTTCCTGGAAGACGATGGTTCCCCACCATCCTTCTGAAGCCAGTTTTAGTCGTTTCTGCATCTCCTTAGATGTTCTCTCTGCTTGATGCCAATAATCTGACCCTTCTGAAACAAACGAGCGTCTTAACTGTTTTCCCACATGGTTGTTTAAGAAATGAGAAGCTGCTCATTGCAACAGTTGGGAGTAAATAACTTGGAGCTGCTGGAGATGTCCCCATCAGGGTATTTTGCCCCCAAGTCAGAGTCATTTGATTTATAAATGTTGGCCAATACAGAGTCCAGATCAGATACTTGTGTAATACATTATTAGATAACTTAATACTGTGATTAACCGAATCCACAAAACACTTTATCGTCATTTATGAAGTTTCTGATATCTTTTAAAGCCTTATATTTAGTATTTTTTTACTACTTTTATTTAGTATTTTTTACCATCAGGTGTCCAGAAACAATGTTGTTACAGACGCTATTTTTAAAATCCTAATTTGGTATTATCTGGATGAGAGAAGCTGATTTTCATCATGCGGATTGTTGCCCACAGCTGTGAAAATAATCCACCAAAAACCACTTTATCCCTGTTATTCATGAAGATTCAGAAAGTTTTTGCATTCAGGGTATGCTGCAGGACGACCTATCTGATACATCACTCAGTCGTCCCGGGGTTCATGGACACCAGTGTATGTTATCTTGGGGGGTCGTGGCTCAAAACGTTTGTCAACTTCATCAGCCTTCTGTAGCATCGTGTTTGCTTTCATCATCATTACCTTTATTGGAATGTGTATCCACCTTGTAAAATCTAAAGCTACTTATCAGCCGCTACCTTCCCTCTCCCCAGACTCCACATATAAATCAGATGGTGTGGAATTTCACCTGCCTGTAGGCTCCGCCTTCCCCCCCCCCAGTCTCTGCTATATGCACGCTGCGTTCAGGTGCAGCGCAGATGTCTGAAAGCAGAGTATCCTACCGCTGCTGCTTCTGGAGGTGGTAATGCAGCTTCATTTAAGAAATGTTGACATTATCCATGTGAAACTGCTTCATTCTCTGCATTTTGAAGGTGTGGTGCTGATCAAGTAACCGTGACGGCCTGTTACTGCTGAAGAGGAAACACCTATCCTGTCCCTGATTTGGATGCAACAGCTGATTCTGGAACCACGTAGCTGAGTCATCATCCATGAAGGAATCACCCAATAAGAGGTTCCTACCTGTTTACTTAGTTAAATCTAAGAAGGGACTTTGTTTTTGGATGGGCAGTGTGTATTTTGCTGCTAATTAAAGGATAACTTTCTTTTTTTCCAATGTGGACCTTATTTCTGGGAGAATATATGTGCTTTTCTGTATCACTTTGAGTCCTTTGGAAGATATTACGTTGAGTTGTCCTTCGTGTGCATCCAGTATAATGGTGGAGACGGGGCAGCCACTATAGAAAGCATTATCTGCAGTAAAACTCCTTGAATTTCACCAATACTTTAAGTAGAATGAACAAACGAGGACTATAGTCCTGTGAGTCCAGATTTAGCTTTCCGTTAATTATCAGGGTGTTCTACACACTTTTCGGGGCCGCGCGTTCATGATGCGCGCTTTCGTAGTACAGCTGAGAAGAGCAGCTCGCTGCCCAGACAACAACAAAAGCACAATTTGTGAAACTCTGAACTCACAAGGCAATAGTACTCATTCGCTCGTTCATTCTTCTTAAAGTATTAGTGAAAAATAAAGGAGTTTTACTGCAGATAATGTCTTATATAGAAGCTGCCACAACTCCACCATTTTACTAGATGTACACCGAAGGGCGACTCAACATAAACAAGGACTCAAAGTGATGCAGACATTTTACCAGTGAGTAAATGCACATATATACTCCTAGAAATAAGGTCCAGATTGAAAAAAAAAAAAGTTATCCTTTAAAGGACAGAATCAACCACCAACTACCTCCGACTGATAACGGCTGCATGCATCTGCTACTGTAACAGAAGCTGTTTGTGTTTCATCCTGCAGTGAAATTTGGAACATTTCCTCATTTTCTGTCTCAGCTATAGCTGAAACATGACTGAAACACACTGACCATGTACATGGGGGATCCGCACAGCGTGGCGGCCATCATGTTGCTCTGGAGGTATCGTGCGAAGCCGAAGTCAGCTGCAGGACAGAAAAATTAAACAACCTGGTATCAATCGAGGACCCTGAGGAATGTCAGGGAGATAAACACTGGGAACAACACATGGATAAAACATTCCCAGAAATGCACCAATCCCAACATTACAGCTGTGAAAATAACTTGAAAGAAAGTGTCTGTTGGAGATACAAAAGATTTTCTTCAAGGCCAAACACTTTAACATGTCTTCCTGCTTCAGCTCTGTCTCTTCCCAATGCTGAGTGATTCACTAAAGCTTGAATAAGTTTCTTCTACGATAATAAACCCTCTCCAGAAATGTTCCTGACCGATTTTGATGCGGATGCCGCTGATGTTGGACTTCTTGCGGCCCACGTACGACAGCAGGATGTTCTGGGGTTTGAGGTCACGGTGGATGATTCCTTTGCTGTTCAGGATGCGCATGGCAGCAGCGATCTGCTGGAGGAAAACCCTCAGCGTGTCCTCTCTTAGCGTCCCCTTCGCTAACAAAGAACAAGACAGAAAAGATGCTAAATACCATTTAATACAACACTAGAGATGGGCTTCTTCAAGCAAATCTGATCATCAAAATCATCTGATGATGGTCTTATTTAGGTGCTTTAGCTCAGTAATGAAGAGTGAAAATTATTTATTTATTTGATCCTCTCTCATATGATCTGAAACAGCCAGAAGGTTCTTATCAGCCTCAGCTGATTACAGCTAATAGTTAGCATATTACGGAATAATCCTGAGGTACCCAATGTAAACTAAAGCAAAAAAAAGGTCCTATTCAGCAGTGAAACGGGTCTAATCTGATCAACATTAATCTGGGAGGGGCCAGTCCACAGTGGGCCAGTCTCTAACCCAGAAAACTTGTGCAAGTCCTGCAATCATTTACCAAAGAGATCCTCTTACATAAGAAGCCCTGCTGCGACATGTACACAATCCACTATGATCCTAATGACTCCTGGTGTTATTCAAGCCCCCCCCCCCCCCCCTCCCCTCCTTCCAGTCTGACCATGACCGCAAACTGTAACCTTACACATGTGGGACGGTACATCACGCAACAGGACAGTGATAAGGAGGCAGCTCCAGCAACATAATCAGTGTTTTTATGGGACACAGGTGATTATCTAAGAGCCAGACTGGCAAACAGCCATTTATCCTGAGGTTGAACTGGTTTCTACCCAGTCTGGGGTGGGTAGATTGAAATTTGGTTTATACTGTAACTTCCAAACAAATCTGTCTGCTGTGAGATCAATACTCTGGAGTTTTCATCTTAGTTGTAGGAAGTGATGTGACCAGATTAAAGAACTTGCTGACAAAGAGTTAACCCTTAGACCAAGGGTGGGCAACTCCGGTTCTCGAGGGCCGGCAGCCTGCAGGTATCAGGAGTTTCCCTGCTGCAACACACCTGACTCCAATCAAAGGGTAATTTTGTGCAGAGCTTGATGTGAAGCTCTACACCTTGTGACTTACAAAGTCACAAGGTGTTTTGCTCCAATACCCGGAGGATGTCGGCCCACGAGGACCGGAGTTGTCCACCCCTGCCTTAGATTGCCCTTACACAGCACAAAGATGGCCCCTAGATGACCTTTAGACAGCCCTTATACGTCCCTTACACATCCCCTAAACGACCTGTAGGCAGCACTTAGACGTCCTTTACAATTCCCCTAGACGACCCTTAGGCAGCACTTAGACGTCCCTTAGACGACCAACAGAGAGCCCTTACACGTCCCTTAGATAACCTTTACACTTCCCTTAGATGACCTTTAGACTGCCTTTACACGTCCCTTAGATGACCTTTAGACAGCCCTTAGACAACCTTTAAACGGCGCTTACACGTCCCCTAGACGGCTTTTTGGCACCACTTAGACGTCCCGTAGATGACCTTTAGACTGCCTTTACACGTCCCTTAGATGACCTTTTGACTCAGATGAACCCTTAAGCCACATTTCCACCAGCGGGTCTGGGCCAGGTCGGTCCACGTTTTTTGCGTCTCCACAGATAAAAACTGGGATGGGTACCCATATATCCGACCCAACCCGTCCTACTTTTTTGGTACCCTTCCGTAGGGGTACTGATCTAACCGATCCGGACCAAAAAAAAAAAAAAAAAAACCCAACCTTTTTACCCACCCAAAAAAAATTTTTGTTTTTTTTTTTTTTTTTTTTTCCCCCCCCCCCCTTTGGGGCAGCTCCACTCTCCAACCTCTTACTTTGTTTCAAATTTATATCACTTCCTCTCTGCCCCGCCATAACAACAAACCAAGCATGGCTGCCTTTTGTCCTTGCCATGGGGGGTTTGCTTTGGTAAAAAGGCCCTCACAGAGTTCATATTCCCCTAATCACATGAGAGAGCTATCCACTTAAAACTCCACCTCCCCTCCAAGATAAGGGTACAGTTTGCTGTGGGGACGCAGCGTGAAATCAACATATCCGTACCAAAACCCACCTGACCCAGCCCAGACTCGCGGGTGGTAACAGGGCTTTAAAAACCTTTAGGACAGCCCTTACATTGCTCTTAGCTCGGCAGCTAATCCGACTACATGAATTTTTCAGTTGATTTTGATTTGTTATTTTTCAAGCCAAATGGTAAACAAATTAGGTTATAATGGAAACATAATCATAGATCAGAGGTGAAGTCATTCTGAAAACGGATAATAAATATTTCTATATGATGGTAAAACCTGAAGTATGACAACTAGAACTGGCTCGGACCAGTTCAAGACAAGGTTGTTTAAATATCTAAAAGAAGCCGTCATAATAATTTACATAATAATTTTAAAATTTTATTTGGAATTATTTATGGCTTTATATTAATTTTTCATTTCATTTCATTATTTACAATTTATCTGTTAATCATTTTAATATTATTTACTTATTTATTGCTATTAATCTATTCAATTTTTAGTTGCATTTTTATCCAATTCCATTCTTTTTCATTCTATTACTTTTTTTTTCCATTTACTTTGTTTTCATATAGTTGTAAGAGAGATTTCTGGTATTAAAGGGGTAAAAGATTAACTTTACAATTTAAACCCAACCTGCCAACATTATGTCACAAATCATTTCCATTTATTTATCTATGTACGCATTCACAGTTTCTTTACATTATTCATTGCAGTGAATTTATCGAATATTTAATTGCAGTTTGTTTCATTCCAGTGTTTTACCATTTCTTGTGTTCATTATATTTTATATAACTGTAAACACTTCACATGTTAGAGGGTTAAAAAGGAATGCTTCAGTCTTGCAACTTTACGCCTGACCTGCAGAAGAGACATGACGTGACAGGAGATATGAGGATGTCTCTACTTCCGTAGTAACGCTAACCTAGCGGCTGAAACACGATCCTGATATAAGAAACAATCTCCAGCTCTTTGTTTCTTCCTAATTGGTATTTTCTCCACATAAACATCATTTCAGATGTCCTTCATGAGTCATTTCATCTGAAGCTGACTCTGCCAGCAGAAAGGAGGACTTCTTCATGAGCTACGACAATAACAAACAGTGTGTCACTGGAATGAAGCAGAGAAGGAACTCTTTGTACAAAATATAGTGATTCATACATTATCCCACACATGTAGACACGTACAAACATGCTCTTTAACAGCCATGACACAGAGGTAATTATTATAGCTGTGGTCACATGACGGCTTTAATAACTCTGTTATGATGAACAATAATCTGTGTGTGTGACAGATTAGAGCAGAGCTTACCTTGGAGATAGTCGGCCAGATCACCCCCGTTGCAGTACTGCATGTGGAGACAGAAACCGCCACAATCAGAAAGAGTTGATATTCATGTTCAACAATAACACAGTGTTGTGTTTGATCTGGTCAGTGTGTCCTGATAATGTGTGACTCAGTCGGTAGGAGGGGGTAGAGAGGGGGGGGGTTTGCAGTCTTATCAACACCGAAAACCTCAGTTGGAAACCTCAGAGTTCCCAAAACCACAACAAGAACAGGACAGAGTCCAGAGCTCTCAGAGAAGAGACAGGATGAAGATGATGTCATGACTACTTCATGCTCAGCCAGACGGTCTGGGCGCTAACTTTCCACATTTTCTTCTTCTGCCTTTCCTGTTCCTCAACATCGTGTCATTAGCTGCGTTTCCATTACAATTTTTTGAAAAATAAAAGCAATTTTTTTCTTCACATTTTGATAAAGTACAATTGCGATATGCAGGTGTTTCCATTGAATGGTGTAAGCCATAATTCGCGTAAAATCCCGTCTTGTGTGACCGTGTGTTACACGTGTGGAAACGACATAAATAACTGGTAGCCAGTCGTCGCTAATACATCAAGAACTTAAAATCATATCCACATGTTCAAAAATTAATTCAATTAGTTGAAATACAGCGATTTGGGGATTTTTTTGTACAGGCCCAAATGTGACTGTTAAAACTTCCCCCATCACTCCAAGTCCAAGGTTAATGCTTGTAAATGATCATAATTAAAAAAAGGAATAACTGTCCCCCCCCCCCCCCATGTTGCACCTGATGGCATGTAAATGCGATAAAAGTGCTTCCATTACACTTTTGTGAAAAACAGCTTTATCAAAACATCTGAAAAACTGCCTCTTGAGAGCGTAAAAACTTTTTTTGTCTCAGCACTAATCTATATAAGAAAAAGGATCGGGGCAAAACCGCCACCAAAAAAAAATATAAAAGGCTCGTGAAAGTGTGAAAACTTTGTCACAATATTCAAGTTTTTTTCAAAATGTGTTTCCATTGTCAGTTTTTAATTGAGATATGTAGGTTTTGTGAAATTCTACGCTAATTCTAGGTTTTGCGAAATTCTGCGGAATACTACGTGCAGCTGTTGTCTCATGAGGCTTCGGTTTCACCATCCCTAATATTCACATACCTTTGACGAACGAGTGTGTCTTCACCGCCTTACACTTTTGAAACTCAGAGGAACCACTCACGTTACAGCTGGCACCGCCATATTTGTTTTGGTCTGAAGACACATCGGAACGCATCTGAACGCACATTTTGTGTCTACGTATTTTTTGTGGTTTACTTCGACATATCGTCCGAGCCATAATCCATATAATGGGAAAGAGTGGAGCAAAACCACCACAAAAAAAAAGCCTCATTATAGCTTAAAAACTTTTTTACGATATTTGAGTGGTTTTTTTTATTTAGGTGTTACCATTTGCAGTTTTTAATTGCGATATTCAAGTTTTGTGAATTTTAGGTGTAATGGAAAAGCAGCTACTGACAGTTTAATGTTGATTTTTACCCGTATGTGCATCGATACTGAATCGTCTACGTCCGCATTGCAATGCATCCAAAACACGTACAATATGCAGAGAAATGTAAACTCCATCACACTCCATAAGCCAACAATGACACACAGTGCTGATAAGAAAAAAGTTCAAATAGTAATAAAATCAGAGTAAGAATACTGGCAGGCAGACGTATGTGAAAAGTAAAAGTCCGTCTAGAAGTTGCAGCTATTTCTACATGAGGAAGTCAGAAAAAAGACATTCAGTTGCTTCAAACTTCCTCTCTTGAAGAGGAATCTTGACAAGAAATCCCAATTACATGATTTAATCACTAATCACACTATGATTCATTAATCTTTAAGTTCCCTCAATATTACTCCTTCCAAATAAAGATTATGACTGAACAAAGGTGAATATTTGTGCGTTTCTGCTTGTTTTCATGGGTGAGTTCGGCAGAGGAAGAGTTATTCCCTCCAAACTAACAGATTTAATCCTGCTGGGAGAGAAAATGATGAAGGTGTGATGGTGGAAGAAATAAAGGATGGAGTCTGTATTCCAAGCTGTTTAAAATGGATGCAAACACACATTTCCACCAACACATTAGAGGATAGAAACTATGAAACATGACAAGAGTCTATACTTACTTCCATGACCAGGAAAACAGAGTTGGGAGTTTCCTGGAAGAGAAGAGAGAGAATCAGTCAGGGAGGCGGCGCTCATCTCCACCACAGCCATGACACAACAAACACGTTTAACGGTTTGTCTTTACTCATATGTAGCCGTAGGTAAAGAAAAATATTCCCATATCAAGAGTACATTAAACCTTTAAATGCATTTCCAAAAGAGGGAGGAAACAGCTTCAGTTAAACACACTATAAACAGAATAAGTCAAACAATGAAGCCTGAAAACAACCATTCTGGCTCTTTTTGGTCCACCTGGTTTCTCTAATATAAGAATATGTGAGGAAGCTCAACTCTTTTATTCCTTTCAGGAGGAAAATATCGGCATTGAAACAAACAACAGAAACTATTTACATATTGGCCCTAGTTACGCGATGTTAATTTGGAATTCGACTATTCAGAATTAAATAATTCAGAACTGAATTATTCTCCTTGTTTTCATGGAAATAATTCCGAATTAACGAACCAATCTCCGCAGCATGGGAGACCAGACATTTTCATCTGCCACTCGGAGGCTCTGGGGGGCCCTCCCGGACCACCTGAGGGCCCCCCCTGACTACTGACACTTAAAAATAACATCTTAAAACTCACCTTTTTTAAGAAAGCTTTTTTCTAATGTTTTTACCAACTTTAAAAAAAAAAAAACTTTTTCTTTTAACTGTAGCTCTTTGAGATTGCTTTTAATGTAAAGTGCAATACAAATAATATTTATTGTTATTGGGAATTAAAGGGGAATATTGGAATTATCGTTTTCATTCTGAATTAGGCTTTACGTGGTCTTTTTTTTAATATTCTTAAGCGGAAATAACTTTTATTCAGAATTAAAGAGGAATTATAACTCTCATGTTAAAGTTGTCACTTAGGGTGCGTTTACACTCTGGCTGTTTGGTCTGCTTTAAACGGACCATGGTCCGATTCCACGGATGGTCCGCTTCGTTTGGCGCTGTCTGAACACCAACCGTACTCTGGTGCACCAAAGAAGCGGACTCTGGTCCACCTGAAACCCGGGGGTCTCAGTTCACTTGCAACCGGAGTATCGGACTATCCAGCGCACCTAATGGAAGTGGCGTTTGACGACTGCAAAAAGCAGAAGAAGAAGTAGAAGGAAGTGGGGTAGATTATCGTTTGGGTCGGAGGAAAAATAAAGCAAACAGTGCGTGTTTGAAGAAGCCGAGGTCAAACCAACAACAAACAAACAACAAGATGTCCAGATGGAGATATACGTAGTAGCCTAAAAATAAGAAGCAGAAAGATTTCCACTTTAATCACTGAGTCTGGTTTTCTTCTTCCTGCTTCTTCATCATTGTTCAGTAGTTGAATGGGGAGATGCTCCCTAGCAGGCAATTGTGGTAACAACAGTGGTCTTACCAGGCGGTTTGGTCTGCTTCAGTTAATGCAGTTTGAACGGGAACCGGAGCAAAGAAAGGTGCAAAATTTTCCTGAAATCCCACCCAATCGGACCGAGTCCCCATGCTATCCTGGTGTGAATGCACCCTTAAACTTTGTCCTCATTTCCAGTAATTTCTGCTACTATTTATCTTCTATCCTCACAAAAACAACTCAAACTCAGCTGCATCAGACAGATCTTCTTGGCTTTATTTCAGCCATAGAGGAACTTTTTTTTTTCTTCTTTTCAGACACATAAAACTTTCTGCTCACTCGTGGATCTTTGGCTGCTCCTGATTGGACATTACCGTCAATTTAAGCTCTCTGATTGGTGGAAAGTTTGACAGGAAGTGTCTTCATCATCATTCCCGGGTCTAAATAGAGGTCTTTTCACAACATAGTAGTGATAGTGATGTTTTTATTATAAGAATTAGATAAATAATGGTGTTATCATTAGGGGTGGGTATTGGCAAAGACTTCATGATACGATACGTGTCACGATACAATATTGTGACACTGCAATATATTGCGATGTTAGGCACTTCAGAGAAATTTAAAATGCAGCTTGAAATAAAAGTTGTACCTACACATCGGATAACTGAAACAACTGAAACAACAAAATAAGTCAAAATCAATTAAATTAAATTTATCCATGTCCCATTAATTAAACTTGGACAGGTTTCTTTGCCACTTGGATCTCATAATAAAACCATTTATTGTCCCCTTGAACACAAATGTTTCTCACTTTGGGAAAAACCCAACCAAATAGATGTGCAAATAAAATAAAAATAAAGTGCTTTTGAAAACAATGTTACCACGGCTGAGCTGGAATAGTAAAACAGTAAACACAGTGGTATATGAGTGTATGAAAATGCATATTAGTGTAGCCTATAGGTAAAATAAACATTTCAGTCAATGCTTTAAATTAGAAAAAATAAATAAACTGGGTGGTCTATGAAAACCTGGACACACATCTTAACGTACTTTAACCTGAACCTGCTGCAGACTGCACATAGATATCAGTGGAAAGCAGACTTTTCAACATGCTGGACCGTTGCAAATAAAATCTCACAAGATTTCGTTAGTAAAAGTATCGATTCTGCGTTTTTAAAATGTCAATATGATATCGCAACATAAAATATTGTGATATTTCAGTCTATCAATATTTTGCCCCAAGTTATCATGAATCACTGTGAATTTACCATAAACACCACAGTTAGTGGCTGGATTGTAAACCTCCTGGATGGAATAGAAATGCTGGCAAACTTCTGCAGATCACCTAAAGGGTAAACTATCATAACTATTTACCCCACAGAGTTACACACTAGTTCTTGAGACACTGATGATGATAGAAGAGATGGAGGTCGGTGAGATCTGCAGGAGTTTTAAGGGTTAAAGCAGCTGATATCTACAGTATCAATCAACCATTAAACCACTTCTGTTCTAGCTCTATACAAGACTGCTCAGTGGGGCCGTTAGGGTGGGGGGATTACATAATGATGTTTATCCTGCAGCACATTCTGGAGAGGAAGGGGGGGAATCGGGGGGGGGGACCTTGGGAAACAAGGCCAAACTAAAGTTTCACCGTCCCGTCACAGGCAGCGATGGCTGGCCACCGTCATGAGCTGGAGCGTCTGCAAACTACCGTCAGCCACGGCCGAGGTCAGCAGTAACGGGCTGAGCGTCTCCTCTCAGAGACGCTTTTCATCTAACTCAGCGTTGGCCTCTTCCAGGCGTCACTGCTCAGGAGATGATAAATCTCCAGCGGCAGGTGGTGACAGACGAGTGCGGGGCAGCCTTTGTGAGCGTCTACAGGGAAGTTGAGGAAGAATTGTGTTTTTCTGGCTTGAGTTTTACATCTTGTGATCTTTGGACATCGATGGCTCGCTGCCTTATGAGGGCAGAGATCCAAAACAAGCAGCTCCAGCACAAAATATTCCAAAACAACTGAGATATAAATAGCCCCTGTTTCATCACAACATAGTCACAGCCATGTAACGGTTAGCGGTTTCACAAGCTGTGCAATCTGAGGGCTGAGCGGGAGGGGCGGAAGCATGTTGTTATGCTGGGATCTTTAAACTGGAGACAGAAAAACAGATAAAAACAGTGAGGACTGTCAGTAGAGCAGCCCCTCTGGTTGGCTGCTCAGTTATTGCGTCACACTCCGACTACAGGAGCGGAGGGTTATGTAACAATATGGGGGATGGGAAACAGCGAGGCTGCAGAGGGCGGAGATGATGGATGTACACTGGTATGCACACACAGGCGTACTGGGGAAGCAGATTAGTTTGCAGAGTCAATGTTCTGTGTCACGCAAGCGTAATCCGGGTATTCTAGGCAACAGGACACGACGGTGACTGTGTCAGAGGAAAATAAAAAGGATCAGAGTTAACACGGTCGGCAAAGACTCCTTATAAGAAGGGAAAAGAGCACACGTGCATGCAACACATGTAATTAGAAGCAGAGATCCAGGGTCGTTTCCTCCACATCATGTGAGCGTCTTTACGCAAGCGTGTGGTGATCCAACACGCCAGGCATGAAGCACATGATGGGCGTGTTCACGTGGCTCATGGACCAGTAACAGCCCCCAGTACAATGTCTGGAAAGCAAAAAACACAGATGCAGGTTTTCCAGGAAAATCCCCCCCGGCTCAATGTTTTCCTTCTTCCCTCCTTTCCTCCATCCAGCTTTCACCTTTACTCTAATTCCTCAGAAACCCTCCACCCCTCTGAAGACTGTGAAATACACTCACAAACAAACAACATCCATGGCTGTTCCATCATATAATACACCAGAAGAGTCAAACATAGCCCACATGGGGGTCCAGTCTGGTCCGCACAATTAATTTCATGTAGGGGTGCACGACAACTATCGAGCCGATAACAGGAAATTATTACATCATTCCGATCAGACTGATCTCATGATAGACTTTCACCTATAACATATGCAGAGTTCCAACTCTTTTCTTGAAGTTATTTTTCAGGACATCTTCAGGATTTTTCCAGCTGCTACAGTTATCAGTCAAGTTATCACAACATAGACAATATATCCCACCCCAAGCTTTAAGAGAAGTGTTCTACATTTGTAGCTTATATTTTGTACAGCGATGAAGTAGCAACAAAGCAGCAACGAAGCAGTGACGAAGTAGCAACGAAGCAGCAATGAAGCAGTGACGAAACGGTGACGAAGCAGAGACGAAGCAGCGCCCAAGCAGAGACAAAGCGGCGCCACTTCGAAGCGGAGACGAAGCTGTGCCAAAGCTGTGTCGAAGCGGAAATGAAGCGGCTACGAACCAGAGAGGAAGTGGAGACAAACCAGAGACAAAGTAGAAATGATGAAGAGACGAAGCAGAGCCAAAGCGGAGATGAAGCTGAGACAAAACAGAGACAAATCAGCCACGAACCAGAGACAAAGTAGGACGAACCAGAGACAAAGTAGAAGCAAAGCCGAATCAGCCATGAAGCAGAGACGAAGCAGAGACGAAGCAGAGACGAAGCAGAGATGAAGCAGCGACAAAGCAGCGACGGTTTAGCTCAACGTTGCCATTTAAAGGCAGCTGAGGTTGGACAAAATGTTCATTTTCCAAGTTTTCCAGGACACGTGGGAACCCTGATATATATTCAGGGGTGCAGATGGGATTTTTAAACTGGCAAGGACCAAATGATTTAAACTCAATAAGTTATTTTTGTGTAATTTTGGTTTTAACCCCAAAAGAAAGCTGCTGCTTCACAGGGGAGACCCCAAGCTGCTTAAAGCTGCTTATTTTAAACACTAGCTGCCCCCCACAGTTGGAATATTCATGATCGAACATGCAAAAGTTAAAAAGTATTTTTGATTTTGTTAATAGTTTTGAGGACAAGATTAGATATGCAAGTGTTTTATCAGTTATCAGTTATGAGTTATCGGTATCGACCTTTAGGAGCTGCAATTTATCTGTATCATTTTTTAAAACAAGGTTATCGTTCAACCCTAAGAAATGCACAAGCAATACACCGTGACCGGCAGATTGGCCTTTCAGTATTTCAGAATCAAAGAGCTGCGTAGTCCTCCTAGCGGAGACCGCCAGTCTCGAGCGTTTTGGCCGCCCAGCAGCAACATTGTAATTGTAATTTTATTATGGATCCTCATTAGTTGTTGCCATGGCAACCAGCTAGTCTTCCAGGGGTCCAAATTAAAAACACAGTAGAAAACACGATGACATCATTTTCAAAAATGTAATTTCTCAACACACAGTAGTTTATAAATGTACACAAACACTGTGAACGGGCACGCTTGCGTCCAAAGCAAGTTTATTTCCGCCCTAAAGCGGACCAAACAGCCACAGTGCGAACGCACTATTATAACTGGACCGTCTACTTCCAACTTCTGCATCTTCCTCGGCATTGACACGGCTGCAAAGATGAACCAGGAGCTGCTTAAATGTCTGTTTGAGACGGTTAAAGGCAGCAGAGAACAGCAACACTCCAATCTCTAGAACTGGGTGCAAAGACCTTTAAAATGTAGCTGTTGGGATTAAAACCCCAAACAAACTACAGTTTTCATTCAGTCACAGTGAGGATTATCATTTTCCAAGTATTCTGAGTAAATTTGCCCGTTAGGATGTAGGGTGAATGAAAGGATCCACTGTGGACTTAAATCAAGTATAAAAAGGGAAATATGAGCTGCTCCTCTGTTTATTCAGAGTTAAGACCAACACAATGGTGTTTAGTCTGTATGGAGCTGGTATAGAAAGAAGCAGTGTGAAAAAAAACAGTCAGCAAAGGTTTGAGAGACAACGATCCTGTAAAAACAGCAGTCGGCTCCAGATGATGAATCCCAAACGTTGAGGAGACTGGTGCTGGGTTCCTCACATTCATCATAAAAAGGAAACTGCAGTGATTATAGACTTGTGGCTTACTTATACGGCTGCCGTAACATTAAAGAAGACAATGATGATGATGAAGGCAGCTGTGTGAATGAGGTTTTCCTCTCCTGAGCCATCTATCCTATAACCTCTCCAATGTTCTGCTTCATTTTGTCATCATTGGCCTTTGCAAGGATAATCTTCACATGTGTGCCATCTTAACAAAGCTCTGTTTACTATGACTCCAACAACAGTAGCATTTCACTTGGAGGACGGGCCGAACGCAACTGAACATAACACACCGGCCTTGTTGAGCTGGTTTATTTCACCAGTTTATTCTAGAAACTCAAAGACATCATCAAAGGAAGAGAGGAAAGAGAAAGTAGCTGCGTTCACATCATCCCTGGAAGTGTGAAAATACTAAATATTACCAAAAAAAGAAGGAAATGGAAACATCTAAATTTAGACAAACCTCTCACATATGGCTAAAATGTTTTCACATCCTCATGAGGTGGTTTTTCAGACTTCAAATGGAAGAATATCCCAAAAGTGTACTTCAGATTTACAGGTCACCAGATGTGACCATAGACAGTACAAAATAAAGATGGACGAAGTTTCCGCTCATGTGACCCACTGCTCTCTGAAGAGCTGAAGATAAGCCATTTGGACTTTCCCCCTGTCACCATCTTCGTCATGTCGTGTGTGTTGTCACTCTTGGAAAAAATAAAAATGGGCAACGAGGATCATCGGGGCAGATGATTGACAGCCAACGTACTCTGAGCTAAATGCTAACCAAGCTAACAAGAGCTACAAAGACAGGCGGGCTAAAGGTAAGGCACGTTCGGCCAGGCTGTTAGCCGGCTAAAAAACGCCATTGTGCTACTCTGCTACAGATTGAGGCCTTCCTGGGAGCGAGCAGGGAGCTAGCTACTAGCCACCAGTCCTAACTCTAACAGCCCATCTGACAGAAATCTTTTTACACAAAATCAAAATAAGAAATAGAAAAAAAAAACAACCACCATCCTTGATAGCAAACAACAGTTTTGCGGTCTCCATTGTCCTCAATGTGGAGTCTCATGGGACAAGATTTTACCAGAATTATGGCTCATGCATCATTCAATCAAAACACCTGGAAATCGTGGGTGTACGTTTTCAGAATTTTAGAAATATTGCTTTTATTTTGCGAAAAACTGTAATGTAAATGTACCGAGTGGCAGAGCTATAGATAAGATTTAACATCAGACTGGCTAGAGAGATTTCAGAGAAGAGACGGAACAAAGACTAGGACGGATTCGCTGTTGCTATGGGAGATCCCAGAGAATGGACGGGATGAAGACGACAATGGATTCGCCGTTGTTAGGTGTGATCCCAGAGAAGAGACGGGACGAAGACAGATTCGCCGTTGTTAGGGGAAATCTCAGAGAAGAGACGAGATGAAGACGGACTCGCAGTCGTTAGGGGAGATCTCAGAGAAGAGATGGGACGAAGACGATGATGGATTCACTGTCGTTACGGGAAATCTCAGAGAAGAGACAGGACGAAGACGATGATGGATTTGCTGTCGTTACGGGAAATCTCAGAGACAGGACGAAGACTGATCCACCGTTATTAGGGGTGATGTCAGAGAAGAGACGAAATGAAGGCTAAGCTTGATTGGCCATTGTTATGGGCTGCCCCACTGTCCGGTGATTAAAGACTGCCTCGTGATTATAGAAAGGTCAAACGCTCATCGTTTCCACCTTTTACGACACTCCTATGATCTTGCAGATTTCCTCCTTTTTAGTAATGATCAACTGACAGCAAATATCTTTTTTACACACGTTAAGGAAGGACTGGTTTCTGGGTCACACTATCAGACATTACCCCCCCCCCCCTCTTCTCAGGTAACCTAAGGGAAAGAAAACAATACGATTTGTTCAGATTTCAGCTGAACTGTTTTTTTTCTCCTTCTAAACTTAAACTTGCCACATTTTATAGAAGCCTGAACACTGTTTGCATCAGCTGTTAAGAGTTTAACGGACTGACAATGACAGGAAACTAAAAATGAAATGGAAAAATGTTTTATTCATGCCAGGAGGGGATTATGATGGACAATGAGCAGCTTTAATGGACTAAAACATCTCTGCTAAAGCACGTGTTCAACAGCATGGTCTTCAAATGAAAGTGGTGAGCAGAGATCAATGGTCCATGATAAAAGGAGGCTTGGTGTCCACGGACAGCTGCAAAAGCAAGCTTGCGTTACATATCCTGTTCTACACGGTGATCCTTACAGCACGTGTTCCCAGTAACTACAGCCAAGGAAACTGGGAAGAAGCCAACTGTAGGCACAAGCATTTGTGACAATATGTTGCAACTTATGGAGAGGAAGAAAAGGGCCCAATTCCTGTCCTTAAACAGGCCGCCAACACATCAATAACCACAGGAGACAAACAGTGAAGCTCTGCAAATGTGGCAAAGGAAACAAGAAGTAGTTCAACTAAAGTCAAGATGACAGCGTGCATGAAGACGCCAGCTCATCAGAGGGACTGAACACCTCTCGAGACAAACATGACAATGTTATCTCAGAGTTCGTCATGTTCCTGCGAGGTGACGGACAAAGTCCACCATTGATTTCTGTCTCTGCTATGAAGTCACTCTGTTTGCTTGTATCAATACAACTACAAAACTTCTAAACTCAAGATGTCTCAATCTGGTCTCCTTTTTAAAACGTAACGCTTGAGGTAAATAATCAACATCTCGTCAAATCGACATATCAGCTCAAAAACATTGTGTCTTCTCCTATGTTTATGTTGGATACAGCAAATCTCTGCTGTTAACTAAGCAAAACAAAACGCTTGGTTGTTTTAAAATATCTGTTTGTGAGGATTAAAGAAAAGACATTTATATATTGGATGATCAGGTCTCTTTAGGGGGTAGCAAGAAGGAAAATATCCTAAAAAGTTCCTTAAAACGATCTGTCTGGAAGGATAAAGATCTGGAGGCACGGAGGATGTCACACATCGTCTTTATCTCGTGCAACTTTTTTCCCCCCAAAGTCAAACATGTTATCCCATCATGTTGGACTGCTCCATGACTGCTCCTCGTCAACGGTCCTGGTTGGACAAGATTTCAAGGTGCAGTCGGAGAGAGTAGAGAGTCCAGAACAGGAAAACTCAGGTTTTTGCAGATGAAGTCGTTCTGCTAGCTTCCTCAGACCAAGATCTTCATCACACACTGAGGCGGTTCACAGCTTAGTGTGAATCAGTCAGGATGGAAGTCAGCTCCTCTGAGGGTGCATTCACACCTAGAGTCTCGTTTCTACCAATAGGACACAACAGAATGTATTTTACAAGTAATGTGAAATTAGACCCCAGGAAGAATAGTAATTGTTGATGCAATTACTAATGGGGATCTTAATAAAGAAAGAAAGAAAGCTAAAACTGGGAAGGGTACCAAAATCTTTGATCCCATCCGTCCTATGTGTTGGGACTCTACCATTGGGGTCCCAATTTTACCGCTCCAACCCTAAAGGGCGAAGCTTGGCGTGCTGCAATCTGTTGATTGGTGGAAAGAATCATCACATCCTGTTCACCTCTTCGTAAATAACAAAGCAGGAACAGCTCCATGTTTAAAGGAATAGTACATCCACAGAATACTTTGCATTCATTTTCTACTTACCCTCATGCTGAGCAAGACGCTGGAGCACTTTAATATCTCAAATGCAGCCGGAGATCGGATAGGTTTTCGTTTTCCCCCAACTTTCATGTCATGGAATTCACCAGCGACTGAACCAAAAAGGTCCATAAAAGTCCACAAAAACTTGGCAGTATTCCTCCAGACTGCTCATCCAATGTAATCCAAGTGTCCTGAGTGGGTAGCGTCCATACTTTACTCGAAATGACATCATTTAGTATATTTTTATAGCCAAACAGTACTACATCTAGCTGCCGCAAAGCGTGCCCTTGCGAGTTCACAACACTACGGATGCTGCGGCAGACGAGATTGCACGCTCTCCTTTTCTTTCTTTCTTTGTTTTAAATCAATAGCCAACCTCTTGTGTTTGTCCCCGTTTGTCCGCAGCTCGTTCGCTCTTAGCACAATGTAAACGGCAAATTTCTTCTTCTACACCTGCATTATCAGCAGAGTAGGCTCTGAACGCTGAGGCTTCCGTAGTGTCGTGAATGCGCACAAACACGCAAATAGAAACTGCAATGTAGTACTGTTTAGGCTCTAAAAATATACTAAATGATGTCATTTTGAGTATTTGACGCTACCCACTCAGGACACTTGGATTACATTGGACGAGCAGTATGGTGGAATATTGCCAAGTTTTTGTTGACTTTTATGGACCTTTTTGGTTCAGTCGCTGCTCACCCCCATTATATATTTTTGTTTGGGGGAAAACGAAAACCCCCACGGATCTCCGGCTGCATTTGAGATATCAAAAAAGTCCTCCAGAGTCTTGCTCACCATGAGGGCGAGTAGAAAATGAAGGACCATCATTCTGGGGTGTATTATTCCTTTAAATGTACGGAGGATTTATTGTTTAAAGCCACATGACAAGAAGGAACATAACCTTAAGTTTTTATTTTTGTACATCACTTTGAGCTGCACAATGAATGAAAGTTCTGTATAAATAAAGACTGATTTATCCCGATGGATGTCCAACATTCTCCTCGGTAGTTTCTGGGTCATATTCTACTTCCTTTGAATTTAAGGAAGAAGTTATGCCGCCATGACGTCATGCTTTACATGGCTAATGCAGCTACAGCTATCCGACATATACCCCGCCTTCCAGGTAAGGGTTTGATTGGCTGTGGAAACAGCAGAGATCAGATTCAGTGAACGAAGATGGCGTCCGTTTAATGCGCAAAGTGTGCTTCGTTTCGCCTGCAGTTTTGGCCGTTATTAGGACAGCATCCAGGTACTTTCAGAGCACTGAATTTTCGCTTAAATTACAGTGTGAACGCAGTACGCTCCAAAAGATCGTGTTCAAAGTGCTCAAGTGTGATGATTAAGACAGACGCTCTGATTTTATTCACCCACAACACACCTTTGCTTGTAGTCCACTTGCTGTATTTGGTTTAATTGGTGGTTTGTAGGCGGTCCTGAGTATTAATTTAGTTTAGAAAATTAACACGTCAACATTACAGATTAATCCCAAATATATATTTAATTATAAAGACTTTTTCATACCATTAAAAGTCAACGCAAAGTGCTTGACGTGATAAAAACAGATGCAAATTAAGATAAAGACAAGCCTTCATAAAATCCAAGTATATAACACAAAACATACACATACACACTACACCCCCTCCCCATTCTACACGACTCCCAAACCCCTAATTTCTCCCTTAATTAGCACATTAATTTTGACATCTGTAATATTATTATTTATTTTATCTATTACACAATGATCTGGCAACCCCAAACTATCTTGGGACCCTCAGTTTGGGACAGGCTAGTGGAGGTTTGATATGTCACATAACTGCACATTACAGGTCTCAGTATCAGTGATCAACAGTTCATTCTGCCTAGAAAACAGCTGATTAATCCTTTATTCATCCATCAAGAGTAAACAAATCTATCGGGGAACTGTCAGAGCCTGCAGTGTGTGTTTCAGTCTGTCATCAGGTGGTTTGCTTGTCATCAGCTATATCTGGAAACCCGGGCCAGGATCCTCGAGTCCTGATCTGGCATGGGTATTCCACTGCTGTTGAGCAACCACACGCCAGGCTGAGAAATAGTCCACGCTGACCGTTTACAGACAGCTCGAGTCTCAGCTGGTGTTTTCAGCAAAGACAGACACAATCGTCTTCAAAGCTTTTTAAATATCAGAAGTATTCGTTTACTCCGCCAGGATTTACCCGAAGCAGCGTTGATCCGTCAATTGTCCAGGCGGAGACACAGAATTGAGAGAATTAACAGAACAGCTTCTTTTCTTTTTTATACAGAAATGCCGAAAGAACACAAATCTGCGTGCAGGCAAAAGTTTAACCCTTAAAACTCCAAACCTTTGCTTGCTGTTGTGGTCCAGCCAATGTTTTTTAAAATCTGTGTTAAAGATCAACCCTTTTAATTCCTGTCAACATTCAGACATGCTACTTTTCACCTACTATCCTCACAAACCAGCTCCAACTCAGCTGCATCAGAAAACTCTTCTTGGCTTTATTGCAGCCATAGAGGATCATTATTTTTCTTCTTTTCAGACAAACAAAGAACTTTCTGCTCATTTGTTGATCTTTGGCTGCTCCTGATTGGACATTACCGTCAGTTTAAGCTCTCTGATTGGTGGAAATTTGACAGGAAGTGGCTTCATCATCATTTCCAGCTCTAAATAGAGGCCTCTTAGCAACACAGTAGTGATAGTGATCTTTTTATGCTGAAAATGGGATAAATAATGGTGTTATCATGGATCATTGTGGATTTACTAGATAGTCTTTGAATAAACACATTTAGTGGCTGGATATTAAACCTCCTGGGCGGGATATAAATGTTGGAAAACATAAAGGGTAAACTATCATCACAAATTACACCACAGAGTTACACACCAGCACTCCTGAGACACTGGTGATGATGATGATATACCTCAGGGAGATATGGAGGGGTTTTAGGGGTTAAAGAGATAACCATGTAAACACTGATGAGACAACTGGTTACATTAAGTAAAAAAAAACAAACAACTTACCTGAACGTCGTAAAGTGCAACGATGTTTTCATGCTGCAGTTCCTGAGTGAAATCAGAAATTGAGACACATTAGCGTTGCAAGAGCAGATGGCGCCACCTTCACCAGCATTTCTTTACTCATCATCACCTGATAACGCTTCCAAAAGGGGGCGTTACTTCCAGTTAAAATAGAAAGTCCCACTCAAATGGTTTTTATTTTATGTTTCTAGTTTTTTTCAGAGGTGAATAAATAAAAGGTTTTATCTGACAGCTTTACATTTTCCTGACATCCCTCAGGATTTACAGGTTTAATGAGGGTTTGGGTCATAGAGGCTAACGGGTGTCAGGACCCTTCTCTGCCAAAGATACAAACTTAGATAAGTCCAGTATCAGATAATTGTTTAAAGGACGTGGTGAGGATAAGTAAGAGGTAATTAATCATCCGACTCACCTTCAGGATCTTGATTTCCTTGCCAAGAAGGATCTGGGACTTGGACAGGTTCTTCTTATTAATGCTCTTAATGGCCACCTCCCAGTCAGTTTTCTTTACAGCAGAAAAAAAGACAAAAGAACATCTTAAGTTACAACTTTAACTTAATTTCCCTGTTAAAATCCTCAGTTTCAGCCTCAGCTGTCAGATTATGAGGCTAAAATGATATAAAATGAATGTATCAACAGCACCAAAGGACAATCAGAACCATAAACTAGAATTTATTTCTAACAGAACTTTGTAGAAATAACACACAGATCAACAGTGATCAAGCTTTTTCTCATCTGCGTATCATTCTCTCAAGTCTCGGCTTTCAGGTATTGAAACAAACACACAACAGAAACTATTTACATATTTACACTTTTTCCTCATTTCCACGACTTTTTACCTACTATCCTCACAAAACCAACTCAATCTAACAGAGCAGCTTTGGAATGTGGTGGAACTAGAGATTCTCATCATGGATGAGATGGAACGGGAGCTTCTCATCACGGATGAGGTGGAACGGGAGCTTCTCATCACGGGTGAGGTGGAACGGGAGCTTCTCATCATGGATGAGATGGAACGGGAGCTTCTCATCATGGATGAGGTGGAACGGAAGCTTCTCATCATGGATGAGGTGGAACGGAAGCTTCTCATTACGGATGAGGTGGAACGGGAGCTTCTCATCACGGGTGAGGTGGAACGGGAGCTTCTCATCATGGATGAGGTGGAACGGGAAATTCTCATCACAGACGAGGTGGAACTTGAGATTATCATCACGATGCAGTGGATCGGGAGACTATCATCACGGATGAGGTGAAATGGGAGCTTCTCATCACGGATAAGGTGGAACAGTAGCTTCTCATCATGGATACAGTGGAACGGGAGATTCTCATCATGGATGAGGTGGAACTTGAGATTATCATCACGGATGCAGTGGAACGGGAGATTCTCATCACAGATGAGGTGGAGCATGAGGTTCTCATCATGATGCGGTGGAACAGGAGCTTCTCATCACGGATGTGGTGGAACGGGAGCTTCTCATCACAGACGAGGTAGGAGCGTGAGATTATCATCATGGATGAGGTGGAATGGGAGCTTCTCATCACGGATAAGGGAGAGCTCTCTCTGTGGAACGGGAGATTCTCATCATGGATGAGGTGGAACTTGAGATTATCATCACGGATGCAGTGGAACAGGAGCTTCTTATCACAGATGAGGTGGAACGGGAGATTCTCATCATGGATGCAGTGGAATGGGAGCTTCTCATCAGAGATGAGGTGGAACAGGAGCTTCTCATCATGGATGAGGTGGAGCGTGAGATTCTCATCATGATGCGGTGGAACAGGAGCTTCTCATCATGGATGTGGTGGAACGGGAGATTCCATCACGTCAATATGAAGCAAAATCTCTGAGGCACGTTTTCAACACCTGGTTGGATCTATGACACCAGGAACTGAGACGGGGGTCCGACCCGGTACCAGCAGAGTGTGAACATAAAAGCTCATGTCCTTTGTTCTATAGGTTCACTATGGATAGAAGGACAAAGGAAACTGTACCATCAGGTCACCTGACTTGCTGAGACTTCTGAGCTGAATGACGAGCCAACTCGGATGACAGCTGGAGCAAGTGCCAGCCTGCTTACTCTGACAGCCATGAGAGAGTAAAGGCATCTATTTCTTTCCATCCCCCTCAGCTGTGATAACATTTTCTTGACAGGTTCATGGAGCAAGTAGAAAACTATAATAATCCAACTAATAACCAGAAATAAGCCCAATAAATCCCTTTGACAAATACAAACACAGTGCTTGGAAAAGTGAAACTGGCATGAGCAGACAGACAGGCAGCCAGAGGAAAGATCTCTACTAATAAAAAGACATGCTTCCTAAATGAATCTATGCTAATAGGAGATGTTCTTATTCTGTGGGTGCAGCCTGCCTCGAGCCAGGCAGAGAGGCCAGCAAGTAGACTGAGACTGCATGAGTGGCATGAATCTGCGTGTGTGCATTATGCAGCAATACACAGACAACTGAGCTGTATCCATCCCCCAGCTCATGGACAGTCCGCCCAGCCAAGTGTGACCGGGCTGCCAACACTACAACCAGAGAGGGGGGGAGGTGACCCCAATGGCCCACCAATACAACCACAGGACAGCGAGGAGGTGCTTCTATTGCTGCTGTGCCTCATCATGCAGAGTTAAGCAGCGCAAACTAAGCAGTTATTATTTCCTGCTCATCCTCCTGCAAAAACTAGATCGTGCTTTCATTTACCAGAATAAGGCATGATCTCATTTATGAATCACAGCTGATTATAGCGCCAGCAACAAAGAGATTAGCGTCAGCCAGGCTGAAACAGGAAGCAGCAGACGATGACTGGGAGCCGAGCACAGTGACAGGGAAGGTCTGAGGAGATTTTAAAGGTATTATGACCCTAAAAAATATTAATGCATGACCAGAAAATATTTGGATCAGACTGACGTGCAGGTACGATCGATACCCAAAGCAGCGTTTCCTGATTCATTTATAAACACTTTCACTAGTTTAAGAGTGAAAGCTGGTCGTATTTCTGCAGAAATTCATAGACATGATCTATGCATGATCACATTTTGGTGTTTTTGCTAAGAGATGATTCACCACAGAACACAACAAACAAAAACAAGCATCTGAACCATGAATGGACTCTAAATGTCAGCTGGTATCTAAGCAGTTCTCTTCATCATCCTCTTCACATTCTGACATCATCAGACCAGAACCAGACCTAACACGTGACATCATCAGACTAGGACCAGACTTAACATGTGACGTCATCAGACCAGGGCCGTTTCTCAATCTGCGTACTTGTGCGTACTTGCGGGATCGTGAAACGTCATCACCCGCGTTCCAAGTCATGTTCCATTAAAAAGTTCGCTTCTCAGCAAGTTCACTGGAAATCCCCGGATGAAAACTTTCTCCGCCATTTTACCGAGCATGCATCAGAGGAGGCTCGTGCGTACTTGGCCAGATATAAATCCCAGCATGCACCTGCACACGCACAGCGTTTGACAGCCTCCTCCCTCCCTCCCCCCCAACAGCCAAACCTGAGATCATTTCCATTCTTTACTGTTCTTGGTCTTTTATCTGCAGCTCTTTCTCCGGCTTCCCTCTCACAGTTGTTTTCGATCATATATTTATGTCCTGATTGTCTGTTTGCGTTAATGTGCTTATGTATTGGAAAGAAATATAATTTACACGTTGGAAAAAAACACCAAAACATCCACTTAGTAGGCTGTAATTGTTTTGGAGCAGTTATTTTAATTGTTTTTATTTGTTTCAGTACCATCTCAACATCTCCACAACAATAAATAACAAACAGCTGTAGAATAATAATATTTTCATGTTGACAGGCAGCCCTGCTTACTTGCTGCTCACGGTTGGTGGTGATGTCACAAGTTTGCGTTGTCTCAATCCGTCAAGTAGGGAGTCCGTGCTTGTGAACTCCACAAGTGCAGACTTCTGGTACATACCCACAAGTCTGTACTCACAAGTACACGAGTATGTAGTACGCAAACTAGGAATTGAGAAACAGCCCAGGACCAGACCTAACACGTGACATCATCAGATCAGGACCAGACCTAACACGTGACATCATCAGATCAGGACCAGACCTAACACATGACATCATCAGACCAGGACCAGACCCAACACATGACATCATCAGACCACAACCAGACCTAACACGACATCATCAGACCACAACCAGACCTAACATATTGTGGTATACTCCTACCACATGTTGTGGTATACACATTTATTTCGGCATAAATTGTTTGAGATGAAGGAATCTGCATCACATGATTCTTTTTACATGTCCTACATTTAATATCAGTGGAGAATCAATTTTTTTTCTTTTTCTTTCAATTTCACCCAGAAACCGAGCGTCTGGAACTTTTTGTAAGTAGTGCATCTAGAGGCTGTTTGAACCAGACATTACTGATTGAGGGTACATTTTCAAAACCAGGAATATTTGAGCCTTCATACGTAGTTAATCATACGTAGTTTAATCCATTTTTACCATATATCAATCTTTAAGATGAGTTCAGTTTAGGACAGAAAAAATACAAAAAAGTAGTGAAAATATCTGGAATTATCTGGGATATGCTGCATTTCTTTGCTAGTTTGAAAACTAAACTATAAATATGAATGAATTACTGGATAATCTGATTTTTATTTTCCACCATGAGTTCGCATTTTAATAATACAAAATGGGTCTTTGATGAACATGACAATGCAACGTAAACCAACATGACAGATAATAATAAAGACATCCACGGAGTAACTTGCATCCTCACTGAGAAGAAGCACTTCTATTTATAGTCTAAGAGGAATGAAAAGACTTGACAGAAAATAAAGAGATCACATGTTAGGTTTTCTGTGATGTAACATGAAGACATGAACAGATGTGCAGTTTCAGGGATAAACAGACCTGCTGCAGGTCTGGACTTGCTTCCTTTCTCAGACTCTGATCTGATAATCTATCCTTAATCAAAAAAAAAATAAAATAAAAATGGCAGTATAGTGTGGTGTGTCTGTTAGAGGGGCTTCAAATGCAGCCTTCATTGAGGAATTTCAGATCATTTTCAGCATGTTACACCAGCAGCAGCAGAAATGACATCACCTCCTGCATCTGGCACACATGCACAAACCTCCAAAATCAATGATTTAACTCCCAATTTTGAGCATTTTTAATAAAATAGGTTTCTTTGTTTGGGTGTGAATGAATCCTGTGCAGCTCTTACATAAGAAAATGCTTGAGATCTTAAAAAGGCAAAAGGAAAAACACTGCACCCAATCCTCCCTCCTGCCCTCATACGTCAGCAAGTCATTCACTGACGCCTGACTCATCCTTTTCATGAATGAACTCAACTACATACATGCATTTTGCAGAGCTAACACCGAGCTAAAGAAAATGCATTGAAATTACCTGCTAATTTGCATGAAATTAGTTTGGATTCAAATGTTTAATCCCAATAAGAAACAAGGGCCAGCTCGTGCATGCTGCTGCAGAGCTGCACTGTCCACTGACTGACCTAGATTTCTAGATTAACCTGCTACTTGCCCTCTTTTTGCAGCAGAAAGGAGACAACACTTCATAGTATTTGTTTACCTTCCTGTGTCTTCCTTTGAACACAACAGCAAAGGCCCCATGTCCCACCAGGTCCTTTCTGCTGTACTCAAAGTCTCCCACAGTTTCCATCGTGATGGGTCCACTGGTCAGATGCCTTCAATGTCGTTGATCTTCTCAGAAAAATGATGTTCCTCCTCTTCCTGCAGGACTATTTTAGTTTAAGCTGCTCCGATGTGTTTTATGGTAAATATAAGGGATGCAGGCGGGACATGGTGCGTTCACGTGTCCTCCAAGTTAGCTGGGATGTTTGTAATATTTACAGATCAGACGGCTTGGAGCATGACTAGCAACAATCCTGAGCTAAAACTGAATCAGTGCCAGCTGTCCGTCTTTGACCCGGTTGAAAAGCGGCAATCCAGCTTTGCATCACACCGCAAGGACGCTCTCTAGCACACTTTATGTCCGGAAAACTAAGCAGTTCAGACGGACTGTCTACATGATGCCAGGCTGGGTGGACATCACCATGCAAAGACTGGAGCAGCTGCAGACACCGACCTCTCCGTTAGCCTGACAGTGACATAACACCGAGGCTACACCTAGCGTCATAGCTGCTACCCATAGTAGCTCAACGCAAACATGCTACCAATCATATAACGTGAGGTTAACTGGTCTAAAACTAAATACTATATCTAAAATACACAAGTTGCAGAGGTACATAGAGCTAGCAAACATCAGCAAGTCCTAGTTAGCCTGAAACATCACAAGGATGCAATGTCAAAAATGTCAACACCGAGCAGGTGCTCATCTGGAGACGTTAGTCCACGTTATCTGTCATCTTCCGCAAAACGTTTAGGTCCATAAAACATTTCTTCCTCCTTGCAAAATCTCTGATGTTTCCTCAAGAGTACCAATTTCATCCGTGGGAGCTCCTCGAAGAACACGTTTCCTTCGTCTTAACGTTCGTGACTGAAGTAACAGACACGTTTTCTCTTGCATTAGCTTCCAAATTCAACTGGATTTTTAATCTGTTGATATGAATTATGCCGTTTTAAACTCGTTTTTCGCGTATATGTTATGGAAGCGACGCTATATGCGCTCTCTAGTGACTGAAACAATACTGAAATGTAGCGCCGCGTTCAGGTTTTATAGGCGATTCTTCCGCTGTGTCCAGCAGATTTTTCCTCCGCTGTGTAGGTTAGTCCCTCAACTGACGTTTAATGCTGATTTTATGCAATAACATTAAGCCCGTCAGTGAAACAAACTAAATTTTTCAGTGTTGAATATATTGTTGTTGTTTTCATCTTATACTAATTCTTATTTTTATTCGACTAAACTCTGATGTACTCTGGATTTTCTGTGGTTAAAAGGGGTACGTTGAATCCTCCGTAGCCAAGCCAACTTTATTCATAAAGCACTTTGCATACAGCAAATGCTGACCAAAGAACTGGACAGAGGATTCATAATACATTAAAAGACATCAAAATACAAAAAGTAAGAAAAAGCAAAAACAATATTGAATATTAATTTGGGTGTAAATTAAGAATTTTAGATGATTAACTATGAAAGATAGTGAGGATTGATCAAAACTATGGTGCAATATCTGACGGCCGTTTTGTAATTTAGCGCCATCTTGCGGCGCTGCACCTGCAGACAGACAGTAGCATAAATATCTGGACTGACAATATTAGACAGAGTTCCGCAGTTATTGATAACTGTGTATGTTCTCTGGAGATTTAAAAATTATTCTGTCATATCAGTCCGACAGCAGAAGAAACGGATTTTATTAAATAACATCACACTGAAATATAACACTCTTGTTATAACAAATTATCAAAAGTTGGTAAAGACATACTGTAGTTTAAACCTTTTTTAAAGGCTGTTAATTTTCTGTTTTGTCAGATATTTGGCATAGTTTCACTCTAACTACTTTAGACTGCAGGACAACGTGATCTGTTTGTGTTTCTGACTGAATGAATAGCTCTGATCAGAAAAAATAACATTGCATTTGATGATATTTCCCAGATTAGTCAGTAACTCTTGGCAAAACTGCAGCCCCTAATCTGTTAGTCAGTTAAATATCATAACAAAGGTGGCATTAATTCCCATAACAAACCTCAATTGGATGAAAAGCTACAAGAAGATTTACTATTTTATAGTCAGATGTGTCTGAAATTTGTTTTGCAACATGTCAGCCAGATGATTACACTGGACAATAAACAAATAAAACAACATTAAACAATACATTTTTGACATAAAACAACTACCGAACAGGACTGGGTACAGGATTCCTCAAAGTTCTAAGTTTATTTGTAAGATTGACTGATGAATAAAATTATTTTTCAGTTTAACTTTATTGAACTTTGGAATCCAGTGACGTCTTCTGGAAAGTAGGATGTTACCTGTAACCTGTTAGCATTAAGTAGAGTAGCATTTCCAGTTATCATTAACCAGCATAAAAACGTTACCTATTAGCATTAACCAGTGTAACAAATGTTGCCCATTAGCATTAACTAGCATAACAAATGTTTCCTGTTAGCATTAAACAGCTTAAGAAATGTTACACCATGGTCAGTGAGAATTCTAATGTCCACTGGTGTGCATTATTTCTGTATATACGCATACCTAGTTAGATCACCGTCATATTATTCCGCTGCGGAATGATATCACCATAACAACACTTAAACCAGCTGCCAGCATAAAATAGTTCCTATACTTAAACATTTTGAGCGAGTTAGATAAAGTGAATAAACATTTGTCATTACGTTTACTCTGTGGAACAATGGTAAAAGCAGATTAAACAACTCGGATCCGTGCATTATACAGTTTTAATGCATGACGCGGAGTCTAGATCACTACGACGTGCAGCGGAGTGGTGTTTCTCCTCGTTGTTTAATCCTTACTTACCTGTTACCAACCATTACCATAAAGTCAGCATTAACTAGCCTAACAAACGTTAAAAGGTAGCAAAACTGGCATACCAAGTGTTATTCATTTGCATTAACTAGCATAACAAACATTATTAGGAGTAACAAATGTTTCACGTTAGCATCAACCAACCAGCTCAGGAAATGTGGGCGAAACCTAGGGATGGGCGATATGGACTAAGAAATGTATTACTATAATTTCTCTTATTTATCACGGTAACGATAAGTGAGGATAAAAACTGTCAGCAAAATGTTTTGTATTATAAATCTGTCACTAAATTCTGTCTTGAAAGCCCGACAAAATCCTAGAAGCCACTAAACTATGTCAATTAAGTTCAAGTAGTACACCTGTATTGCAAAACTGTAGTGACACCAATCAAACAAGTCTGAAATATGAGAGACCAAAATTCCACATTTATTCAAACGATGCAAACAGCAAAACTAACTTGGCTTATTAAAAAAAACCAAAGTAGCGCAACTGCAAACAACTTGATAAATTGAATTTATCGTTTTTATTGTGAGATGACAAATTGTTATTGTGGGGAATTTCTTTGACGATATATCGCACACGATAAAACATCGCCCATCCCTAATGTGACCCGTTACCATTTACTAGCGTAATAAATGTTGTCCATTAGCATTAACTAGCATAACAAACATGATCCTTTTGCATCAGCTAGCATAACAGACAGAACGCATTAGCATTAACTACTGTAACAAACATTACCTATTAGAATTTACTAGCATATCAAATATTAACAATTAGCATTAGCCAGTATTACAAACATTACCCCTAAGCATTGACTATAGAAGAGAGCAGCAAGCTTTATTCCACTAGTCAGTTCACATCACGTCTCATCCATTTTGAATGACGGGGCTCATATTGTTTGCGCATATAAAATGCTCGAGTTAAATTTTTGAACTTGAGCGAATAGGTGAAATAGGCTCTGTTGGTGCGAGTAGAACGCCTCATTCGTGCGAGTAAAACACTTCATTTGCGTACATAAGATGCGCGATTGGGGCTTTTTGCGCCGCAAATTCGTGTCAAACTTACCACCCCAAGCAAATGCATGTCTACTGTATTCATGTCTGTACATTGACTTTACATGTAATTTTGACGCACGAATATTTTTATTCACGTCCGGTGTGAACACAGAGTAATGTAGCAAACGCTACCATTAGCATTAGCTTTCAGACTTTAAAAAAAATTATTTAGTTTTTATTTGGTTTTGTCTCCATGTATTTAGTTTTTATTAATCATTTTTTAAGTTCTGTATGTTATTAATCTACTTAATATTCAGTTTTAGTTTTATTATTATTCCATTTTTTATTTTTGTCGTTTTTTCCCCCATGTTTTTACTGTTTTTATGTAATCAACAAATTCAGACATTACAGGGTTAAATAGGCTACAAGAGGCAACAAAAGACCTGCTGAAGTATTTACTTTGCAGAAACCAGCCTTATTCAAGGAGTTATTCGGTCAGTATCAATTAATCAATGGGCCAAATCTGCCCGGCAACAGAAGTCCAAGTAATGATATTATGTGCCCAATAATGGTGTTATTATGATTATATTATGCATTATGTAGTTAGCATTGTCAGAGTTTACCTCTAGATTTAACACTATCAGTTTTAGTAGACTGGAAATGATAATTTACAGATAATGCAGTTTAGACTGGTGTGATTTTTCATGTTCATGTCTTTTCTTTTGTTCCTTCCTTCGTGTTGCCAATGCTTCTGTCTTTGAGATTAATGACAGACATATTTTCTCTTTCCCAGCTTGTCTTGTCTGTGTTCTCCCTTTTGTCCTTTCTTTTGCTCCCAACCCCCTTGTCTTGTCAGGTTCAGCATTAATATGTAAATCCAACAACAGACTAATTAAAAACAAAGCGTAACATTTAAATATGAAGAGGAACCTTACCATGAAGCTCCTCTTGGAAAAGCAAATTTGTTTGGCACAACACAGCAGCCAGATGCAGGACCGGTTAAAAAAAATAGTTAAAATTCAGGTTATTTCATCTACAGCATGTGTTGTTAAATGGAGTTAGTTTCCAGTTATCTGTATTATGGAAAATCATTCTGTATGTGCTAAACAATGTCTAGCCAACTTTGTATAATTCTATATATTTTTCATCTGAATTCTAACACATGTGTAAGTAAAATCCTCAAAATCAAACACAGTGTATGTTTGTTTTAAATATAATAAAGACCAAAAATGGGTCATTTTAACGAATTTACCGGCTCTGTTATCACTTTAAGCTGTAATAATCTGAAATACTGATTAGTTTGGTGTAAAGGCGCTTAAGGAAAAAAAAAACACAAGTGCGAACATAGAAAGCAGATGTGGTTCAAAGACTTGAAATCAATGTCACGCTAACTAGACTTTGTGAAAGTACTCCTGTATGCTCAAGTTCTCTGTTTTCATTAGACATATCTGACATTGTCGGCTGATATTGGGATTAATCTAATATCTAAAAATATCATTATATTTTTTCCTTTTTCCTTTTTTTTTTACACAACAAAAATTTGTGGCCATGCATTGGGGAAAAACATATCTATACACTGAAATATCATGATATTTTGTGTTGCGATATTGTATCGATATTTTTTTTTTTAAAGTGCTGTATTGATGTTTTAAGTGATGAAACCTCGCAAGATCTCATTGTTCCATTATTAAATATTATGAGTTCTTGTTGTTCCATTGGTCCAGCATGTTCAAAAGTCCATGTTATTCTTGAAAAACTTCATATCCCAGCATTCCTTTCAGAGTCATGTGACTACGGTGCAGCAGCTGCTGCTACAGACTGACTTGCTTTGAAGCTGCTTATAATATGTCTGGTTTTAAATTGTTGGTTAAGTTACCAAGTTGTCAGACACAGAGTTAGCCACATGTTGGCTGGTTGATTGGTATCGGTTGATACCAGATATTAAGAGTTGGACAGTATCGGTATATCAGATATCGGTTAAAAAAAAGGAAAAAAAGCCAACATCCCTAATGTTTGTAGTATCTGAAACCCAACAAGAGTTAAAACCATCACGCCTGCTGCTTTGATTTTCACCATTAATTGACTAAAGGGATGCAGCAAGCAAGAAAATCAAAGGTCACTGACAGAAAATGTTCATATTTAACTGTTTCTATCAGTGTTCACTAACTATATATTTATTCACTTAGAATGAGGCATTCACATTTACTTGCATGTAGTGCATTACTGCACCTGAGGTCACTGGATGCCCTCCCACAGGAGAACATCTCTGATGTCTGGAAGAAGTTTGGCCTGGTGGTCAAAAGCACTACTGTCATTTGAAGCCATTGCTGTGCCGGTCTTTGCCACTAGATGGCAGTATTTCTGTCAGACTATATAATTGTCCACGCTTTTATTCCAGCTCTAAAAAACTCAACTAATGTTCTCCCATGATTCTGCCTGTGTTTGAAATTAATCATGATGATCCTGCTGGTTTCCATGGAGATGAAGGGGTTTTTAGTGAAGTATTCATCTCCCTATAATTTACCATGTTGGGCTTCACTTCTTTCTTTCTAGTGTTTCTAAAGTAAATGTGGGGCTTTCCCTGCAACCTCCTGACTCTGACCATTGATAGAGGTGTCCATCATCATCATCATCATCATCATCATCATCATCATCATCATCATCGGTCAATGGCTTACTGAGATGTTTACCTCCATAACACCAGGAAAACTGCTCAGCTTCACTTTTACCTTCTACTGTAGTACAGTTACTCATCACACATTACTTTACTCATTCGGACTATTTTACTCATTCCTAGTATTACTATACTCATTCCTAGGACTATTTTACTCATTTGTAGTATTAATTTACTTTTTTCTTAGGACTACTGAACTCGTTCCTAGTATTACTATACTCATTCCTAGGACTATTTTACTCATTCCTAGTATTACTATACTCATTCCTAGGACTATTTTACTCATTTGTAGTATTAATTTACTTTTTCTTAGGACTACTTAACTCATTCCTTGTATAACTATACTCATTCCTAGGACTATTTTACTCATTCCTAGTATTATTATACTCATTCGTAGGACTATTTTACTTTTCTAGACTCTTAACTCATTCCTAGTATTACTATACTCATTTCTAGTATTACTATACTCATTCCTAGGACTATTTTACTCATTTGTAGTATTAATTTACTTTTTCTTAGGACTACTTAACTCGTTCCTAGTATTACTATACTCATTCCTAGGACTATTTTACTCATTTCTAGTATTACTATACTCATTCGTAGGACTATTTTACTCATTTGTAGTATTAATTTACTTTTTCTTAGGACTACTTTACTCATTCCTAGTACTACTTTACTCATTCCTAGTACTACTATACTCATTCCTAGTATTACTATACTCATTCCTAGTATTACTATACTCATTCGTAGGACTATTTTACTCATTTGTAGTATTAATTTACTTTTTCTTAGGACTACTTAACTCATTCCTAGTATTACTATACTCATTCCTAGGACTACTATACTCATTCCTAGTATTACTATACTCATTCCTAGGACTATTTTACTCATTCCTAGTATTACTATACTCATTCCTAGGACTATTTTACTCATTTGTAGTATTAATTTACTTTTTCTTAGGACTACTTTTACTACCATTCCTAGTATTACTATACTCATTCCTAGGACTATTTTACTCATTCGTAGTATTAATTTACTTTTTCCTAGGACTATTTTACTCATTTCTAGTATAACTATACTCATTCCTAGGACTATTTTACTCATTTGTAGTATTAATTTACTTTTTCTGACTAATTTACTCATTTCCTAGTATTACTATACTCATTCCTAGGACTATTTTACTCATTTGTAGTATTAATTTACTTTTTCCTAGGACTACTGAACTCATTCCTAGTATTACTATATTCATTCCTAGTATTACTTTACTCATTATACTCATACTATACTCATTCGTAGGACTATTTTACTCATTTTATATTAATTTACTTTTTCTTAGGACTACTTAACTCATTACTTAGTACTATACTCATTCGTAGAACTATTTTACTCATTTTAGTATTAATTTACTTTTTCTTAGGCTTATTTACTCATTCCTAGTATTACTATACTCATTCCTAGTATTACTATACTCTTTTCTCGGACTATTTTACTCATTTTAGTATTAATTTATTTTTTTTAGGACTAATTTACTCATTTCTAGTATTACTATACTCATTCCTAGGACTATTTTACTCATTCGTAGTATTAATTTACTTTTTTTAGGACTAATTTACTCATTTCTAGTATTACTATACTCATTCCTAGGACTATTTTACTCATTCGTAGTATTAATTTACTTTTTTAGGACTAATTTACTCATTTCTAGTATTACTATACTCATTCCTAGGACTATTTTACTCATTCGTAGTATTAATTTACTTTTTCTAGGACTAATTTACTCATTTCTAGTATTACTATACTCATTCCTAGGACTATTTTACTCATTCGTAGTATTAATTTACTTTTTCTAGGACTAATTTACTCATTTCTAGTATTACTATACTCATTCCTAGGACTATTTTACTCATTCGTAGTATTAATTTCCTTGTTCTCAGAGATACTTGACTCATTCCCAGGATTACTTCCTCATTCCTGGGCAGCTATTCTCTGGTTTCCACTGAAAATAATGTGTTTTTCTTTTAGGAGGAGACATTTACTTTCTGTTCTGTGTTCCAGGTGAAATTACTCTCACACAGTAACACATATCTGGATTCTGACACTTCTGTAGTAATCTGACATGTCTCAGCTTTCTATAGACTAGGATTATACATGTAACCCCGGCAGTTGTGAAGATTTATTTCATTTCTTCTGTCATGGCAGATAAAACAGAAAAAAAAAAGGATGAACGTAAACATTTTAGATGAATTAAACCTTTAATTGTGAAGTTGTCTTCACTGACCTCTTTCACCCAGTAATTTACTGGAAATAAAGAACCTGTTTGTGGATCTCACTGAGGATTAAACATGAAACGCAGCAATGATGAAGGTGTTCTCACACAGGCTCTGACTCACACGTTCATTCAGGACAAATATAGTGAAATGTTGTGAAATGAGCTTTAAAATGTGAGTAAATCACAGAGTTCTCTTCTGGTTCTGCTTCATTTCTTCTTCTTGGCTTTGGCTGATGCAGCGGCAGACGTGGAGGTGTACGTGGCAGACATCAGCATGGTGAGGAGCAGCAGCACGGGGACCAGCAGGTACGGTGCATAGATGGAAACCAGTAGCCAGCGCTCCTGTAGGGTCTGGGGACCAGGACGAGGTTCCACCGGGAACTGGTGGAAGAGGATGTGAGCAAGAATTGGGATCAGCGTGGTGGCGACATGTGTGGAGTAAACGATGGCAGGAGTCCGGATCCATTTACAGCCGCCTGGAAGATACAAGCGATCCAGAGAACGTAGAACAACATGGAGGCTGTTAATGAGACATCAGAGAAACGTCAGGTCCTTCAGCCGGAGCCAGAAAAGCCCCGCATCTCTGTAAAATGTGAATAACAGCAGAATCTGGTCAACATGCTTCATTATAATAAAATAGTTGTGGAATAACTTTGAAGATTCACCAGCGAAGAATCTCATCAGGAGATGGAGAGAAGCAGGAAGGATTTACTTTTCCAGCCTTTTCCATTTTCCATTAAATGTTTCATCATCTGACATGCTGGTTATGTTCTACTGAGAATAAAACATGTTGTTTATGATCTACTAGGAATAAAATATATTATACCATGAATAAAACAAGTTTTTTTTTTTTTTTGTTCTACTGGGAACAAAACATGTTGTTAATGTTCTACTGGTATTCCCAGTAGAACATTAACAACATGTTTTGTTTCTAAGAACAAAAAAAAAAAAATAAAAATGTTTTTTGGGGGTTTTTTTGTTCTGCTAAAATTAAAATATGTTCTACTTAGGATAAAATTTGTTGTTTATATTTTTCTGAGAATAAAATTGTTTAAATAAAATAAAAAGAAATTCCAAGAATAAAACATACTGTTTGTTCTACTGAAAATAAAACATGTTTTTTTTTGTTTGTTGTTGTTGTTGTTCTACTGGAAGTAAAATATGTTCTACTTAGAATAAAATATGTTGTTTCTGTTTCTTTTTTTAGAATAAAATATGTTCTACTGGAAATAAAGTGTTGTCAATGTTCCACTAGGAATAAAATTTGTTGTTTATGTTTTTTTGGGAATAAAAACAGGCTGTTTATGTTCTACTAATAAAACATGTTTTGTTTTGTTTTCACCTACTGGAAATAAAATATGTTCTACTTAGAATGAAATATGTTATGTTCTACCGAGAATAAAACATATTGTTTATGTTCTACTGGAAATAAAACTTGTTTTTTTTTTGTTGTTGTTCTACTGGAAGTAAAATATGTTCTACTTAAAATAAAATATTTTGTTTATATTTTTCTGAGAATAAAATGTGTTCTAGGAACAAAATATGTTCTACTGGAAATAAAGTATGTTATGTTCCACTGGGAATAACACATGTTAACATTCTACTTAGAATAAAATATGTTCTACTTGAAATAAAGTGTTGTTAATGTTCCACTGCGAATGTGTTGTTTTTGTACTACTGGGAACAAAATATGTTCTACTTTGAATAAAATGTGTTCATGTTCTACAGGGAATAAAAGGCATCTTCCAGTGGGAATAAATATGTTGTTTATATTCTTTTTGGAATAAAAACATGCTGTTTATGTTCTACTAGGAATAAAACATGTTTTTTTTTTTTTTTTTTTATTCTACTGGAAATAAAATATGTTCTACTTAGAATGAAATATGTTATGTTCTACTGAGAATAAAACATATTGTTTATGTTCTACCAGAAACAAAACGTGTTTTTTTATTTTGTTGTTGTTCTACTGGAAGTAAAATATGTTCTACTTAGAATAAAATATTTTGTTTATATTTTTCTGAGAATAAAATGTGTTCTAGGAACAAAATATGTTATTTTCTACTTGAAATAAAGTATCTTATGTACTACTGGGTACAAAACATGTTCCACTGGAAATAAAATATGCTATTTATGTTTTCTGAGAATAAAATGTGTTCTAGGAATAAACATGAAGATGTTCTTCTGGGATTAAAATATGTTGTTTTACTTTAGTGGGACAAAGACATTATGTTTATGTTCTACTGTGAATAATGCTGATTGGAAATCATTTAATTTTGCCCTCATTTACATTTTACACGGAGACTTCAGAGAACTTTGTTCGTCTTTATGCATCTGAACAGACTGAACTGACCTTTCAGAAAAGCGTAAGCGGCTACGGGGAAAAACGGAGTCTGAAGCAAAGCCTCACAATAAACGAATGATGTGAACCATTCTGGAGGATCCAGCACCATCGGGTCTTTAAACGCCTCTGCATACCATCTCAGGAGATCTTTGAGCTGATGGGGAAACTCATGTGAGGACTTTATCTTCTCAAAAGTGAAACAAGGATGCGTTTGAAACACTTACCGACTCGGGATAAACGTGTCCCGGCAGCAGGACTTGTAGATCAATAAATAAAGTGATCGGAATGTGCGACGCAAAGTAAAGGAAAAAGATTATTTCTAGCACGCGGACGGCCATCATCTCCTGCTTCCTCCGTCCATGAATCAGGGTCCAAGTTCACAGCAGCGATGTGTCGTAAAAACGCCTGTTACCACGCTCGATCCCATTGGCTGACATTCGGAGAGGCGGGCGCTCGTGAACGCACCATCCACTTCCAACAGGACAACTTACCACCGAGGATACTTCAGTGTTCCTCGTAAATGTCACAACACAGAACATATTTCCTTTCCTGTTCTCTTTTTCAAATGTTCTGTTGGTAATGCTGGCTATAAAGTTTTCTTTAGTATGCTCTGTAGTATTCTCTGAATCATTAAGTAATTTAAAGCTTCGTTTAAAATAATAACAATAAGAATAATAATAAGAATAATAATAATAATTATTATTATTATTATGACAACATCTGATTTCAATATGTACAGAGACATAAAATAGATGAATAAAAAGGAGCATAAAGAGGAAAACTCTACAGTCATCCTCAAAGTTATTCATACAGTCCCATTGAAGACAAAAACTGTTGGTAAAATAAGTTTTAAAAAAATTATAAATAAAAATTCAATGAAAATCATGACATTGATTCTGTATATTGTTTCAAAAGAAATATATTTATAAAAAAAACAGAAAATAAAACAAGTAAACAAGCATGATGGGGCGCCAAAGCTAAAATATTGCTGAGCAACACTTTGAGACAATAGGGGATTATCACGCTTACCGGAACTTCCAGGTATTTGGGCATTTCCTCTTCCGGGCCATTTTAACAACAGCCGTTCCTGCTCTGTTATACTGTTTAAATCTTATAAACTCCAAACATACTTAAGTTTTCATTCTAGACTGAAGTGATACTGGATCAAAAGCTGGATCAAAGCGATCGATTCGCCGTGGTGAAGGGCCGAAACTTTATAATAAAACACAGATTTGTTTGTCACCAGTGGGGCACAACACCGCGCGATACTGGCACTTCACAGCATGCTAGCATTAGCTTTTTTTTTTTTTTTTTTTTTTTTTTTTTTTTTTTGTTTTTTTTTTTTTTTTTTTTTTTTTTTTTTTTTTTTTTTTTTTTTTTTTTTTTTTTTTTTTTTTTTCTTTTTTTTTTTTTTTTTTTTTTTTTTTTTTTTTTCTTTTTTTTTTTTTTTTTTTTTTCCTTCTCTTTTTTTCTTTTCTATTTATTTTCAATTTGACCTATCTAAGAAAATAAAGACATAATAGTTATTCTCGTGCAGTGATTACACATCAATAGAAACACAGTTTTGAATTTTATTTAGTTTAGAATGTAGAATTTTATTTTTGTGTAGACTGAGTACAGCTGAGACATAAGCACATTTGAGACACCTCAATTACTTGCACATGCAGCAAGCTTTTGCTGTGATCTTTGGTGTGCACATGCGTATTAGCATCCTTTTTGAGCGTGGGAAAATTCAGCCTTGTGTGAAGCTCCACGGCGAAGATATTCAAAAAAATATTTTCAACAGGTCAGATTTTGATTTTACCATGTTGCTTTCACAATAAATATCTTCCTCCGTTTATGTTACTTTTAAAGTAAACTTATATATCTGCAAGCGTTGTTTTGTGCACTAAAAACTGATATACAGTATTCCATGACATCGTAGCACGGCAGGTCTTTACATAATTCAGTGAAATGTATGAGGTGGTCATCAGGGTACAGTTGGGACGCGATGTCTCAACTGTACCCTGATGCAGAACGCTACCGCTTTGCATGCTGTTCAGCAGCGCAGGATTTTAAGGTTTTAAGTCAAAATTAGGTAAAATTAGAACAAATCAAATAATTGTTTTCTGCTACTCTGACTTGTCATTCTGTTATTATTGCACTGTTATAGTGTTTACATGTGTACTATTTGCAATATCCATTGAATAATTTTTTCTTTTTTATTTTTTAAAAAAGTTTGTCTATGCTATTGTTGAATTAAATCAAATTGAAAACTTACTAAAGTGTAAAAAACTGAAGTTTTTAATGGTTCATTCCATCAGCAGTATCAGCTCTCCAGCCATTTAAATGGTGTCTCAGCTGTACTCAGTATTTTTATTCTGTCGGTACAGTTGGGACAAAAACGCACCTCTTGTTTTTTTATTAATTGTGAAAATGATAAATTACTTAAGGATATTATTTCTTCGTTATATTTTAGTACACAAATAGAGGATGCATTTTGTAAAAAAAAAAAAAAAAAAAAATCTGTCCAGACCCTTTTTACTGTCTAATTTTTGCGTTGAAATGAGAGGAGCGAAAAGGTTGTACTCAGTCTACCCAATCACATTTTTCTGCCATTGAACTTAGATTTTTTTACAAACTGTACCTTTAAATAAAGACAGTTTTTATTTATTTATTTAGTTATTTTTAGAAAATTGGCATTTATGTTAGCGGTGCTTAAAATGGTTGCAAATTTTTGTTTAGTCAAGTCAAATTTATTTATAACGCACATTTAAAAACAACCTCAGTTGACCAAAGTGCTGAACATAGAAATGATCAACAATAAAATAAGAGCGCAGAATAAAGCAGCACATAAATAAAATATGCATAAAACCAGAAGAAGATAAATACATAAAATAACATAAAACACATAAAAGCCAAAAAGGAGCTCAGGCTGGAGGGAAGGCCAATGAGAATAGATGTGCTTTTAGTAAAGATTTAAAGATTTAAAATCAACAATAATCTGTGCACATCTAATATTAAGGAATATTAAATTTAAGGTTTAGGAATAAAGATGATTGAACGATCTGAGCTAAGTGGACTCAGTGTTGTAATTGTGTTCCAGGAGTTTTAGGGAGACGTTTTTTGTCATCTAATGATGTGAAAGGATGGATCATAGTGACCTGAAAGGGTTAATAATCCCAAACATGAAACCTACAGCTGCTTCCAGCAGATAAATGAGAGTAGAAATAGTTTGATGTATGAGGGTTAAACTGCATTAAAGGTCAAACAGGGTCTCCATCGGCGTCGGCGATGCTGGCTGTTCGATGACTCTTCACCTCATGATATTCAGCCTCATCTTTCACCATGTTCGGTGGACTCCCCACATCCACATAATCCTGCAAACACAGAGTTTAGTTCATCACAGAGGAGCAGCTTATCGAGGATCCAACATCTTCTCTGTTTGACTCAAGCTGTTTCAAAACATTTAAGCCAAACAGGCGGAGCTTGACTCGTAGGAAACACCTCACGACACCATACAGGAAACATCCAGACGGCGTTTAAAGATGAGGAATCAATGATTTAACCTGCAAACATCAATCATTCACTATGGAAACTAGCTCAGGTTCCACATTCTGACAAATACATCTCAAGTGGGCCAAACCAGTAAAATAACCCAGAAATAATGAAAGCTCCCATTTTCCCTTCTGCTTCTCTGCAAGCATCATCCACATGTTTCCATTTAATCAATTATCTTTTTAAAACATCATAAACAAGCTGAATATTTTTCCTGTTACACAATTACATCATTTATCTAGTTATATATTTTTATCTCAAATGTGTTTATTTTACATACATGTAGTCTATAATCATAATAGCTTCCAAATATACTGTATACGCTTATTCATATATAATGTATATAAATCTTTAAAAGAAATTGCATGGTTTCATTTTTATAATTTTATATCAAGAAAATATTATTTATAAAAGTTGCTATATGTTAAACTTTTAATAATACATTTAATAAATCTTTTTATAGATTAAATTTTTCAAAAAACATATATTTAAATATATTTGATAATAAATCATGTTTTATCTTAGTTATTTTTTATACATCTTAATTCAGAAAAATTTATTTTTTAATTACTTTATTGTATAAATTCCTATTAACAACATTTTATTAATTTAATTAATGTCTTTATAGATTTCTAAAATAATTTCAAAACTTCAAAGGTAAAAATGCCATCCATCGGTCCATCCATCCATCGGTCTGTCCATCCGCCTATCGATCCATCTATCTGTCCGTCCATCCGTCTATCCATCCATCCATCCATCAATCCACTCAATCCCTCCCTCCCTCCCTCCCTCCATCCCTCCATCCATCCTCCATCCATCCATCCATTCATCCACCCATCATCCATCTATCCATCCATCAATCCATCCGTCCATCCATCCATCCATCCATCCATCCATCCCCCCCCCCCCCCCCCCCCCCCCCCCCCCCCCCCCCTCACAAAACATCCCTCTTCTTCCTCTTCCTCTCCCCTCCCCATCCATCCATCCATCCATCCATCCATCTGTCCATTCATGGATCCATCCATCCTTCCATCCAATATAGTATACCATATCGTTACGATATAGTAACTATTCGTCCGTCTGTCTGTCCATCTTTCCGTCTGTCCGTCCGTTTGTCCATCCATCCATCCATCCATCCATCCATCCATCCATCCATCCATCCATCGTCTTTCTGATTATCTGGGATCGGGTTGTGGGGGCAGCTGCCTAAGCAGGGAAGCCCAGACTTTCCTCTCTCCGGCCACATTCACCAGCTCATCCTGGGGATCCTGTGACGTTCCCAGGCCAGTCAAGAGACATAGTCCCTGTACCGTGTCCTGGGTCTTTCCCGGGGTTTCATCCCGGTCATATGTAATTTTTTTCAAGCAATTTATTTATTTATTTATCTAAAATGTCTGTTTATTCTAATTTCCAGATCACCATGGATCTATGTATAAACCAGCAGACATCTAATTCCAGTGTCCTACATCATGATCAGAGGAGCTTTAACAGATCTAGAAGTCATTTTAAATGTACATACATGTACATTACCACATGTGTGGTAATCCTGAGCACCTCAACTGAGTCACATCATAATACAAAGTGAAGTCATAAAGATAGAAAAGATAGAAGTCTTCCTCCAGACCTGGAGATGTTTTACATTTAAACAGGACACATGAAACCTCACCTGGACAAATTAGGAGTACAGTTACTATATTACAATATTGCACTTACTTTATTACTATATTACAATTTATTAGACTTTATCACTATTTTACAATTCCACTTTATTACTATATTACAATTCATCACTATATCACACTAATACTTTTGAACGAAACAATCATTTTTGTGATAGAAACAGGAGAACTTACAAAATATCCCTTTAACTATGACATTATGTTACTATATGACACCTACTTTATTACTATATTACACTTATTTCATTACTATATTACAATTTATTACTACATTAAACATTACGTTACTATATCACACTTACTTGATTACTATATTAAATTTGTTAATAAAGCAACTAGAAATGACACCTACTTTATTACTCTATTACACTTATTTCATTACTATATTACAGTTCCTTACTATATTAAACTTACCTTATTACTATATTACATGTTCTCTCTTTCTTCCCTTTTTTTTTTTCTTTTCTTTTTTTTTTTTCCGGTATTTTTCTTTTTTTTTACTATATTACACTTACTTGATTACTATATTACAATTCGTTAATAAAGCACACTACGAAATTAAACCTGCTTTGTTACTATATTACACTTATTTCATTACTATATTACAATTCCTTACTATATTAAACTTACTTTATTACTTTATTACCACAGCATCTGTGGTACTGCTCTCCAGTGGTTCAGATCCTACCTGGCTGGCAGGAGTTTTTCAACCCTGTCTAATGAGTCCTTCTCCTTACCAGCCCCTCTGCCCTATGGGGTCCCACAGGGATCTGTGCTCGGCCCTTTCCTATTTCTCCTCTAGATCCTGCCCCTTGGCTCCATCATTCTCAATAATAACTTATCATTCCATTTCTATGCCAATGATATCCAGTTATAATTCCTTCTTCATTCCTCAAACACTCACAGTTCCCTCCTCCACAACCTGTCTTGTTGTCTCAATGACATTAAACTTTGGCTCACAAACAACCTCCTCCACCTAAACGACTCTAAGACCGAGTTCATTCTTTTTGGCACCCCCCATATGCTACACACCTCCCCAAGTTCAGCCCCTCTGACCCATCTCCTTAACTCCTCTGTTAGAAACCTTGGAGCTATCTTTGATGAAAACCTTAGGTTTGATAAGCAGATCAGGGCTGTGGTTCGCCTGAGCTTTTTCCAGCTGCACCTCCTCTTTAAGGTCAAGCAGTTTCTGAGCCGCTGTGACCCTTTTTTTCCTTTCCTTTTTTTCTTTTTTTTTTTTTTCTTTTTCCTCCCCATTTTTTTTTTTTTTTTTTTTTTTTTTTCTTCCCTTTTCCCCCCCCCCTTTTCTTTCCTTTTTTCTTTTCCCCTTTCTTCCCTTTCCCCTTCCTCTCTCCCCTTCTCCCTCTCCCTCTTTTCCCTCCCCCTTTCCCCTTTTCCCCCCCTTTCCCTATTCTTTCCCTTCCTTTTCCCCTCTCCCCCTCCCTTCCCTTGGAGAAGGCAATCCACACCTTTATTACTGATAGGCTGGACGACTGCAATGCCCTTTATGTAGGCCTCGCTCAAGACACCATCCACCGGCTCCAGCTGGTCCAAAATGATATAGTCCGCTTCCTAACAAATACCTCCAGATGCACCCACATTGTAGCTTTTAATTTACACTTTATATGTTTTTGTGTCTGCTGTTTTATTGTCTTTTATTCTGTGAAGCCCTTTGTTTACCTTTTGGCTACTGAAAATGTCTATATAAATAAAACTGAATTGAATTGAATATTACAATTATTACTATTTACACCACCTTTATGACTATATTACACCACCTTTATTACTATATTACACGAACTCTATTACGAAATTACAATAATTACTATATTACACCTACTTTATTACTTTATTACACCACCTTTATTACTATATTACACGAACTCTACTACGAAATTACAATAATTACTATATTACACCACCTTTATGACTATATTACACCACCTTTATTACTATATTACAATTATTACTATATTACAACTACTTTATTACTATATTACACGAACTATTACGAAATTACATTAATTACTATATTACACCTACTTTATTACTATATTACACCACCTTTATTACTATATTACAACTACTTTCTTACTATATTACCATTATTACTATATTACACCACCTTTATTACACCTACTTTTATGCTATCTTACACTTTATTACTATATTACTATTATAATATTACACCTAATTTATTACTATATCATATCTAAAAATTTCAGTTAAAATCTCCCACGTTATTTTTAAGCACGTGTTCCAGATTAGACCCCAGTGGGCCAGTTTTGGCCCCTGGGCCATCCGTTTGACATCCCTGCTGTTGAGGATGCTGTGACTTACTGCATCATTTTCCATAATGTCCTCCAGCATGGAGACGATGTCTGTGAATGCAGGTCTCAGGGAGTGGGGATCCTGCCAGCACTCTCGCATGATGTGAAGTCTGTTTGGACAGAAAGACTGAGTTCATGATCCGAGAGTAGAAACTGGAAACCAGGCAGATTTTATCCTGAAGAACCACGTTCACTTTTCACCTCAGAGTCATGAGCAAGGGGTACAATCACAAACACCCTGAAGTCACTTCAGGAGCCTGTTTCACTGGGATGAGAGAAGACAGCAGGAATTGACCAGCCTTGTCACTGCATGCTGGTTTTAATGGTTTACTGAGGAGGTGAAGGATAATGAAGTAAAACAAGTCTGATCCAGGTGTTGTAGAGATAAAAGGAGGTCACACATTCCAGAAACTGGTCCTGGAAAACAGAAACTGGACCTGGAAATCCAGAAACTGGCCCTGGTATTTTAGAACTGCACCTAGAAATCCTACAACTGGAAACAGTCGGAATGTTATTAAATTCAACAAACCGGCTAATCGATGCATTTTTGTCCATCCAGGGTCCCAGCTGAGAGTGGACTGGAGGGAGTTAAATCTAAAGGTTTTTATTTTAAATCTGAAGTAAATGAACCAAACAAATAAAAATAAAACAAAACTTATGTAGAAATACTCAGCTGATATTGATCAGATCAAACTAAACATGTCTGCTGTCATCAACATGTTCAGCTTCTTTTCTATCAGTTGCTCTCACTGTGATCTTAATCACTGATGATGATGATGATGATGATGATGATGATGATCACAGTTAAACTACATAACTGGATGGTGATTTGTGAGCACAGCGGGTAGCCTGACTGTTAGCTTGGCTGTTGGCCTTGATGTTAGCCTAAATGTTTACATGAATGTAAGCCTGCATGCAAGTTAGGTCAGTAGCCTGGCTGTTAGCCTTGTTATAACCCCGGATGTTAGCCAGGTTATCATAACTTGTAGCCTAGATGTTAGCCAAACTGTTAGTCTGACTGTTAGCTTGGTTGTTGTTAGCCTGACTGTTAGCATGGCAGTTAGCCTGATTGTTAATTATGCTGCGTTACATTTACCTCAGAACTGGGAAGTGGGAACTGGGGGGTGACGTCACACCCGACCAACTTGCGTTCCAGCTCACTGGTCGGAAAACCAGTTAGCAGCCTAGCAAAACAACGTATTTGCTAAGGCTATTGTTATTAGCTATTGTTAGCACAGCTGGGGGTGTAGTTCACATATATGACATGAAAATGTGAATTACACTACAGCAGCTTCCACTACATCCATATAAACCAATACTGCGTGTATGACTGATTTATGCAACAAAATATTAGTAAAAGTGTAAAGAAATGTAACATTACAGGAGCTTTTAAAACTGCTAATACCGGGTGCGGCCATCTTAAAATCTGAACTCGGAGCTGTGAGGACTGTCCGACTTTCCGAGTGGAAAATCCGACTTCGGGGGGCCGTTCCAGTTGAAACTTCCCACTCGGAACTGGGAATTTCCGACTTCGGAGTTCAAATGGAACGCAGCATTATCCTGTCTGTTAGCTTGGCTGACTGCCATGCTAAGAGCTAGGCCAGTGTGCCTTTGTTTATCTTTAAAAACAGTCAGGTTATACCAGAGGGAGGAAATCTCCTCTGTGCGCCCCCTTTGGCTCACAAACAACCTCCTCATGGCGCTAACATAAACCAGACCTTAATGAAACATTTTAACATAAGACTTCTGTCATTAGGTAGCACTTTGTAAAACTGCTAACGTAACACTACAAGCTCTGGTTGGTTTTACAGACACAAACACACCAGAGTTTTTGTGGTCGCAGTCACTCTGAATGCTTCAATATGATATGATTTTATTCTTCCTAAGCCTCCATTACCAGTCGTTGCTGACTTGGGGTGAGGCAAAATGACAGAATGCTTTATTAATCCTCTGAGGCATGGAGCCCCCCAGCAGACGCAGGAAGAGTCTTACTGTATCTTTTGCGTTACCTCCCAACAGGGATCATCTGATAAGCCAAAGTCAACATAACACGCACATACACGTGATTACGTTCATGTTAACAGAGGAAGTATGCTGGTGTGAAATGTGGTGCTTTAACAGGGGGTGGGGGGATTTTTGTGTTATTTTTAATCACTATTTAGGTCTGTGGTATGAAAAACTGGCGTGAAAATCGTCTTGCAGAAGCATGTTAGATTGTCTCCAGGAAGAATAACTCTACTTATTAAAGCAAATGGAGTTCAAAATAAATGCCATGGCTTCTAATGTTTTGCTTTATGTTTTTGTTTATGATTTTTAAAAAAGTGCAATATTCTGATTAATTGCTGATTTATTAAATACACTTTCACTTTCATTGTGATGTACCATTCATCAGCTGTTATTTCTGGGCGTGGCCATGCCCCCGTCGTCCTGGTGTCTGGGGGAGAACGTCCTTTAAGTGTGGAGGGTTAAAGGATAATTTATTTTTTTTCAACCTGGATCTTTTCCTATAAGTTTATTTGTGCATTTATTCACTGGTGAAATTTCTGTATCGCTTTGTCTCCTTCAGAAAACATTACGTTGTCGTCCTTCGGCGTACATCCAGTATGATGGCGTAGACGGTGTCCGGCCTCTCTATAAGACATTATCTGAAGCAAAACTCCTTTATTTCACCCATACTTTAAGTTGAATGAATAAACGAACAAGTACTATTGTCTTGTGAGTATAGAGGTTCAAAGTTTTCAGTTTGGTGGTGGGTACCAAACTGCTCTCCCAGCTGCGGCATGTGCCGCTTGTAAAGTGTTGAGAAAACCTCCCAAAAACGAATTGGAAGTAAATTTTGAACTCACAGGACAATAGTTCTTGTTCGTTCGTTCATTCTATTTAAAGCATTGATGAAATGAAGGAGTTTTTGCTGCAGATAATGCCTTATAGTGAGGCTGCCCCATCTCTGCTGTTATACTGGATGTACGCCGAAGGACGACTCGATGTAATATCGTCCAAAGAAGTCAAAGTCATACAGAAATTTTACCTGTGAGTAAATGCACGCATAAACTCCAAGAAATAAAGTTCCTGTTGAAAAAAAGAAAGTTATCATTTACAGCTTCTTTATCTAGTGTTGTAGTACTCGAGATTGGTCTTGGTCTCGAGACCGGTCTCGAGACCATTTTTTTAGGTTCTCGGTCTCGTCTTGGTATTGACAGCATTTTGTCTCGGTCTTGTCTCGGTCTCGGACAGGGCGGTCTCTGGATTTTTGAACGAGACCGGTCGAGACCACTGCTGATCGGCTTTTTGTCCATAACTTAGCTGCTGATAAGAGTGGAAAAGGAGCCTCTTAAAAACAGCGAATGACAACTTAAAAACATCGGTAGTGTTTCGTCTCCCTGCAGCTGCACTGTGACCAAGCGCCTCCTGCGCACACCTGCAGAGATGCGCGAGCCGACAGGAGGAGAGCGGCTGTGTGAACTTGTAAGCATGACTGTAGCTACCATTGCCATACCATAGCATACCGAGGTCTGGACCAGGACCTCAGTATTTATAATAAAATTAACCAAAAAACCATGAAGCTCAAAAGGATTTACCCGAAAAGACGATTTCTGTGCGGATTGATACTGAAATAGTGATTCTTCCCCGACCAACCACCTGTATTATAGACCTGATTCTCAAGCTAAATCTGATTTCACATTTATTATCACCGATGAACACCGTGAAAACTAGCTAAATCGTACAAATAGGTTTGAACTACTTCTTCCGCCTGCCAAGGCGCAATGCACCGCATCATCAGCTGTTCAGTCACTGATCAGAGATCGATCCTCCACACAGCAAATCCCCGTTATTTTTTCAGACTTCAGGTATGCAGAGTAATTATTTCACATCAGAGATCATTAAGAACATCTTACCTGCAACAGTGATGCTTAGCAGGGTCATTATTGTCTCCAGGTTAATGTAGAGTTTATATTTACTGAACAAACTCCCTGTTTGCACATTTGTGATTGAGTCTACATGGTTCTCACCTCATGCAGCGTGCGTGTTTACTTCAGGTTCGTTGTGAATCTGAATTTTGTTTGATTATAAACTTTTTTTTTAGTAGTGATTTTATCATTTCATGTTTGGGCAAACTGTCTCATTACTAAACAAAATAGTTCTTTGTAAAACTTTTCAACATTGTGAGTATGATGATGATGATGATGATGACACTGCAGAAATTTCAGATGATATGCAGAACGTATATAGGCCTACATATAGGAGTAGGCTACTTATACTGTTGTCATTAGTTCTAAAACAGACACTGAGATTAAAAAGAGACCAAATGACAGAAAAAAAGAAGAGATTTCTCCCAACTTGGCAATAGTTAAAATTGATGTTTGCCAAAATTTATTAGTTTATAGTTTATTTAATTCATAGTGCTGCTTTCAAAACAACAGAACAACGATTAATTTTTGTTGTCATATTTGTTTAAAAGTTAACTTTAAAAAACCCTCACATTTTGATGTTTTGTTATGATTTTTCTTTGATATTTGTGTCCTTGGTCTCGGCTTGGTCTCGGTCCGTAAAGGTCTTGGTCTCGTCTCGGTCTCGGTCTGTGAAAGTCTTGGTCTTGTCTCAGTCTCGACCTCTAAATGTCTTGACCTTGTCTTGGTCTCGGTACTCCCTGGTCTCGGAAATGCCTTGGTCTCGGTTGGTGCGGTCTTGACTACAACACTATCTTTATCCCTGCTGATGGCTCCTTGATCCTTGGCTCGCTTTCTGATTTCTATCCATTTTTGTCTTGTCTCTAATGATTTCAGGGACAATGTCAAGACAATTGTTTTCCCTGTTCATTATGTGGACAGGGAAAACGTTGGGATAATAAGGGACAATGTTGGGACAATTGTTTACACTGTCCATGATGTAGACAGGGACGATGTTGGGAGAATCAGGGACATCAGAACAATCGTTTTCCCTGTCCATGATGTGAACAGGGACAATGTTGTGAAAATTATGCACAATATTGAGACAATAAGGGGGCAATGTCAGTACAATCATTTTCTCTGTCCAGGATGAGGACAGGGACAATGTTGTGACAATCACGGACAAAGTCAGAACAATTGTTTTGTTGGGACATCAAGGCCAACACTGTGACAATCATATTCCCTGTCCGTGATATGGACAGGTACAACGTTGTGACAATCAGGGACAATGTCAAGATTATTATTTTTCCTGTCCATGATATGGACAGGGACGATGCTGGGACAATCAAGGACAATTGTTTTCCCATTTCCCTGTCCATGATGAAGAAAGGGACGATGCTGGGACAATCAAGGACAATGTCAGGACAATTGTTTGTCCTGCCCATGATGAAGACAGGGACGATGCTGGGACAATCAAGGACAATGTCAGGACAATTGTATTCCCTGTCCATGATGAAGACAGGGACGATGCTGGGACAATCAAGGACAATGTCAGGACAATTGTTTTCAATTGTCCTATCACTGTGACAATCGTATTCCCTGTGTATGATGTGGACAGGGACACCTTTGGGACAATCGTTTTCCCTGTCCCTGACAGGGACAAAGGATGGCTTGACCTGGCAGACCTGCCATAGTGCGTCTCTGGTGTTCTCTCAGGTGGACACCAGAGTCCTCCATCAATACGTTTGGACAGAGATGAATTTGCTGCAGGTGTCCAACCGTCCTCAGATCTATTCTTTATTCTATTCAGACTTGCTGTTAGTTTGCTTGATGAAGCATAATTTTAACAGAAGAAATGGAGGTTTTTACTCACATCTCTGGTCTGCAGCCTTCAGGGTTTGTGTTCTTATGACCCATGCATACGTGGTAAATCACCTCCTCTGATGTCTCCAGGTGTGGATATGGCAAGGCACCTGGATAAGGAGTATTTTCATAGAGCTATCATTATCTTGCGAAATACCTCAGAACATAATGTCCCACTTGAAACTTACATAATCACAACTCTATTATTTTTCAAGTCCAAAATATAAAGTTATAGGAGAAGAATTTCAGGAACAACGTGTAACGTCACTCAAAAACAATGTTTCAAGAATTACAATTTCAGGGAAAACTTAAAGTTTCAAATAAAGGCATATTGTACAAAAACCAGTAATGGAGACAAGAACAGACTGAATGTGGAGCTGAAACAATGTCCAAACACCCATCTATAGGGGATTATCACGCTTCCGCGTTCCGGTTTCCGGAAGTTGAAACATTTGGCACTTCCTCTTCCGGGCCATGTTAAAGACAGCCGTTCCTGCTCTGTTATACTGTTTAAATCGGATAAACTCCAAACATATTTAAGTTTTCCTTCTAGACTGAAGTGATACTGGATCAAAAGCTGGATCAAAGCGATCGATTTGCCGCGGTGAAGGGCCGAACTTTATAATAAAGCACACGTTTGTAGCCGGTGGGGCACGACACCGGCACTTCACAGCATGCTAGCATTAACCAGCTAACGTTTACTGACGTGCTTAACATTGTGCGTCTTAAAACACACAAACATCTGAAAATCGGGTCTGTACCTCCCCGTTTCCAGTGGAACAACTGGGGACTGCCAAGAAAGGAGACGCTTTCAGATGCTTGTGTGTTTTCAGCCGCACAAAGTTAGGCACGTCATCAAGCTGGCTAATGCTAACCTGCTACCAATAGTCCGCCGGCTACTACTCTGTTAAACTTTGTAAATCGGATAAACGCCAATGCCAAGTTTTCATTCCAGACTGAAGTGATGCTGAGGAAGAAGTGGATCAAAACGACCGATTCGCCGCGGTGAAGGACCGAACTTTATAATAAAACGACACACGTTTGTTTGTGGCCGGCAGACTGCGCAGTCGTGTTAGCAGGTTAGCATTAGCCAGCTCGATAACGTGCCTAACTTTGTGCGGCTGAAAACACACAATCATCTGAAAGCGTCTCCTTTTTTTGGCAGTCCCCAGTTGTTCCACTGGAAACGGGGAGGTACAGACCCGATTTTCAGATGTTTGTGTGTTTTAAGACGCACAATGTTAAGCACATCAGTAAACGCTAGCTGGCTAATGCTAGCATGCTGTGAAGTGCCGGTGTTGTGCCCCACCGGGGACAAACAAACGTGTGTTTTATTATAAAGTTCGGCCCTTCACCGCGGCAAATCGATCGCTTTGATCCAGCTTTTGATCCAGTATCACTTCAGTCTAGAATGAAAACTTAAATATGTTTGGAGTTTATCCGATTTAAACAGTATAACAGAGCAGGAACGGCTGTCGTTAACATGGCCCGGAAGAGGAAGTGTCCAAAGCCGGCAACTTCCGGTAAGCGTGATAATCCCCTATTAAAAAACAATATAAACGAATAATTTTTACAGTACAAGGTCCAGAAAAGAGGGTTCTTAACAGCTCGCTGAAATACACATATCATAAGAAGATTACTACATATAATAGTCATATTGCTTATGTTGACAACATATCTCCCTATTCTGTCTGAGTCTGTTTAATTGTATTAGCAAAATATATAAAGATTTATTCATATTATATATATATTTAAATATGATTAAATGTCAGCGAGCACAGATGATATGACTGAAATTAAATTAAATTAAATGAAAAATACTTTATTAATCCCAGAAGGGAAATTCAATATTGTTGTAGGCTTTTTAAAAAATATATTTATGACTTTCTCTCTCTCTCCATATATATATATATATATATATATATACATGCTTTATTTCTGTTGGTCTATTTTGCTTTGTTGTTTTATCTGATTCACAGTTTTAATTACTTGTTGGAAATAAGGATAACTCATGATATCATGTGGCCACTGTGTGAGCCTACCAAATGTCTGCATCTCCCACAGCACGATGCCGAATGACCACACGTCCCCTTTAAAGCCGTAGTAGTTGCTCTTGAAGTACTCAGGGGGGTACCAGCGCAGTGGTACACGCTGCTGTCATGGAAAAAAGGATTTCACACCCACAACATGAAAAAGTCATCACAGCCTAAACACAAACAGACTAACGGGCGACAGCATGAATGTTCGGGCAACAGTTGAGTGAGCTGATGAACTAGTGGTGGAAAGGAACGGACCAGGGGTCTTTCTGGAGATCAAAGCCAGCAGCAACCATTTCATATATTTCCGCTTGTAAAGGATGTCACTCACCACATATGCAAACACACGATGACTCATTTTCCATTTCAAATACCACTGCAGCTCTTGTTTATCTGTCACCTTTGGATTTTTACAGAATGAAATGTGACCATTATGACACAATCCATCTATATTTATAATAAGCTGTCCATCAGATCAGAATGGAATGGAACAGAACAGAATAGAATAGAATAGAATAGAATAGAATAGAATAGAATAGAATAGAATAGAGTCCGTTGTCATTACAATGTGCAACAAAATGAAGGTGCTAAACCAACACTGGATCTGTTTGCAGGTTAAGGGTCAGCAGGCAGAGATGGTGTAATTGAATGTTACTGGCTGCTTACTGGCTGGGTTGCATGTTCTGATGGTGTTCAGATATTAGAGGTGTAAAAACAACAGAAATTTAACATGATCTCACCCGTAAATTTTTCCAATGAGTGCTGCGACGGCTTGCCATGCGGGTTAGGTCTCGGGCCAAGCCAAACTCTGCTACTTTCACCTCCCAAGGAAACCTGTTCACCATGATGTTCCTCAGAGCCAAGTCACAGTGCATGATCTGCACAAAACATGCATCGACATAATCAACCAGCTGAATTTGGTTAAATACAAAATGGCCACAAGATTACAGGATGTGTGGGGAAGGGCACAGGAAGTGCTGCACAGCAGCAGATGAGAAGACAATATAATACATTCATGGGTATAGAATATGCACAACCATCATCCTCTGTCTGTTTCTCCTCTTCCTCTGTCTTTCCTTCATTTTTTCAGATGGACTATTTGTCACTTGACTTCAGAAACAGAAGATTAGATTACCGTCAAGCAACACGTCAACTCAGCCTCAAAACGACGTAAATTAATTCAGCTGGATGGACAGATCTGTGTTTAATCCAAACGGCAACTTCCAGTGGGGGAAAAGTGAGGCTGGCTCATCTACTAGGGGCTGGGTCCATAACAGAGAAAATCCCCATAAACTCCCACGTTAAAAAGGCCAACTTCACAGCAGAAATAAACATGTTTACAGCCTGGCTCAAAAAATTATTTTACATTTAATCCCACCCACTGAGCATCACTTTAGTTCCTCAGGTTCAATATTGGGCCCCTGTTGTTCACCTTTTACATGTGGCGCTCCCCAAGGCTCCATTTTGGGACCCCTGTTGTTCAGCTTCTACATGCAGAGTTCCCCAAGGTTCCATGTTGGGACCCCTGTTGTTCAGCTTCTACATGTGGCATTCCCCAAGGTTCCATGCTGGGCCCCCTGTTGTTCACCTTTTACATGTGGTGCTCCCAAAGACTCCATGTTGGGACCCCTGTTGTTCAGCTTCTACATGTGGGGTTCCCCAAGGCTCCATGTTGACCCCTGTATTTCAGCTTCTACATGCAGAGTTCCCCAAGGTCCCATGTTGGGTTCCCTGTTGTTCAGCTTCTACATGTTGAGTTCCCCAAGGCTCCATGTTGACTCCTGTATTTCAGCTTCTACATGCAGAGTTCCCCAAGGTCCCATGTTGGGTTCCCTGTTGTTCAGCTTCTACATGTGGAGTTCCCAAGGCTCCATGTTGGGACCCCTGTTTCTACAAGCTTCCACTCGCTCATTCTATGTGAAAAAATGAAATATTTGATCATAATTATGCTGAAGACACTTTGCTCTATATTACTGTCTAACCTGGGGACTCCTTTCACAGACAAAGCTTCAGTTTGTAACTTGATTTAAATTAAAATTTTATACTATTTAAACTTTCTATTACTTCCACCAAAGAATTAATCTATTTACCAGCGTCTGTCTGTCTGTTAGCAAAATAACTCCAAAAGTTCTGAACAGATTGGGATGAAACTTTCGGGGAATATTGATAATAGAACAGATAAATAATAACAGATTGAATTTTGGTGTTCATCCGGATCACTGTTTGGATCCAGGAATTTTTTTTGAAGGATTCTTTATCATTGTGAGATAGGGTCACATGGGGGGGGGGGGGGGGGTGAACTGCTTTGAGTAGGTCTGTGCTTTACGACTGCTTTTATAGTTTCCTACTATATTTAATTTAGATAGTTTTTCTTTCTTTTAACATATACAGTATTTTATTGAGCATGTATTCTTGTGATGATGTATTTCCTGTTTAAATCTATTTGTATCACATGTAACTCACTTTATGCTTACTTTGCCAAAATGGTACGATATTAGTCCAAAACTGCACCAAAGTGATATAAAATCAACTCACACACTGTGTGCAAACTGGAAAGAGGCCATGATGGCACCAAATGTATCAGCAGATCACAGAATAACAATGGAAACATATCAAATTAAAATGTGACCAGGTGTGTCATACACGGCATGAATCTTAAACTATAAACTCATAGTTCAGTATGTGACCAGTATAAATCAGTGTGGTTACCATCTTGGAGCGCAGGTGCTGCATGGCCAGAGCGATGTGGTAGGAAGCAATGGTCAGGAGACCCTGCAGCTCCGGGTTTCCAACCAAGTGAACTCTGTTGGTCTGGAGGAAGGTCCTCAGTGTGCCGTAACTGACGTACTCCATGATCAGGATGTAAGGCTCTGCACAGACGTAGTTTCAGTCAAATAAGTTGGAGCTGAATCTACCCGTTTTAGAGACTTCAGTCAGTGTCTCTGTGATACATATCAACATGTATCACAGAGACACTCGAAAGACATTCAAGTCTTTCTGGTCCCTCAGGAGTTGCTAGCTCAACTGCTCTAATACAAGAGGACTAAAAATGAGGGTGAATATAGTAAAGGGGCTCAAAATTAACAGTGCTGATTAATGGTTAGTCATATCTGTAACGTTGCTAATGCTAATTGAGCAAGCAAGTGTGAGAGTTAAACCTGTAGCTATCACCTTTAACCTCCTACCTTGTCTCTGAGATCTTTATCTGAAGGCACAAATGTTCTCTTAGAAGAGCTGTTAGTTGGACTGTTTTTCTGATGGTGGACATCTGAACATCATGCTTTATATATCTGGACTCACCATTTTCTATTTAGTGCCAGGAAACATGTTGACGTTTTCTTCTGAGCATCAAGTTTCTTTAACAATGTTGTCAGCATCTCAAGTGTCACTGTTTATAAAATAAATCTAGAACCTTCTATTCTGTGCAGATATTTAGGGCTTGTTTGTAGAAAGAGCACAAATTCTACATGGCTGGTAAACTGCAGGTAGAAATCTTAATTATATGCTAGTTGTCATCTTTTCTGATCTATAGAACGTAATATTTTTAAACAGCTGTAGAGGAGCAGTCATCTCTCACCTGCAGTGGTGTTCCAGTCCAGTAACTGCAGAATGTTCTTGTGGTGCACCAGTTTCCTCATGATGGAAACTTCTGTGTCCACATGCTTGAGTCGCACACCTCCAGAAAAAGAGAAAACCAAAGCGTTTCATCTGAATGAAACTCCACACAACAGTAAAATGCATCATGTCTAAAAAAATACGGTTGTGCTCGAGTGTTTCCATCCCCTCTCATCAAAGAAAAGCCTTAATTCACAATAGTTATTCAACTAAGATAATGAAAAAAAGGAATAAAGATGAAAATTTCCAAAATTATTAAGGAAAGCTAAATTTACTTGTTATATTATTATTTACTATTATTTTTTATTTTAAATTCACCTATTTAGTGTCTTGCACCACAAAAGGTGCCAACATGGACTTACTAGACACAAAAACAAACAGTATGCAGTAGGGCTGGGACAATCCGCAATTAAATCGTATATCAGCAATTGGAAGGTTGCCAGGCAATTTGCTGTTATCAAGGCAATTTTGAAAAAAAAAGGAAAAAAAAGCGCTTTACATGACTGTTAGAGAAGCCCCGTTTACAAACAGACCTACGATCCACATTCTCTCTCCTCAGTGCAGCGACACTATCATCAGCTCTGTGACAGCGACGGGACGCATCTCTTCGATTCAAACTGACGCAGCCCGTTTGTTCAGGGTCATTCAACAGAGTAGACTAATTGCAAATAAATATTGTTTTAATGTGTAACTACAAAAATGTTCACACAAGGGCTTTCATAAAGAGAGTTCATGAACACATCATACAGCAAAGCTGATTTTAAGGTTGTTAGTGCAGCCTAGCCTGGATGGAGGTTAAAATATGAAAGTATTACACAATTACATAGTATTATACATATTATTAGTAATATATACATATACAATACATGTAATAAGTATAACGTACTTATTACAAAGCCACGTCATAGGAGTTTCAGCTCACACATGCAATCAAATTTGAAATATTCACGCAGCCATGTTGACTGGTAGCGATCAACATAAGACCCTGCCCCCTTGCCAATTTAATCGTGTATTGGCAATCTTGAGCAATAACAATCTACAATTTGAAATTTAGAGGCAATCGCACAGCCCTTGTATGCAGTCATCCACATACAGTAAATCAAACAAAGAGTGTCCTGTTAAGCTGAGACCAGGCACTTAACACAAAGTTAGCCAAATAAAATAGTTTATACAACAGATTGATTTTTAAAGGTGTTAGCTGCAACTTTTTCATCAAAATAATAATTTTAAAAAATGTATAAAGTTTGCAAACTTTTTAAACTGTTAAAAGTTTATTAATTTGTTTACAGTATGACATAAACCTCATCAACAGCATCATATAGAATTTACCCAAAAATTGGGTAGCAGTCATCCACATACAGTATATATATACAGTATATATACCCACTAAATTGGGTAAATTCTATCAGCTGTTGTTACTTTTTTTCCATATCGTCCATTCTTCTCAGTTTCATTTGGTTGAATTACATATAGGCCTATTTCATTTTCTGGTTAAGGTTAAAGACGCAACATACAATTTGATGGAAATTTGTTATCTATCTGAAATATGTGAAATTTTTTTCAGTGTGGACATGTAAGTGAAACATTTTCTAACGCTACTTAAGGGTTAGCCAGTTCTGTAACATTGCTAATGTTAATTAAGTGTGTGTGGAGTGCGCCGCCTACTGGCGGGGAGGAATTAAACTTGTAGTCACCTTTAATGAAGTTTTACAAGCTGAGTTTGAAACTCAGTTCTTGAAAAAAGTTCTTTTACTCAAAATCACGAACTTATTTCCAATTTCACATCATTGTGTAGCTTATTAAAACAGTACATATCACAGTCTGAGTAAAAGCAACAGTTGGAGGCAAAGAGAATAAAATAATCAGGATTTTTTTGCAGAACAAAGAGAAAGCTCTGCATCTCCTGACAGACTGAAAAATTCTCATTATGTCATACTAGAAAAAAAAACTGTAAAGCAGCAGAGCAGTGGCGTACCTTCCTTGCTGATTTTACAGGTGAGCATGCTGTGGCCCTTACAGGTGCCCCTGGCCATCCTGGCCTGGTAGAAAACTCCCTCCTTCCCTGCTTTGATCAGCTGTAGCAAGTTCAGGTCTGACTTGTTGAAGCGAGGAGTCTCAGACTGAAATGTCAACATGGTGGTCAATGTTCACATCTGTTCCAGCTCTGACTCCAGCTTGTGCATCGAGTGACCCGAGCATGGCTCGGTGGATCAGCGGTACCTGTAGCAGGCTTCTCAGCTTCTTGGAGGAGGATCTGAATGTGCTGCAGTGCTGCAGAGGAGTCTGTGGAACCGGGTCTCCCACCTCCTCTGGCTCCACCACGGGGACCGGCCTCGTCAGGATGGGAGCTTCCACCCGAGGACAGAAAAACCTGCTTCTCCTCAGGTCCTGAACAGTCTTCACCAAAGAGCGATATCTGCAGGGAAGACACGGTTCAGGATACGCTGATCTGAAAACTGCATGAATAAAAATTTAAACAAATCACTGAAACTTTGGGTGAATTCCAGTTCCCCCCTTAGCCCTAGCCCTTCATTTAGCATGTTCATGTGAAGGGGTGGTGGTGTCCTAATTATGGTTCAGACCAAGGGGAATGGGGAAGTGATACGGCTAACTGGCCCTCAAAACGGAGATTTTCCAGGGGCACACTAGAAAACGAGTGGTACTGTATATTACCCACAATTTCAAGTGAAATACGGGCAAAATGGTGAGGAAATCGGCTGTAGCAGCCAAAGAAACGCACAAATGTCAGTATTTTTTGTAAATAAAATATGAAAATTGCCTTTTTAAGATCGCTTTAATGTATTACACACAGTTTTATTTCAAATGTGAAAAAAATCGCTTGTTTCGTAACATTACGTGCATCTGCTAATGTCTGTAATGTAGCGTTAAAGGCAGGGTAGGGAATCCTGGAAAAATAGTTTAAGCAAGCTGCATTTTTAAAAATCTACCCACCCGAAACCACGCCTCCAGAGCACAGGAGCGTGTGTGCCAATGGTTGTCAGCGAACATAACCGATAACAGCTGAGTGGATAGCTTGTTAGCTTGCTAGTAAACAGCTGAGGAACCACATTTTTAAAAGTATTAATAGGGGATTATCACGCTTACCGGAACTTCCCGGTATTTGGGCATTTCCTCTTCCGGGCCATTTTAACAACAGCCGTTCCTGCTCTGTTATACTGTTTAAATCGGATAAACTCCAAACATACTCAAGTTTTCATTCTAGACTGAAATGATACTAAGGAAGAAGTGGATCAAAGAGATCGATTCGCCGCGATGAAGGGCCGAACTTTATAATAAAACACACGTTTGTTTGTAGCCGGTGGGGCACAACACCGGCACTTCACAGCATGCTAGCATTAGCCAGCTAGCGTTTACTGACGTGCTTAACATTGTGCGTCTTAAAACACACAAACATCTGAAAATCGGGTCTGTACCTCCCTGTTTCCAGTGGAACAACTGGGGACTGCCAAGAAAGGAGACGCTTTCAGATGCTTGTGTGTTTTCAGCCGCACAAAGTTAGGCACGTCATCGAGCTGGCTAATGCTAGCCTGCTAACACGACTGCGCAGTCTGCCGGCCACAAACAAACGTGTGTCGTTTTATTATAAAGTTCGGTCCTTCACCGCGGCGAATCAGTCGTTTTGATCCACTTCTTCCTTAGCATCACTTCAGTCTGGAATGAAAACTTGGCATTGGCGTTTATCCGATTTACAAAGTTTAACAGAGTAGTAGCTGGCGGACTACTGTTAGCAGGTTAGCATTAGCCAGCTTGATAACGTGCCTAACTTTGTGCGGCTGAAAACACACAAGCATCTGAAAGCGTCTCCTTTCTTGGCAGTCCCCAGTTGTTCTACTGGAAACAGGGAGGTACAGACCCGATTTTCAGATGTGTGTTTTAAGATGCAAAAAGTTAAGCACGTCTGTAAACTCTAGCTGGCTAATGCTAGCATGCCGGTGTTGTGCCCGACCGGCTACAAACAAACATGCTACGTTGTTTTATTATAAAGTGCGGCCCTTCACTCTGGTGAATGGCTTTGATCCACTTCTTCCTTAGTATCACTTCAGTCTGGAATCCGTGAAAATTTAAGTAGGGTTGGCGTTTATTCACGTTATCTACGAATCAAAGCAGGGAAATTGAACTGGGCCGGAAGTGGGCCGTCTAACTGTTTCAAACCGGAAGTTTGGAACACGGAAGCGTTATAATCCCCCATTGGCTCACCTCCAACTCCTTCTGCGGTGTAAAACATCCTCAGTGCAAACGTCAACACCTCCATGACTTGATCCACATCCGTTTATATTCTTTTCGGTGGATTTTAAGAGCAAACAGACAGATAACAGCAGCGAGCAGTCACGTTGGTGTGCACTGTGAGACGCTTAAGTGGGAGGGGGGGACAAACGGCAGTTGAGTTTGATGGACATATAATCATTCAATCAATAAGCACGGACCGTCACAAGACGATTGGATGTGTTTTTTCAGTCCTGTCCGTTCCACATGTGACTAAATTTTTTTAATTGCTTTTGGACATTTCAAAATAGCTATCGGTTTGGGACGTGTACCATTGTGATCGATTTAATAATGAATTGGTACACTCCTATTGTAATAGTTCTTGTTATTACGATCTCGGTAAACAGTTAAACAGGTAAACAACTGTGAGATTTTTTAAATATGGCGATGCTGGAAGAAGAAGCGGAGATCACGCAAGGGGCGCGGCTTGCCAGTTCTACCAATCACCAAACATCTACGTATTTCAGTTCCTATGGAACCCCGAAAAGACCCTGCCTCAGGGTAGGGGCTAAAAAGGTTATAGGAACTGAGGTCCGAGGTTCCTAGTACCTATATGTCCGAATGCGCAAAAAAACGACCTGGTTCTCGAAAAGGTTATAGGGACTCCAAAAGGTTCCTGCAGTCCGAAAGCATCTACTGTCAAATAGGGTCATATGGGGGAACTGAGCTGCTTGGTGAAGGTCTGTGCTCTAGTTTTTTCTGTGGTTGCCTCCCTCTTCGCATCTTCCTCTGATCCACTGGTGTTCGAACACTTAAAAGGCCCCTATTTCATTGGATTTTTTTTCACAAATCAGATTCTGAAAACGTTGGGATTCTGTTTAAAATCTAAACACAGACAGAATTCAGTGATTTCCAAACCTCATCAACATATTTTTATTCCCAGTAGACAATAAACAACATATCAGATGATGAGACGGAGGCATTTTAGCATTTGATGGAAAACTTGTGCTGGTCTTTCTGGTTGGTTTTTACAGTGTGCATCAGTGGGTGCTGGGAGGTCTCAAAAACAAGTTTTCCAGCTAAATTTGGATGTGAAAGACACAATGTGGTCTCAAAGCGTCTCAGAGCTAATATGTGTTTAATATAACCAGTTTTAGGATTTAGTAACTCAGAAAAAATAAAAGACATGATTAATAATGATATGCTCATGCAGAGAGTTGGTTAGTCTCTTACAGTCAGTAAATTTCAACCTCTCTTACCGTCTCAGAAACACGACCGCCAGTATGGTGAACAACAGGAGGGTGAAGGAGAGAACGCCGATCAGGATGTAGGTGAACAGGTCCAGGGTCGGGGTCTGGTTCAGGTCTGAAACGCCAGACAAACAGAATCAACACACACCACAAATAAAAGTAAATGTATGAATTCTGGTGGAAAAGTCACCTGAAGCTGTTGCGTTGTCCATCACGAGTCCGTTGTTGGAAATGTAAAAGAACATCTGACAGAGAAAAATGTCAATAATGCTGTTAAAAACAGAAACGGAGTCAGAAAAACCTTTTTAACAATAAAGCACCTTACCTGATCATTCCAGTGATCACATCCATCCGTCCCAGCCAGCTGCTTCTCTTCTCTGTTTGAAGCGAGTAAAACTAAAATAAAACCTCTTGACGAAGTCACACATGTATCTGTAAACCTCTGGCCAAGCTGTGTTCTCAACAATAGGAGCAGTCTCTGCACATCAACCACAACACTAGCAGAGGAAGTGACTAGTAGCAGCCGGTGGTTTGAGATGAAACACCGAGCTTCACCCTGCTGACGCTCCGTCACAAGCGCCGCTCCATCTCCAAATCCTCGCTGGCACCTCATTCATGTCAAGTTTTCTCAAAATGACTTTGGACACTTTTGGCTTCCTATTTTAAGTCTCATGTAAAAAACCTCAGTGTGACATTTGACAGCAGAGTCCGACTTGATAAACAGATGAGAAGAAGTTTTTTTCAGTTCCGTCTTTTAGCTAAAGTGAGAAAATTGCAGGGTGGACAGGGGTTATTACGGATAACTTTTAATTTATTTCAACCTGGACCTTATTTCTAGAACTTTACACGTGCATTTACTCACCGGTTCCGGTGTCACATTGACTCCTTTGGACGCTATTTAGATTCATTGTAGATCTGCGTATATCCATATAATGGGAGAGACGGGGCAGTGGGAGTGGGCCACTCTATAAGGCATTAACTGCAGTAAAACTCCTTCATCTCACCAATACTTTAAGACAATGAACGAACGAGTACTATTGTCCTGTGAGTTCAGATTTGGCTTGCTGTACTTATTGGGGGCGTTCCCCACACGTCTACCGGCCGCGCCGCCCACAACAACGTGGTCAATGGTGCTGATAAAACAAACGGCAGGTAAATCACGAGCTTGACTTCCTCCATTGTTGTTCAGCGTGTGTGTTGCAATCATATAACTTTGCTATAACGACCTTACCTACACGGAAAACTAGGGATGTCCCGATACCGATGCCAGTGTCGGTACTCGCTCCGATACTGGCCTATTTTGCTGTACCTGTACTCGTGAAATACTCGCTCACCACAACACCCGGTACCGGACATCACATGATTCGTGGTGTTGGGTCGCCATGCGGGCAGAAAAATACTCTTCAATATGAACAGCAGAAGACGCTTTTCATTACACAAGGATAGAAAATATATCTGACCCGTAACATGTTCCTGGGATACTTTTCAAAACGTTCGTGGCGGTCGAAGCGGACCGTTTTTTTTTTTCTCCCTCCCTCACATCGGACCTGTGCTATCCCCACATACATACAGTTTCGTACATGTCTTTCAGGATTCAGTTTGTCAGTGCTAAGTTTCCTAATAACTCTGTTTCCTACACTTTCCAAGTATGTTTGTTAAGCCGGTATAAGTTTGAATATGTAAAAGTATAACAATGCATTGCTAAAACACAGCAAACCACAGCTGCATCACCAAGGCTGTTTATAAGCTTTAAATGACTTATTGTTAGCCTTTATTTCTGCTCTGAGGAGGTAGTTAAATGTCACAGTCATGCTTCTCTTTATTTAAAACAAATAACCATAACAAAAAAAGCCGGTTCTGTGTGGGAAGTTTCAACTGGAACAGCCCCCCGAAGTCGGATTTCCCACTCGGAAAGTCAGACAATCCTCGCAGCTCAGAGTTCAGATTTAAAGATGGCCGCGCCCTGTGTTAGCAGTTTTAGAAGCTCCTGTAATGTTACATTTATTTACACTTCTTACTCATAATTTGTTGCAATAAATCAGTCCCTATATATCCCTATATCTTTTATTTCTCGCATCCCTTGTGCATCTGTTGTATTTGACACTGATGTAAACTATTTCAAAATTGTTGTTTGAAAAAAAAAAAAACATCAATAAAGGGGGAAAAAAAGTTGTGCCTTCTCACTTTCTTGTCTTTCATTGTTGGACATACTGATTAATCCAGGTCCCTGTCCCAACTCCCGCACCTCCACCCTTGCGCCCCTACAATGCGCGCTCCCGTTGAGGGGTTCAAGTGCGTAGTGGGTCCCAATTCTCCAGGGCTGCTCTAGGGCGGAAGTCCGCCACGCCCCCTTTGCACCCTCAATCCACACTTCACCAAAGCATAATGCCCATAATTCATTGCTGCATGTGACTTTTTGATCCATAAAGGCGGAACATGGCCATGTTTAGTGAATGAGCTCCTGCCTGTGGTGAAAAAAATGCCGTTTCAGATGTAAATATTGAAATATTTCATCTTTTACTATGTTGTAGGTGAAATAATTACCGAAGTTTGCCCTGTTACTTCAAAATATGCTTTGAATATTACAATTCAAAGCATTTGAATAATACAAGTTATCAGTTTACTGATAAAAGTAGCAATATTTAAGTTTTATTTTAACTTTATTTACATAGGGAAATCCAGTTGAGATGCAGCGTCTTTAACAAGGGAGACCTGTTTAGCTGAAATACATGTTTTTATGGACATGTGGACATTTATGGACATTCTATGCTAACAATAACAGTCACAGAGCAGACAATTTAATCATTATTATGCATTTAGTTTAGATTGTAATAGTTATTTAACCCTGTACTGGTTAAATTCTACAGCCATCTACATAAATTAGTTCAGTAATTCATTTATTTATGAAATAAACACGTGTGGATTTCATAACATATATTTTACAAGAACAGATGAAATGAACTTTATTCAGTTTATGTCTGAAAATGACGTCTCTTCATCAGGAACAGAGATGAAGCTGAGTTTGGAAGCAACGACATAAAATGATGTGGTGGTGCCTTTTTCCCGCACTAACCTGCACACTCCAACCCCTCATGTTCTTGATGTAACGTATTGTACATGTACGTAAAGTATTGTATAAAACTTGCTACTCCCCTCATGAGAGTTTGAACATTCTGCTTATGTTAATAAAGTTTTTTTATAAATCTTGTGTGCAATGACTTCTGGGATAGGCGAGGCCACGAAGGATACATGTGACGTATCCTTTGTTTCAGGCAAAACAAAGTGCGGGTTTGGAGGGTGGTTTTGGAGGCTCCTGCAGACATTTTTGAAACGGGATAGTACTTGACGCACCGCTGGGACGTATGCAGTCCACACTAATCTGCACTTGGCAGTCTGCAGACTTCAACATGAGACAACACCCTTAAAGTGCACTTCTGCCAAGTGCGCACTTCATGGGTATTGGGGCCGGGCCCGGGTGTGTCTGGCCACTGTCGTGATTACTGAGGTCAGCACACCTGGATTAATCAGCTTCTCCAATAATGAGTGACAGGAAACAAAGGAGCACCACAAAAGTCCCGTTTCCACCAGCGGGTCTGGGTCGGGTCGGGCGGGATCGGTCCAACTTTTTTTTGCATCTCCACAGATAAAAACTGGGACGGGTACCCTTATATCCGACCCTACCCGGCCTACTTTTTGGTACCCTTCGGTAGGGGGTACTGATCCAACCGATCCGATTCCGGACCAAAGAGGTGGAGCTAAAACACAGCAATCCGTGGATTCGTTGAAAAATCCATCACTTCCGGCGTGACCCGACGTAAAAACAAAGCGGGGTGACTCCTTTGTTTCTGTCACGTGTGGCGATGATGTCATGCGGTCACGTAGCAGCGCTGTCCGGTTAATACTCCACCTCTTGGGTAAGGGAACAGTTGCTGTGGGGACGCAATGTGAAATCAACATATCCGTACCAAAACCCATCTGATCTGGCCCGACCTGACCCGACCCAGACCCGTGGGTGGAAACGGGGCTTAAGTTCAGGAAGTAGTGGAGTTGTGCATATAGCCCACCCCCTTGCGGGCACCATTATGGCCTCTTCTTACCTCTCAGAGATTTTAGTGCGTGACCATGGTAGGGCCCTGCGTTTTTCGGGTCCAGGTTCTGCAGAGGAGTTTTCATCTGCTTCTCATTCACACAGACACTCATACAGCATGTTTTATTAAACATATCTACATAAAGGATGCAGGACTCTTTCAGCACCAGGGACCAAACTGTTAACCTTCCAGTTGCACTACAACTATAATTTGTTCCTGTTCTGATTTGGTCTGTTTATTGTCCTTAATGCTGCAGGTGCTTAGATCCTTTATGTGGAGTAAAGTTCTGCACAATGCTGTAAAAGGCATGTCAGCAGAATTTATGGGTCATTTATTGGGTAAATATAAAGAATAATGATCTGTTTTTCTTTTTTGCAAGTAAAGAAAGGTTTGAGAGTTTAAAAATGGCTGTAAATTTAAAAGATGTAAAGCAGGTACATTTTAAATACACAATTTTCTCCTCTGAGTGGTAAACTCATCACAGCTGGTTTTCAGTCAGGACCTGAAGTTGTGTGGACAGGAAAAGCCCCTCACAGGGCATGCAAGGTGGAAACATGCCTGCAGCAGGGTGGAAACATGCATGCAGCAGGTTAATGTGGGGAAGTTGCTGCAGGGACCCTGCCTTTGTGGTTTCCTCCTTCAGCTGTATGTAACCTGAATGCAGCAACGCTGCTTTCACATTTCGAACATTTCCAAGAGCTGCTGCTTGAAAATGTGGAGGATGAAGAACATGTAGAGCGTTTTGACCAAAGTGTTGTACATGGACTGCATGAAATGCATGAGATGGATATTTAGCAGGAATTTGAGTTTTATGCTTTACTCCCTGTGTTATGGTTTATATTTGGACAACGTTGGAAAGTTCTGTTGTGTTTGAATGGTAAAGATGCATTCTGAGTTAGAAGGACAGAGCAGGTCAAAAGCTGCCACTGCCACATCATCACCCTACAAGCCAGGATTGTAAGGTTTGAATATATTTGCAAGTATGTCAATAATTAGCAATGACCATTGGTGCACTGCCTGTAATATTATAAAAGATCAGCGCAGGCTGGATGTGATACATAAAGTAAACCATCAGAAAGTATGACTGAGGAACGTATGGTCCATGGTACATACTATGTTTACTTCAAAACAGACATGGATTCAAAAGAGAAAGAAATGCCAGAAAAATAATTTTTACGATAATAACATCTACAGTATCAGTCTCAGTCTGTTACCTCCAAAGACTGTAAAAATATGGACGCAGCATCTGATTATGTCTGAGGAGGGGAAAGTGAAGCATTTCCCACTGTCGCCATCTCGCCGTGTCGCATGTGCAGTCACTCCTGGAAAATACTAAAATGAGCAAAGACAGGGCCGCTCCCACCCGCGGGGCAAATGATTGTCAGCCAAGCTAATGCTAATGAGCTAATCCGAAGTGAACAGGAACAAATGAAGATAAGTGGTTTAAAGGTAAGACACGCTCAGATTTGCTGTTAACCAGCAAAATAATACTGTTGTGAAACTCTGCTACAGGCTAAGGCCTTCCTGGGAGCTAGCAGGGAGCTAACTATTAGCCACCACGGCCAAAATCAGCACCTGGTCTGCCGCCTGTCAATCATAAGGACTAATTATGTGTAATTTCAATTTTTTTTTTTTTTTTTTTTTCATGGTTTATTTCATTCATGGTTTACATAACTACAATCAACACAACATGGCTTTATCATTATACACCACAAATGAAAAGGAGCAGGAAGAAGATAAACTTGTAATACCTGCCCCTTTCTGTACAAGTAAGTTTAAATAACATCTAAACGGATGAGTTATAAAAAAAAACTCACTCCTCACAGTTGACATGAAGGTAAACTTGACCTATTAAACCTAAAAAAAAAATTGAACCAGGCTGTAAACATGTTTATTTCTGCTGTGAAATTGGCCTTTTTAACATGGGAGTCTGTGGGGATTTGCTCTGTTTTGGAGCCCCTAGTGGATGAAGAGAGAACTACATTTTTTAAGGTTACTTCTGGGCTTCACTTCTCTCCAGTTTGACCCTTGGTTACCCCTCTTATTGTTCTTGGAAGACTTTTAAAAGGAAGAAGAGAGTAAAAAGAAGATGACAGAAAGATACCAACAATAAATCCACTGAAGTTGATTTTACTTGCTGCTCTTTAGTTCTTTCCTTTTATTAAACTGTTTCAATGTTCTATCTCTTTTGTATTTCTCTTATAGCAACTATGAAACACTTTTTTGTGTAGTCTACAGTTGTGTCTTCTGTGTTGTTAGAGAAGGACAACTTTCCACCTTGGTGGTCAAAAAAGACTATTTTTCAGATGAGAGGAGACAAGACGAGCTCGATAGATGGTAGACCTCAGCATTTCAACCTCGGGCTACGGTCCTGGACCAGATGTCTGATGGGTAAAGTTTGGCTGAGACTGGCTCATCTCATGCAACAGAAACACAGAGGGACTGAGAAGAAAAGCATCATTTTGACATGTTCTGAAGTCCAGACACCTTTAAAGAGGATGTGTTCCCTTTCAGCAGGACTGGACATGACGGCGACTGTTAAACAGTGAAGCTATTAACATCAGCGCTTTGCATAAGAGCTGACATGTTAATAAATAACTCTCAGAAGATGCAGATCTGTAGTTACTGTCCAGAAACATCAACCCTACGAGGATGGCAGATGTTCTGTGGTGGATTGTCACTGGATCAGGTAACTTTTATGTACTGATTAAAAATTTAAAACACATTTATGAATAAAATAGTGTTGTAGTCTGACTGTTGTTTTCAGGTATTTCCAATACTTTTTCCTGTATTGCTGTTCTCAGTGTGTAGAAATAACTTGTTTTGCAAATAACCTAAATGTGATGTCTTACATCTTTTCTAAACTGAATCTTTAAGCTAATCTTAAAGCCTGCTCACATATCTTTAACTTCAGCTCTTTGTGCCGGGTCCTCGCTTGGTAAACATCGGTTCCATTTGGTTAATGAGCTGAAGAACTGGACGGAGGCTCGGAGTTACTGCAGAGAAAAGTTCACAGACCTGGCCATTATAGACAGCATGGAGGACGTGGAGATCCTGAACAACATGGCAGAGTCAAGAAAAATGAAAAGCACAGTAAGCAGCTTCGTAGATCTTTTTTTTTTTTTTTTTTAGGATTTTTGGGCACTAGTGGCCTTTATACAACAGTGATAGTGACAGGATAGGGGCAGAGAGAGTGGGGAGTGACATGCAGCAAAGGGTCCTCGACCGGGAATCGAACCGGGGCCGACTGCGCTGAGGAACTGTAGCCTCTGTTCATGGGGCGGCTGCTCAACCAACTGAGCTAATCACCACCCGTAGATCTTTTTAAAAGTTTATTTATAAAGCCCTTTTCAGTACTCAATGGACACACAAAGTGCTTTACAGCAGGTTCAACAGACAAAGAGACAACAAAGCAAACATGATAAAGTGCAAAGTAAATCATGGAAATTTAAGAGCAAAGTCATTCAGAGCAATAAAAATAACAACAAAGAACACAAAATCAGAACAGGCTAGTTGGGAGAGCGCAGGGTGTACATAAAGAGATTTTTTTTTAAAGTTTAAAGGAATTACGCTAGTTAGAATTAAAAGCTAAATGAAAAAGGAAGGTCTTTAGCTTAGATTTAAAGGAACAGTACACCCACAGAATGATGTAACTTTATTTTCCACTTACCCTCATGGCTCAAAAAAATATACTAAATAACGTAGTTCCAAGTAAATTATGGACGCTACCCACTCAGGACACTTGGATTACATTGGACGAGCAGTATAGAGGAATATTGACAAGTTTTTGTGCACTTTTATGGACCTTTTTGGCTCGGACCCCGAAGAACTCCATTATATGAAAGTTGGAGGGAAACGAGAAGCCTTCCTGATCGCCGGCTGCATTTGAGATATTAAAAAAGTGCTCCAGAGTCTTGCTCACCATGAGGGTAAGTGGAAAATGAAGTTACATCATTAAAATCAATTCGGAAGTGGATGGGCAGCCAGTGCAGGAAAGTTGGACGGGGTTATATGTTCCTGCCTGGACACGCCCACCAGAGAGCGAGCAGCGGCATTTTGGAAAAGCTGCAGGCGGGCGATGGAAGCCTGGTTCAAGCAAACAAAAAGAGCGCTACAGTTTTATCTTAGAGAGGAGACGGAGTTGAAAAAAACTAGCTCTGAAGATGGCGCTGATCTATTTTTCAAACTTGAGGCCACTGTCCAATAAAACGCCAAGATTTTTCACGCAAAACTTGGGGGAGGGAATAGAAGTGTCGCAGTCCGGGAGAGAACTGAGCATGAGCGGAGTCCCAAACAGAATAAAATCATTCTTGGCATCTTTTAGATGCAGGAAATTCCGCGAGAGCTATGACTTCACAGCATTTAGACAGTCTAAAAGTTTGTATATGACACTGTGATTTCCAGTCAGGTGCAATGGTAAATAAATCTGAATATCATCAGCATAGAAAGGAAAGTTTTATTAACACCATGTCCTTTATAAGCGTTTTTATGCTTGGTATTTACTACAATAATAGTACATTACAGAAGAACCAGAGCATTTCAACTCCAGTTAAAGCAAAAACTAAAGCTAAAACTATGGGCAGGGTCACACTTGGCACAATTGGTTTCATCCCATTTCAACTCACTGGGTGTCAAAAGTCTAGTAAAAACGGCCTGCGGTCACACTTGCAAAGTTGGAAACGCGGCATTATGCCACCACGTCATGTGACCACATTTGCGTAAGTGACAGCGCCTGCTTCACTCCAGTCCAGTGAGTGGTGCTAATAGTAATTTGTGTTGTTTGATGTCCACCCAAACATGCTGATAAGGATTTTGTGCCATCGCAGTTTGAGTAGCACCTAGCTGGAGCCGCCACAAACCACGCCCCTACATGACATGCTCACCACATCACGGTAAAATCTAACCACGACCCGCTCACTTTGCGACTCACCTATGGTCTGCAAGCTGCAGCTGGGTAGCCTACTGTTGCACCATTTTCCGACAGCTGCCTGATGGCGAACAAGAGCTGCTCATCATAAGCCGTTTTCCCACTGAAATTAGTGAGTTTTCACGGGTTTTTCAAACGTGCATCGACCCGCTCATAATCGGCATTAGGCTCCTTTCCCATTGACAAAAAAAGCCGGGTTTGATCACCTGCTGGCAGCTGCGTGTCCTCTGATCCCACCGCTGCGTGTCTGGTGACGCCATCACGCTGGCGTTGTTTTGGCGTGTTATATCACACGCGGCTGGCGCGATGTTGTGGCGTACGCACGTTGCGCTCAACGTCGCCGTGTAAATTCGCGGGTCAACCAGGGTCTGGTGTTCCCAGTGCATGCCGATCGGAGCCGAGCCGCTTGAAGGCGATTTTAACCCGAGTTGCTTGCCGAGTCGTTTGACGTGGGCCGAAGCGGGTCGATGAGTCATTCCCACTGCCACTAAAAGCCGATTGTTCACGGGTTAAAACGGGTTTTTTGGCCAGTGGGAAAGGGGTAATACTTATCATGGTTTTGAGGCCATGTTGTTTCTCCTCTTCTTCGTGTTTTTCTTCGAGCGCAGGGCTTCTAGTAGGCGACGCATATTGATAAGTTATTACATCTTCATCGCATGGGTGAATTACGCAATCGTTCTGAACTAAGCAATCGTTGCAAACCACCTCTGGATGTGTGTCTGGGCATCGTGCCGCGGCCAACGGGCATACTGGAGCTTTAACGTGAAGCACGTTACCTCCTGCTGTTTGTATCTGGGATATACTCCAACCTTGCTAAGGGTGACCAGCCCCCAACGTCGTAAATCCCGGTTCTGTGGGACAAAAAGGTGATTGTGATCTTTGCCTGGAATTTCACTAACCAGGGTCAGCTTGAGTTCCCTTCACAAAAAGAGAAGGAACTGTTTAATATTGAAACGTTTTTGCCTCTATCATGATTTTTATTTGTGGTTAGTGCTATTCACTTAAATACTTTTTATATTATGTTTGAAGAAAGAGAGACAGACAACATTACTTGATAATATTTTATGTTGAAGGTACATTACATTAGCTATTTATATAGATATTTCTTATGTCACATTCAGTAAGTCAACATTGTTGGAGATTTGATGCTGCACCACATCCCTTTTTCCTATTATTTCTCAATATTTGCCCTTTTCTTTAATAAAAAAGCACCTCAAAAATGTTTTTTACATAACTCAGATCCATAATGTTGCTTTTTTGTGTCTTTTACTTTAAGAAAAAGTTGATATCGAATGACTCCTTTTTTAGTGTATTGCATTTTTGTTGGAAATAATCCATAGACTAGGCTAATTGATTAATCAAATAAGTAATTGCTAGATTAATCGAGAGAAAAATAATCAATAGGTGCAGCTCTACAGAACTTTAACATTACCATTTAAATTAAGTTTTGTTTGTAAAAATACAGTTAGTGTTCAGTTCGAAGAGCAGATGCTAGCTAGCAGATTGCAGATTGTTTTTCACCTCATTATGACAAAATCACTTAAACACAACATACTGGTAATTTCCACTTCACATGTGGAAAGGATCATGTTTCCCATACCACAGGGGGGCAGCATAAATTCACTCCAAAAGTGAAAAAAATATTCTGAAAAGTAAAACTCCATCTATACAGTAATAATAAAGCAGAATGTTGGTCTGTCAGGTTGCATAATTGTGGCTTGTTCCAGACTCCACGAGAAGCGAGAATTTTGTTCTTGCTCGCGAGGCTGCAAGAACAAGAAAAAAGTTTGTTTCCGTCAAGTCATTTCATACTCCACAAGAAGCTCTGCAACCGAGCGCACGTGGGGGGAGGAGTGGGGGTGACTGCGTTCACCCAGTGATTATTACTGTATACATTTACAATAAACTTCGTCCGTGGCAGAATGGAGTTGTGCACACGGTGGTGTCCGTGTATTTAAATGCCACGTGTGTAGTTTACATTTTCCTACTTTATCACCACCTCGATTGGCTGTTTATCAAAATTATCTGTTCAACGTCGCGTCTGTTTTAAACCCCGCCCACCTCAAATGTCCGACCAATCACACAACACTTCTCGGAGCTCCCTGAGAAGAAAGTTCTGCTCAGACAACATCGTTTTGTTCTTGCGGCCCCGAGAACAAGAGGAAAGTTCTTGCTTCTTGCGGAGTATGTTACAGCCTTAAGACAACATGAAAATCCTTTCTTGTGTTCAGCGCGCCTGGATTGGCTTGTACGATGACATTGACAGCTGGAGGTGGTCGATGTCAAACTTCAGGAAACCTGACGAGGAGCAGCTCAGAAACTGGAAGTCTAAAGAGCCAGACAACCTCCACAGCAAAGAGTACTGTGGGGAGATGTATGAGAGTGGACTGTGGAATGATAAAAACTGTAGCACACAATTATTGGGGATGTGCTCTGATGGTGAAGGTGAGAACTGCAGTGAATGCAGGAGAATAAATCCAAACAATTGACATACTTAACCCTCTGTGTTTTTTTTAAGAATGAACTCCAAATACTTTATTTCAGTAGTTCAAAAACACAGTTTTGTTGTCATTTATGGTTCAGCGCAGCACTGTTGTTCATTTTCAGGCTCAAATGTGTCATTTGTTCCCACCAAGAAAGCAATGTCATGGACAGAGGCTCAGAGCTACTGCAGGGAACGTCACACGGACCTGGCCAGTGTGAGAAATGTGGGAGACAACCAGAAGATAAAGGACAGGATACCAGGACAATCAGTCTGGATCGGTCTTTTCAGAGACTCCTGGAAATGGGTGGATGGAAGCAACTTCTCATTTCAATACTGGGGTCAGTCTGAACCTAATAACAAATGGACGAAGGAGTACTGTGTCGCAGCTCACATTAAAATCTCTGGACGCTGGGAAGACTGGAACTGTGACGTGCAAAAAGCATTTATTTGCTACAGAGGTGAGTACTGCTTCAAGGAATAGTGCAGAATGATGTGCGTTCATTTTCTACTCACCCTCATGCTGAGCAAGACTCTGGAGCACTTTTTTAATATCTCAAATGCAGCCGGAGATTGGACAAGTTTTCGTTTTCCCCCAACTTTATATAATGGAATTCACAGGCAACTGAACCAAAAAGGTCCATAAAAGTCCACAAAAAACTTGTCAATATTCCTCCATACTGCTCGTCCAATGTGATCCAAGTGTCTTGAGTGGGTAGCGTCCATAATTTACTCCAAACAATATTATTTAGTATATTTTTATAGTCTAAACAGTAGTACATGTAGCTGCTGCAAAGTGCGTCCATGCAAGTTCACGACACTACGGAAGCCGCAGCAGACAAGATTGCGCGTTCTCTTTTTCTTTCTTTCTTTCTTTCTTTGTTTTAAATCAATAGCCAACCCCTCTTGTGTTTGTCCCGGTTTGTCCGCAGCTCGTTCGCTCTTAGCATAATGTAAACAGCGAATTTCTTCGCTTGCATTAAAGGCATTAAAGGCAGAGTAGGCGCTGAACCCCGCGGCTTCTGTAATGTTGTTAACTCGCATGAACAAGCAAATAGAAAGTGCAATGTTCTACTGTTTAGGCTATAAAAATAAACTAAATCATGTCATTTTGAGTAGATTATGGACGCTACCCTCTGAGGACACTTGGATTACATTGGACGAGCAGCATGGAGGAATATTGACAAGTTTTTGAGGACTTTTATGAACCTTTTTGGTAGGGATGAGCCGGATACTCGTTTCAGACGAGTATCCAGTACGGATAATGCATTTTTGACGAGTACGAGCATGATACGAGTAAAACTCATCAATATCTGTGCTTGTGCTGAAGGAGAATCCTTATTTGATAAAAGACTGTCTGCATGCTCTGTGATTGGCCAGTCACACACACAGACACACATCTCTGCAGCGAGCTGTGATCATCTCTCACGCACACACAGACCAGTGATTTATCTCTGTTTGGCTTGACTTTCGCTTACATTGCTCTTTCGTACTCAGATTTTCTTCAGCTCGCCTTTATTTCTGTTTGTATGATATTTAAAGTTACTCAGTGAACTTCTTTCATAAAGTACGCAGTGCATTTGACAAGACAGAGCTGAAAATGGCTTGAGTCGCGTCAGTCACTGCCTCCACTTCAGTCCCCCCCCCCCCCCCCCCGTCTCTCTCTTTTACCGTCTGTTTGCTTTTAGTTTGGCTGGTGATGAAACAACTTTACCCGTAATGAACAAGTTTTTTGTGAAGGATACAGTGAACCAGGCTGATATATTTCACCGTTTGTTATGACTGGATGTTTACACAAATCACCAAGTTCACACAGATCATTATAAAATAAACAGCCACACAGACCAGTTACACACACAAACGCATACAGCTGAACACACAAAGTAGCAGTTATTAATGTTTTTATCGTAGGCTACAGTATATTATAAAAAAAGTGTATTATAAATATTACAAACTAAGCTTTATATACTGTATATGGGCTTTTTATAGGCTTTGAATACAGTAGCTATTTTAACTGTTACATGGCGCCCCAAACACACTCTCTCTCTCTCTCTCTCTCTCTCTCTCTCTATACACTGAGTGATACACACACTCCTTAATCATTATTTAACTTTGTGTGGGGAAAAAAAACAGAATTTTAGGTAATTAAATAAATATTTAATTAAAATTAAATAAATTATTGAGAAAAAATTCGCAATTTAATCATAAAATAATAGAAAATAGACAAAAAATAAAGTTGTCTTGAGTATGAAAACTTGTTCATGCAGACTTCGTAGTTCATAATTTCTGACCGGATCCGTTGTCGGCTATGCACTCAAAAATATTCATCTTATGATTTTATTTAAAAAAAAAAAAAAAAAAAAAAACTGTAAATACTTCCTTTGCTATTGTGATCAAAAACATTGAATCTCAACTCTGAGGCTTTTCTGTAAATAGTTATCAAATAAACAACAAATCAGGAAACATCTGATCAATTCGTATCAATTTCAGACTTAAAATAATATGCTGATTTAAGCCACACCCAGTTCAGCTCAAACCACACCCACTTCCGGTGTATGCCCCGCCCACTCCGAGTACAGATACAGAGACAGATAATTTAGATGGTTGAACAGATACAGACACAGATAGTGGTGTACTCGCTCATTCCTACTTTTTGGTTCAGTCGCCGGTGAACTCCATTATATGAAAGTTGGGGGAGAACGAAAACCCGTCCGATCTCCGTCTGCATTTGAGATTTTAAAAAAGTGCTCCACAGTCTTACTCAGCATGAAGGTGAGTAGAAAATGAACACACATCATTCTGTGGGTGTACTATTCCTTTCAGGTAGCCTTCAGTCAGAAATTAAGAAACCCTCTTATCTTCTGTTGAATCTTTACACTCCCAACACAGTTAAATCCAGCTGGCTGACGCTGGGCTCAACCTCAGATCTGAGGCTGCATGCCGTCAAGGATATTACCTTAAGGATAACTTTATTTTTTTTCAACCTGTACCTTATTTCTAGGAGTTTATACATGCATTTACTCCCCGGTAAAATTTCTGTATCACTTTGACTCCTTTTGAAGATATTTTGTTGAGTCGTCCTTCAGCATACATTCATATAGTGGGAGAGACGGGGCAGCCTATTTTGACCACATCATCCTCTGTATGCATGTTGTCTTACTCCAAGCTGTATCGGCCGAAAGCCTACTACCAATTAAGCTTATCAGGTGATGTGCATCTCTGTAACTAGAAGGGGTGTGGTCTAATGACATCTACACCCTATATCAGGTTTATTAGGCAAACAGAATTATAAGGCAACTTCCTTTCCTTTGGCAAAATGGGTCAGAAGAGGGACTTGACAGGCTCCGAAAAGTCAAAAATAGTGAGATATCTTGCAGAGGGAGGCAGCACTCTTAAAATTGCCAAGCTTCTGAAGCCTGATCATCGAACAATCAAGCGTTTCATTCAAAATAGTCAACAGGGTCGCAAGAAACGTGTGGAAAAACCAAGGCGCAAAATAACTGCCCATGAACTGAGAAAAGTCAAGCGTGCAGCTGCCAAGATGCCACTTGCCAGCAGTTTTGCCATATTTCAGAGCTGCAACATCACTGGAGTGCCCAAAAGCACAAGGTGTGCAATACTCAGAGACATGGCCAAGGTAAGAAAGGCTGAAAAACAACCACCACTGAACAAGACACACAAGCTGAAACGTCAAGACTGGGCCAAGAAATATCTCAAGACTGATTTTTCTAAGGTTTTATGGACTGATGAAATGAGAGTGAGTCTTGATGGGCCAAATGGATGGGCGCGTGGCTGGATCGGTAAAGGGCAGAGAGCTCCAGCCCCACTCAGACGCTAGCAAGGTGGAGGTGGGGTACTGGTATGGGCTGGTATCATCAAAGATGAGCTTGTGGGGCCTTTTCAGGTTGAGGATGGAGTCAAGCTCAACTCCCAGTCCTCCTGCCAGTTTCTGGAAGACACCTTCTTCAAGCAGTGGTACAGGAAGAAGTCTGCATCCTTCAAGAAAAACATGATTTTCATGCAGGACAATGCTCCATCACACGCATCCAAGTACTCCACAGCGTGGCTGCAAGAAAGGGTCTAAAAGAAGAAAAACTAATGACATGGCCTCCTTGTTCACCTGATCTGAACCCCATAGAGAACCTGTGGTCCCTCATCAAATGTGAGATTTACAAGGAGGGAAAACAGTCCACCTCTCTGAACAGTGTCTGGGAGGCTGTGGTTGCTGCTGCACGCAATGTTGATGGTGAACAGATCAAAACACTGACAGGATCCATGGATGGCAGCGTTTGAGTGTCCTTGCAAAGAAAGGTGGCGATATTGGTCACTGATTTGGTTTTCTTTTGTTTTTGAATGTCAGAAATGTATATTTGTGAATGTTGAGCTGTTATATTGGTTTCCCTGGTGAAAATGAATAATTAAAATGGGTATATATTTGTTTATTGTTAAGTTGCCTAATAATTATGTTTGCCTAATACACCTGATATAGGGTGTTGATGTTATTAGACCACACCCCTTCTGATTACAGAGATGCACATCACCTGATATGCATCTCTATCTATGATTGGTAGTAGGCTTTCGGCCTATACAGCTTGGGGTAAGACAACATGCATACAGAGGATGATGTGGTCAAAATACTCATTTGCCTTATAATTCTGCACTCCTTGTATTGTCCCATGAGTCCAGAATTAGCTCTCTGTTAGTTGTCAGGGTGTTGACCACACTTTTTGAGGCCGCGCATCTGATGCGAGCTTTCGTAGTATAGCTGAGAAGAGCAACAAAAAACCACAATTGGTGAATTCTGAAATTCCTGGATCCAGACGTTGATCCAGATCAAACCAGATTTTAATCAGTTTTTCCTTGTGCCATTATCAGCATTCCCTGATAATTTCATCCAAATCTAGTCATAACATTTTGAGTAATTTTACTAACTTACAGACAGACAAACTAACAGGGGCAACTACATTACTTGGCGGATAACAAAGTTTGTGAAGCTAACCTACAACGGCAGAACTGAGGAAGAAGTTTGTGTTTTTTGTGTTTATGAGTTAAAAAGTGAAGCTTGGAGGGAAAACATTAAAGTTCAGCCATTAAACTGATGGATCCTTTTTGTTTTTAAAGCTCCCGTTACGAGGCTGGTGGTGAGAATGAATGTGGTGAGAAGCTCTTCTGTGCTTCTCAATGACCCTGCTGTGCTGGAGAGCTTGCTGGAGAAGGTAAACAATGACTACGTTTACATGTCATCAAAATTCGGGTTAATGTCAATATTCCGCTTACTGAAAGATTAGGAATAACCATTTACATGCATGAGCAGACAGAGTTACTCCTGTATACATGATAACTGCAATCAACTGGAATATCCCAACCCAAACCACAATGCACGGAGAACGTTGTGATGATGGTGGGTAATGAACCATCCGGACCAGTGCCAGTTGCCTTTGCTTGCACTGCTGTGCTGGAACTGACCCACCAGCAGTACTTGACATTATTGTCCATCGTGGTCCTCATTAATAAGAGAGAACGTGTAGAGGAAATGAGAAATGAAGAAGGAGCTATGGCATCCACATCCACGCTTCCCGTTTCCACCCAAGCTCCGGACACTTTGGATGAAGAATCGCAGTCAGGACTGGTGGGAACGGGTTATAATGATGAAGTTCATTGACGCTGTCTGGTTTGATAACTTTCCTATGTCACGCCAATCCTTTACCAAACTTTGCCAGATGATGGAGAGATGATGAAGCCCTGCAAAGTAATTGTTCACACACCAGTTCCTTCTGGGATGCCTGTTGCCATAGTGCTACATCAACTAGCAAGCTGCGCAGAGTACCGTCTGACTGCTGGTACAAGTACTTGCTGTAGACTACGAAAACGATCAAGAGTCCCTGCAGGTAGAAGATGCGCAGAACACAATTTAATGTTCCACAGTTTAAAATTGGGTCTTTATACATGACCAAATATTTTTATTTTTTTAAGGATTTTTTGGGCACTAGTGGCCTTTATGCGACAGGAAAGGGGCAGAGAGAGTGGGGAGTGACATGCAGCAAAGGGACCTGGACCGGGAATCGAACCAGGGCCGACTGCGCTGAGGAACTGTAGCTTCTGTTCATTGGGCGGCTGCTCAACCAACTGAGCTAATCACCGCCATGCATGACCAAATATTTGGGTCAAAAAAGGAGTAACTAGGGATGGGAACTGTTAAGAATTTAACGAGTCCGGTTCCAATATCGGTATCACTTTTTGATTCGGTTCCTAAGTCATTTTTTTAACGACATAGTGAACGGCTTTGGTTGCAGTCACTCTTTCATTTAAAGTATGCACCAACATTTTGCCTTCAACTCCAACCTAAAGCTGACTTCAGTTCAAAAATAACTTGTTCAAATGAACATTGTGACGTAAAATACAACTGCAATGATCAACTTTTGTACATTAACAGTTTTTGTGCAGAAAAAAATAACATGTTCGGCTTTTCAAGAAGGATACGAGATCTTTTAGGACTTAAAGGGAGACTTGTTCGATTTCCTACTCTCATGTTGAATTTAGATTATTATTGTTATTTTGTGTCTGTAAATGTGAATGTATATGTGCGTGTTTGTTTCATTCATATGTCAGATTTGTTGTTATAATTTTCACAGCAGTGTTTCTCAACTCCAATCCAGCAGTCTTCATGTGTTCCTACTCCAACACACCTGATTCAGATTCATGAACATCCTCATCAAGTCTTTGCAGGTCTGTTAATGAGTCAATCCTTTGATTCAGGTGTGTGAGAGAAGGGGTTGCCTCTTGACCTGCAGGGCAGTGGGTCCTGAGGACTGAAGTTGAGAAACACTAATACAGAGACAATCCTGTTGCTTTCCTTTTCAACATGTTCAGAATAAACTAAGGACTGATGCTGTGTTCAGACCAAATGCGATTTGGGCGTCAAAAACGCGCCTGATGCCCAAAGTTTGACACTGGTTCACATAAAATCAGACTCTGACATTTAAAGACAAAAACGTGCGTCTATAGTGAGGTGGAGGACCCGGTCTTTTTCCTTTGCCTGTGTCTTTATAATGGTGGATGAAACTGAGCAGCTGCTTGGCTTTATTTGCTCCACAAGGTCAGAGAGCTACATTGTCGGGTGTCTCTGTGCCATGCCTGGATTCATCAGATTGTTCAGAGGTGGTCTGCATTTGGTGATTTGACCATTTGCTCCAGGAGCTGTGCGCTAAAGGTGGATTTCCACCTGGTCCGTGTGCGGTGCATTACGGCTGCGGTGCGACTTAGTTCCGACTTCTACAAAGCAGCCGCTCCCACCGCAACCGTGTCAGACGGAGAATTGCAAAGTCACGCGTGATGTTGCTAGTTCACGCGATAACAGCCACTATAAAAAGGGCTGCGTCTTCTTTTTTTTTTTTATTAAGTCAGTCTGCTTGTCTGAAGATCATCATCTGGACCTGTGGTGAAAACTGCCAGTGACGTGCTGTTATGGGTAAGTAGCTATCCTATCCAAATGGTTTACTTTTCTCCTCCAGTCTCTCTATTTCTACTCTGTGGTTTGTTATCATTACTTTATGATGATAAATACATGGATCAATTGAATATCTTTTTTTAAAAAAGGGATAAAATCCAAGAAATTTAATTATGGATTCAATGTAATGTAATGCCAATTAAATCAAGCTAAAATTTAATCTATTATCTACATAGGCTAGGACTAATATGTGGTTGTGGTTAATCTAAATGCATACAAACTGAAAATTATTTTGCTTCCATATTCCACATTTAGTGCCTGTTAGTAGGAGAAGAGCCCTTGGACTTCTCCTACTTGCAATACTGTGGAGGAGAGGTAGGAGGTTTTGGGTCCATCCCCTCAACCAGCGCAGGAGACAGCAAGGGGACTTCTACCATCTTGTAATGGAACTGACGCCATCATCGATATTTTCAGATGAGCGCAGAGCAAATGGATGAACTACTGTCCCTAATTGGCCCTGAACTGACCCGACAGTCCACAAACTACAGAGCTGCTATAGAACCCAAACGGAGACTGGCTGTTGGACTCAGGTAAGCTGAAACTAAATGAGTAACCACAAGGTTAGAACCATTTTATTGGAGAAAAATTCATTTATTTTGCAAACAGAAATTATTCCACAAATTAAAATATTAACTGTACAACGTAAAAAATAAAGTAATTAACAGAAAATTAAACATCAATATATGTAAGACACTACAGGTCTGTGAAGTGCACTTCAGGGCTGCTTGTGTTCTCCCATTGTCCCTCACTTGAGGACATTTGAGTATATGATACTGTTGGTCCTTATATGGGGTGTTGTGCACTGGAAGTTAGACGAAAAACTTTTGGTCCGGTAGGCTGACTGGAGTGTCCTGTGATGGGTGGATGCAGTGGTACAAGGGGAGGGAGGATGAAGCGGTTGCCAACCAGCTGTATGCTGAAGGGGAGCAGATGACTGTTGTCCTACCTCTAGATTGTGAAGTGTTTGCAGAATGCTTATTTTGGCCTGTTTCCTCCTTTCTTTATTGAGCCTGTGCAGAATTGGCACAAGACTGAGGGCAAAATGATATGATTCATCCAGTTCATTTTCAAGCATGTGTGGTTTGTGTGGTGGCTCCTGAAACATGGAGATCAGTCGTTCCCCAATATCATCAGCCTGAGATCGTTTGCTCTTCCTGGTGTCTTTAGCCTCTCGTGACCTGGACATCTGCTCTCTGGGGCTTCTGCATCTAAATGGCCTTTCTCCCTCCCTGGAGGTTGATGCAACAGAGGGGACTGGAGCAACAGATGTCTGTTCCATCAAAATTGGTGGTGTAGTGGATTGTTCTCCACATCCAATCTGTGATGCTGTGGGATGTAATAGCTCATCTACAATATCAACAGATACTCTGGAGCGCAAATTGCTTCTTGAGCTGTAGGACACAAATGACAAACATCAGATTGATGAAACCACTGACTATGGAAAACATTTGTGTTTTTATATCACGATCTATGTCAGATGATCCATCATAAAGATATATCATGTTATTTCATCCTTTACATCAATGAGCAAAAATGTCTTAAGTTATCTCTGGTCGTTCAGTAATTAAACAATGTTGTAGTTGACAACACTGGCATATTGTTATCTTCAGCATAATCATTTGCAAAAACTTTATACACACCTTCTTGGCTGGAGATGGGGTTGGAGGAAGGACATAATTCCTGAATATTTCCAGTCTTTCTGAGTCGGCTGACCGGCTGAACCACTTGGCAAGGGATTTTTCTTTCTGCTTTTTACAAAAGCATCCCTCAGGGTTTTCCATCTCGCCTTGCAGACATCAACTACAACACAGAGGGGATACATAGATTTCACATGTAACTTATCTACTTTCTTCCCTCACAGATACTTGGCTTCTGGGGACTCTGATCAGCCTGGCTTTAAGCTATCGACTAGGTCACTCCACCGTGACAAACTCTGTCCACATGGTGTGTGCTGCCATAGAGAAACAAATGATGGAGAGGTTCCTACCCATGCCTACAGAAGACACGGGGAAGGAGGTGGCGAACGGCTTCTGGAACAAGTGGAACTTTCCTAACTGCCTTGGAGCTATTGATGGTAAACATGTGATGATACAAGCACCACCGTTGTCTGGAAGTCAGTATTTCAACTATAAAAGGACTTTTACAATCGTGCTGTTGGCACTGGTGGATGCTGACTGCAGGTTCCGTGTAATTCAGGTGGGAGACTTTGGGAGAGCCAGTGATGGCGGTGTGTATGCTGGATCTGACTTGGGAAGAGGAATGGAGGGCGGAACACTTCATGTACCTTCATGTACTTCAGTACCTCTCTACCTGGTGCTGCTCACCTGGGTGATGTTCCATTTGTCATGGTGGGTGATGCAGCCTTCCCACTAAAAACCTACCTCATGAGACCATACCCCGGTCTGAACCTGAATCGCCAAAGACGCATCTTCAATTACAGACTCTCAAGAGCAAGGATCATGGTGGAGAATGCCTTTGGCATCCTGGCCTCCAGGTGGAGGATACTTCATAGAGCAATCAGCTTACACCCACATCATGTGGACACAGTTGTGGTGGCAGCTTGCATCCTCCACAACTTCCTGCTTGCCCTGAGTGAAAACTAAAGGATGCTGAATGATGCAGAGCAGCTAGGGCGACAGATGGCAAGTGTGCACAACATGGGTAGAAACAGGGCATCAAGAGTGGCCTGCGATGTGAGAGAGCTCTTCTGTACCTTTTTCAACTCGCCTGTAGGCAGTGTGTCTTGGCAGGACAGGATGGTGTGAGGCCCTGACCACAAAGTTGATTGTGGACTATTGTGTAGTAACACATTGCATAACTTGTAAATATTTGTAAAAAAAAAAAAAAAAAAATTTCAATGAAGCTTTGAGTCAAGCAACAAATTTGCAAACAGTTGCAATACCAGTAAGTACTCAAAGACCTGAAGATTTTGTTTTTTGGAAATAAATGCCATATGTGGAAAAAAAAGTTTGTGTGGATAATGTATTGAATTGCAGCCACAAGTGATGCAGGGTTCTTTAATGAGCGTGGGTGTGGGGAGTATGGTAGCCTACAGCTTTTTGATTTCTTTTCTCTTTTTTTCACTGCTTCAACCTTTTTATTTGCACTTTCTATACACATGTATATATTTATCTATCTGACATGTAACTGTCACCTCGTACCATCATGGACATTAAACATTTCATTCAACATGGGCATTTTGACTGCATTTGGACTTTTGTAGAAGCAATCCACAAACAAATCTGCCATTGACATTAGATTACAAATTAACTTACTATCCACTCCCAAAACTGATGATATCTTCGCCCATTCCTTCTCCTTTTTGGTGTTGTCTTTGTAAAAAGGATCTGTTGTGTCATATAGTATTTTGTGGCTCTCCATTTCAATGATTAGACTCTCGTCGTCCATGTCGGGAACACCGACACCTCCTGGCTGATTGACTTCTGGCCTAGTGTCACATTGACGTATTTATGCTATCGCAACTTTCCGGGAGGCTTTTATTCTTAAATTTACCAGATGTTTTAATCTGCTCCCATATCTGGTTTCCTGTCTGGACCACTCTGCAATACAAAGCTTGACGCACTCTGGAAGCGTGCTGCGCCAGAAGTAGACCCGACTTCTACATTTAGCGGAGCGGCGCGGCGAGACGCACCTGGGACGGATCTGGGACGCATGTGTCATGTGTCTGGTCTGTGTCACGCCACTGACTATAATGGCCGCGACTGTCTCTGGAAGCCGCGCCGCAGCCGTAATGCACCGCACACAGACCCAGTGGAAATCCGCCTTAACAATGGGTGCAGCTTTTGTTTGATCCGGCCCAGTTTAACCACCTGCAGTCTCGCATCAGGACGGCATTATAAGCCCATTAAATCCCATCGAGATAGCAGGTCATCAACCCGCCATTTAGAAACCGGAGACTGGATGCAGATCAGTTTATCCTCCACTGTCTCCATGGAGTGAAGAGATTCCCCGGAGTCTCCTCGGTGTTTCCCCTCCTGGCAGAAAATGTGTATCTGCATCACGACTCTGAGTCTCTCTGATTGGTTAACGGCCCGCATCAACACTGCAAAAGTTTAGATTTTCCAGCTCTGGCGTTTGATGCGTGTCAGGCACGTCGAATGCCAAAACGCTCCGCCCGAAACGTGCGGCAGGGAAGGTTGATGCTCCTTGACGTGCGTCGGCCATTGACTTTGTGACGCCCAAATCGCGTTTTGTCTGAACACAGCGTAAAAGTTAATGACACAGATTATTCATAAAGTATTGCGCTGACATTATTAGAAAGGATTTTTACTCTACCTGGGGCATTTCAGACAGAAGATGTGCTAGCTGAAGCTTTCTGCTGTTGCTTAGCAACGTATGAAAGGCTTTATATTCCTCCTTTTGATGTGATCAACACAAGCTATGACAACTATGAGGCTACCCGGAAAAAGTCATCATTAGTAGTTCTCCCTTCATCCGTTAGGGGCTGCAAAACAGAGCAAATCCCCACAGACTCCCATGTTAAAAACACCAATTTTAGTATTTTCTGGGAGTGACGACACACGTGACACGGCAAAATGGCAACGGTGGGACACGCCTAACTGGCTTTACTTTTAGCTTTTCAGAAACCAATGTGTGATGTAGCGGAGGGTTCGTCCCTCTCTATTAACGGTCTATGGATCAACATCCCCTCCGTGTAACTCGCATTTATATTGTATTTTTTCATGAAATGCAATACAATTTGGTGTGCATTTGCCGCAATGCCATATTTGAGACATACAGAATGCGTACGTGACTTCATTGCGTAAATGCACCCGACGTTCATGAAACCATTAAGAGGAATCGTTAGGCAGGCAGAAGAACAATTTCATGGAACTGAACAACAGAGAACTGGTTCTTTACAAGACCCAGTTTTCAGTCCCCATCCCTAGGAGTAACCCAGGGATCATTTTTCAGGTTTTTGAAAAAACAAATACGAGAACATTTGTTTCTGCTGGTAAATCCGGTAAATTGCCGGTAAATTGGTAAATCCAGGTTTACCAATGCATGGTTTTCAAAGTCAAACTTATGACGGGGCAGTTAATGTGCTGGGAAGCATGTTGGTGCACCGGCACTGATAAAACAGGAGCAGCCACTGGCACTTTACAGTCATGTGGAGACCACTGCACTAGTTTAATCACCCAGAAAGCTTTGTTAGCCTCCGTTCTGATCAGAGACTCTTTGGTCTGGGTCCACCAGCTTGGAGTCCTTTTGTCTCATTACGGAAAGTTTAAAGCGATCGACAGCAAAAGTACAAGCAGAGAATCCATCGTGCACTGCAATAAAACTTCTGTATCCAATGAGATGGGCAGTACGGGGCAAAGCTATGAAAGCTGTTTGTCTCAGTACGGGTCAGTGCTGGCTACTGTAGATGCAAGAGATGTCTTGTTGTGCCTCAAATACTCAGTCTACTGCTAATGGCCTGCTGGGATAGTTTAGGAAAGGGAAAACAGTTTTGGGTCTCATCCTTGCCTCACCAGTGATTTGTGAGCTTAAATGCCTGAATATCTCTTTTAAAAAAAAAAAAACTGAAACATTGCTGGCATGAGGGCTCCTGTCCAGGTTGTTAGGACCTCACTCAAGGCCAAAATAGATGAGGCAAGTGTCAAAACTCTGTTTGAAAACGTGTCAACTGTGGTTCACTCTTTAGGTGTTAAGCCCATTACCATGCCACAGACCAGGCCGCCACCAAAACACTTAACTGAAGGAGGTAAAAGTACCATGGACCATCACAGAAGGGAATTCTTTAAACCTGGATATTGTCGATGCACAGCTCAGTGAGCTATTTAACCAGGATGACTTGCTGACTTTGCAAAAGTTGGAAGAGATTCTTCTCAGTGGCGAGATTGATGCTGTCATTGAGAAATACTCGGAGTTGAACAGAGAGTCACTTTCAGTGCGGCTTTCCATGTTTTACCTGAACTACTCCTGTAGCAACAGTGTAGATGCTGCAGGGATCATTCGTCAGTTGCTTGTCTCATAAAGAGGGAATGAATGTGTTTTACTGTGTTCTTTTTTGCATGTTGTGCTTAATGTTTTCACTTTTATACATTTCTGCCAGTCTGAGTGACTCTGGGATTTTGTGGACAGCACTGATTTCCTTCCTCTGCCACGGACTCATGGAGTGGTGACAGGTGGGAATGATTAAGGAGTAATCAAGACTGGGAAACACAAAACTTCCCTCATCCTGCTGGTTGGCAGGCATCTGATTTTAAAGCGTCAACCTTTACTGGATCTACATGAGTTTGTGCATCTGCTTGGCAGTGACTGATGCCAGGATTTGATAACCTGTGATGGTAGCCAACCATCGTGTGTTCAACTGTTGCTGGGAACCGGGGTGGCATTTCATGTCCTCTGCTCCGGGCCTGTGCTGACCTCAGCCCAGCTTACTGATCTTGTGGAATCAGTTACAACCACTGGGAGTCAGATTCGTTTGCTCCCAGTTTCATGGTGAGTCCTGCTTCCAGTTCCAACTGTGGTTGCCACCAGCTAAATTGGGCCGTGTAGACTGACTTACCCTGCATTGGATCACTATAAACTTAAAGGAATTGTGTTTTTGATCTTGACGTGTGCTGCATGACATAGCCTACTGGTGGCTTTCCTTTTGTTGTGCCTAGTGAAGAGGTGTTGCCATTGCTGAGCGGCCTGGGTGGGGACTCTTGGACTCTGAAACACCAGATTCAGCCGCTGCGGGATTGAGACCTAATTCCACCTGGAGATATTTGGACAAGCTGAGGCCGGCGTATTAAAGTTGGTGCATGGGTGACCTTTTTTTAATTTTCTTACAGAGACCCTTGATTTTGTAATCCTGGTTTATGTATTTGAGGTGACCTGGGTTGTCCTGTTGTGATTGCTCCCACCGTATTGAACCTGTTAGTTTCCCAGTTCTTGGGTGGCATTGTCGAGTAGGGAATTCCACAACTTATTACACTTGTAGAGGTACACAGATTATTGGGCAAGTGGAAAACCTGGTCAGATTGCTTTTGGTAGTCCCTGTTTCATCCTCCTGAGGCAAGTGTCCTTTGCAGGCTCAAAACTTGGGTTCTGTTCCACAATAACTCAGATTTGACCATGCTGCTGTCTTTCCTGTCCATCAGGATAAACTTGACCTACCGGACAAAAAGTCAATACTGTATGCTAGCAATTTGTGGCTGCAAATGGCATTTTGTTTTTTTTTTCCTACCTTTTTTGGCTCTTTTGCCTAATCCAGTGTGTTTTCAACATTTTGAATGGCACAGCCAATGCTTGATACGGGGGGGGATCACTGAATGCAGGACTGCACAGACCTATGAAACTTTTAATTTTTTTTTATAAACCTTTTTCATCTTTGGGTCCGGCAGAGACGCATCCATGGTGTATTGCTGCCATCCACTGGTCACTACCGTCTTAGTTCGTACCCCTCAGCTTGCTGCACAGCTCCCGTCACTCTCCTACACCATCCAGTACATGCAAATCCAATGCAGGTAGTCCACTACTTACTTAAATTTTCCCCAACTGTCTAAATTCAGCAGTGTTTTAACACTAAACACTGTTCTGATCTCCCCCAGCTCTCTAAACATTCTTCTTTCCACTGTATATTTCCTGCACGTCATCAGAACATGTACTGTTTCTATGCTCCTACACTCGCGATCTCCATCTGGATGTTTCCCTATCAGAGCCAACCCACTTTTAAATCCACAGTGACATAGTACCTTTCACTTTAACACTTTAACCCTGTCAAAGGATAACTTTTTTTTTTTTTTTCAACCTGGACCTTATTTCTAGGAGTTTATACGTGCATTTACTCACCGGTAAAATTTCTGCATCACTTTAACTACTTTGAAAGATTACTTTGGGTCGCCCTTCGGGGTACATCTATATAATCGGGGGAGACGGGGCAGCCTCTCTAAGGAATTATCCTTCATTTCACCGATACTTTAAGACGAATGTACAAATGAACAAGTACTACTGTCCTGTGAGTTCAGAGTTTTGCAAATTGTGTGGGGTTTTTTGGGGGTTTTTTTTTGTTCGTCTAGATAGCGAGCTGCTCTTCTCAGCTGTACTACGGAAGCGCACATCAGGAACGCATGGCCCCAAAAAGTGTGTAGAACACCCTGATATCTAACAGAAAGCTAAATCTTTACTCTCAGGACAATAATACTCGTTTGTTCGTTCATTTAACTTAAAGTATTGATGAAATGAGGGAGTTTTGCTGCAGATAATGCCTTATAGAGAGGCTGCCCTGTCTCTCCCGTTATATGGAGAGACAGGGCAGGTCAAAGGGCAAGTCAACGAAACATCTTCAGAAGAAGTCAGTGATACAGAAATTTTACTGTTAAGTAAATGCACGTATAAACTCCAAGAAATAAGGTCCAGGTTTGGGGGGGGGGGATATCCTTTAACTGAGGCAAGAAACACAACTAGGAAAAAAAAAATGTTTAGAAAACGATTCAACTGTTGATCAATATCCTTCTTGTTTACTAAATTGGATGATTAGGGCTGCAATTAAAAGTTGAAATTTTAATTCTTTATTTCCATTGCAAATGTGGTTTCTTTTATAAATGCATCTTTTCAACAGAATAAAATACATTTTTGAATGTTTAGCAGTGTTAATTAAAATAGCATATCTGTACAAACGGAATTTTAATCATCTGGTTTATAGTTCAAAGAATTCACACATACTCCAGGACAGCCCTCTTTCCGGAGATGTGTACGATAGTTTTGTGGCAGTTGACGGTCCTGTCACTATGCCTCCGACAGATCATGCGCCCTGGCTATTTGCTTGCAGGGATGTCCCTTTGGCTGAATGGTCTGCGTGCATGACTTTCACCTGGGAGTCTGAGGATCAAATCCTGCCTGGGCTCTTGTTGTGTACCTTACCACAGTTTGATTACTTGTATTTGAGGCACATTTTCCATCCTCTATAGTAAATGGTTGAGCCTTTTTTCTTATAAACATGGATTTTGCCCGACTTCAGCTTTGGATCACGGATCAGCAGCGTCCCATTTTCTTTGAAAGCTAGGTGGTGCCTGCTCAAGCTTAATTTCTGCATCATACTGTATGTGAAACGGGGAACACAAATTTGGCCATGAAGCCGTGAAACGTACACTCTGAAGATAAAACAGCTTCAGTGATGTCACCAGAACAGGATGAGGCATTGTCAGCAACGCTGGTTGATTTTAAAAGGAGAAACGTTGTTCACCTTGGGCTTGATGTTGGCAGTTCAAGTGTTGCTTTGTCTTGAATTTCTTCCACTGAAGTTCATAGACTGTATATGTTATCAAAGTGTGTCCAGTCAGAAGGGTTCCATTATTTTACACAGAGTCTTTATCTCAGTCTCCAATTCAGCCACAGTTGAGGGCAAACCAGCAGAACCCATGACTTTCTGACTCCTGTCTGGTCCAAGGATAACTCTGAGAATAGATCGAGTCATCATGGTCTCACTTCACTGTCTGTTTGGAGAGAGTAAGAAAATGTAATTAGTATGAGCTGTTGTGATTCCCAAAATCTTATTACTATTAATAAAAAATCATTTAAGACTCTGACAAACCTAGCAAGAACATAACCGTACACTGTCATGTAGTGTAGCCCAACAAGTGCTTCCATCCCTTCCATCAGTCATGAGTGCATGATTTGTGCATGTTGCCAATCTCATTACCATTTCCCACACAAACATTAGGATTTGATCCCACAGACTCCTGGGTGAGAGTCATGTCTGCTTCCAACTTACAATCAGCCAAAGGGATTAGGGGATCGGCATAAGGGGATTATGGTCGGTAAAAACTACCAAAGGAGTTGAGACACAACGTAAACCTCAAAATGTTGGAGGGCCCAGACCAACGCCAGGGCTTTCTTCTTGATAACAGAATAATTCTGCTCATAGTTATTAAATTTCCTTGAAAAGAAGCATACTCGCCTCACCAAACCTTGGACATCCCCAACCTGGCTGGCATCCACCTGGAGTTTAAAGGGCCTGTCAAAACATGGAGCCATCAATACAGGAACACACAAGGTCTTTACATTATCAAAGGCCTGTTTACAGGCCAAGATGCAAACAAAAGTGGCCTTCGCCTTTAGCAACTCGGACAATGGAAACACAATAGTGGAGAAATTTCGGTAGAACCCCCAATAATAACCCGCTAGACCCAAAAAACGCTGGACCTCCTTGTTCGTGGTGGGTTGAGGGAAATCTGCAATCGCCTCCACCTTTAGCATACAGAGATGCTGGAGATGTCAGATGAATGGCTCCAGAATGCTCACAATACCATCCACACAGCAGTTTCAACACAAAATATTGTCTCTGCTGCAAAATGCATATTTGATGGATTTCCCCCAAACTTGGGCAAACCACCTTCAGAACCACATGCTGTCACACCTGGTCTGTAGTTTATTTCCTTGCTCCAAACATTTTCTGCAAGATTTATTTCAGATACATCAGGATCTATTTAAAAACTGGAGCTTCCTTTAAAACATCTAATGTGACAGTGGATACATCCGACGCATCCAGTAGCCTACTACTGGTTTATTAATATTTGGTTACCACTTGTCATCTCCAATCAAACTGGTGTTTCACATCCAGTTCTCAAAGCAACTGGTGTATGTTATTACTTTTTTTTTTTTTTTTTTTTTTTTAAAGAAACTGTTTAGCTTCAATCCTGATGGTCCAAAATCGCATACGAGGCCCTAAAAAGCCGTATTAGTTGTGGGTAATGATCTATGTAGTGGTGTTTGGGCAGTAATTTTTTTGTGAGGAAACATTCTTGATACCTTTTGTCAACTATCTAAAATTTTGCTGTCAAGCAATAGACTCGTCCCTGTGAACTGGTGCAACCACTTTCTGAGCAACGTCACAGATAGGATGCGCACGCAACCAGGGGGCAATAAAACAGAGGAAAAGCATTGTTGAACTATGAGAAGACGTGTGTTTTACATACAAAACTCGACTTTTAATGCAGATTAGGTCAAGATATGACGTGAAAGTGCGGGGAAATATAATGTTTGAGGCCTGGTATTTGTTCGGTTGCAAAAATCAAAACATTAATGCATGTAAACAGTTGAAAATGGTGAAAATAGGACAGTAGGCGTGACTGATCTTCAGAAAACCCTCCTAGATAACTTATTCAGGTTCAGACTATGATTTATTTAGTCTTTCACCATGGTCACATGTAGGATTAAAACACGCGAGGCAGAAATTATTCCCGTATTCTAGTCGGAAGACTGTAATAGCAGCATCACCGCCGCGATCGGCTGCATGACATAAACTGTAAACACTGTGTGACAGCCGTCCTCTGCTGCTTAGGCACGAACTTAAAGAAGAAACAACTGATTGTGGAGCCGTTTACGAACGTTCGCGTGACATAACAACGCATCCCGGAGATTTAGTACAAAGTACGGGGGTCGTAAATCAGATGGCGTTTGAGTTTATACTGTTAGCTTCAGCAGTTAGCTAGTCTGTCTGCTGTCCACCACGATCTCATACACAATAAAGCAGAACGTTACACAAGCAGCGAAACTACCGACAGCAATGCGTGTTAGTCCCTAACAGCTGGAATCAGCTCCTTTCCAAACGTAGTGATGATGTCGTCTTTGCCTGGTTTAATCCCAAACTAGTGAAAGTTGCTCCTGTATGGAGGAGGTGAGGACGACACGGAGCTGAACTGAACCTGCTGCAGGCTGCAGATTGTTGTGGCCTCTTTTGGTTTTAACAAAGAGTCTAAACGAAATTAAAGCCGCTTTCTAACTCAGGTTTTTCAGGCAAATTTTAAATGAGGTCCAACACTAATAATATCCATGTTTTAACAAGAAGAATGCCGTTTCCAGGTGATGACTCCTTGCCAAGTTAGTGTAATCGTGATAGAAATATAGCACAGCAACGCAGCGTTGGTATTTTGTTATTCGTCATCAAAATGCAGATTTATTCAATATAGTTTAAAACACAACGATCTCCGTTTGTTTCGTCGGGTTACTTAAATTTTTATGAATATGAGTGCGTGTTTGGCCGTAGACTCCAATACAAAACAGGCTTTTTGCCCCTGGTTGCGCGCGCAACTCCAATGTTTGTAAACGGAAAACCCATCTATAATCTGTTTTCGATCAAGCAGGACCTGCCACGCTACCTTGTGTTTAGGAATCTTGGGGCCAATTAGAAATGGGAGCAATCTTAACAAGCTCTAATTTTCATGGGCATTGCCCCCAATTGTTTTGTTGCTTGAAAGATTTTGTGGTAAAGTACAGGGGGTGGACAATGAAACTGAAACACTTGGTTTTAGACCACAATCATTTATTAGTATGGTGTGGGGCCTCATTTTGCGGCCAATACAGCAACAATTCGTCTTGGAAATGACATATACAAGTCCTGAACAGTGGTCAGAGGGATTTTTAAGCCATTCTTCTTGCAGGATAGTGGCCAGGTCACTACGTGATGCTGGTGGAGGAAAACGTTTCCTGACTCGCTCCTCCAAAACTCCCCAAAGTGGCTCAATAATATTTAGATCTGGTGACTTTGCAGGCCATGGGAGATGTTCAACTTCACTTTCATGTTCATCAAACCGATCTTTCACCAGTCTTGCTCTGTGTATTGGGGCATTGTTATCCTGATACACTGCACCGCCTTCAGGATACAATGTTTGAACCATTGGTCCTCCAGAATGGTTCGGTAGTCCTTGGCAGTGACACGCCCATCTAGCACAGTATTGGGCCAAGCGAATGCCATGATATGGCCGCCCAAACCATCACTGATCCACCCCCATGCTTCACTCTGGCCATGCAACAATCTGGGTGGTACACTTCTCTGGGGCTTCTCCACACTGTGACTCTCCCGGATGTGGGGAAAACAGTAAAGGTGGATTCATCAGAGAAGAATACATGTTTCACATTGTCCACAGCCCAAGATTTGCGCTCCTTGCACCATTGAAACCGACGTTTGGCATTGGCACGAGTGACCAAAGGTTTGGCTATAGCAGCCCGGCCATGCATATTTACCCTGTGGAGCTCCCGACAGACAGTTCTGGTGGAAACAGGAGAGCTGAGGTGCACATTTGATTCTGCCGTGATTTGGGCCACTGTGGTTTTATGTTTTTTGGATACAATCCGGGTTAGCACCCGAACATCTCTTTCAGACAGCTTCCTCTTGCGTCCACAGTTAATCCTGTTGGATGTGGTTCGTCCTTCTTGGTGGTATGCTGACATTACCCTGGATACCGTGGCTCTTGATACATCACAAAGACTTGCTGTCTTGGTCACAGATGCGCCGGCAAGACGTGCACCAACAATTTGTCCTCTTGTGAACTCTGATATATCACCCATAATGTTGTATGCATTGCAATGTTTTGAGCAAAACTGTGCTTTGACTCTGCTAATTGAACCTTCACACTCTGCTCTTACTGGTGCAATGTGCAATTCATGAATATTGGCCACCAGGCTGGTCCAATTTAGCCATGAAACCTCCCACACTAAAATGATGTTTCAGTTTCATTGTCCACCCCCTGTATGAGGCTTACTGGGTTTGTCCCTCCACTTGTGGGAAATGCAGAATGGAACTGTTTACATCAGGGGGTGCCCAAGTCAAGTCCTCGAGAGCTACTATCCTGCACATTTTGGTTGCATCTGCTTTCCAACACATCTGAATCAATGAATGGCTCGTTACCAGGCCTCTGCAGAGCTGAATGACTTGTGCATGAGGGAATTTTTTTTTTTTTTTTTTTTTTAATACTTGTATGACCCGAACTTGTATGAGCCGAAGAAATTAGGGCTCTGCATTTCACCCATCTCTGTACTGAGTATCAGAGATGACTACTTAGAGCGCCCGGGGAGCAGTTGGAGGGTTAAGGACCTTGCTCAGGGGTCCACAGTGTTTAACCCAGGAGTCGTGTCGGGGACTCGAACCCGGTTCCTCCGCGCCAAAGCCCACGACGCTACCACTAGGCCATCCACTCCCCCAATCAGGGTATGTTCTAATGTTAGCTCTCAAGGACTGGACTTAGGCACCCCTCGTTTATATCATCCAAGGTGATATATATATATAATTTGAGGCAATGTGTTAATTCAGCAGGTCGAGTGCCTTGGTGGAGATTATGAGGAATGTAAGGAGGGTAGCCACAGACAACATGAAAATGAGTGTTTTAGAAAAAGGACAGGGTTTTCTAACTCCAAAAGACCTACTGCCAATAGTTATAATGTTCTGACATGTCTTTCATGCATTTCCTTTTGTTCTGAACAAAAACAAAACTTGAGGTCACCAACAGTGACCTCAAGCTGAAGCGCACTTGGGTTCTGCAGCAGGACGATGATCCAGAACACACCAGCAAGTCCACCTCTGAATGGCTTAAGAACAACAAAATGAAGACTTTGGAGTGGCCTAGTCAAAGTCCCCACCTGAATCCCATTGAGATGCTGTGGCATGACCTTAAAAAGGCGGTTCATGCTGGAAAACCCTCCAATGTGGTTGAATTACAACAATTCCACAAAGATGAGTGGAACTAAATTCCTCCACAGCGCAGAAGACTGTAGAAGACTCACTGCCAGTTATCACAAACGCTTGATTGCAGTTGTTGCTGCTAAGGGTGGCAAATCACTTTCACGTGTGTGTGTGTGTGTGTGTGTGTGTGTGTGTGTGTGTGTGGGTGTGTGTGCGTGTGTGTGTGTGTATATAAATAAATATATATATATATATATAACAGCACAGCATCCTGGATGAGCCAGTCACAGTTCATTCAGCTTTTTAGCACAACGTCATCGTGCTGACTGAAGAAGGCTCATCACGCGTCTTAAAATGAAACAACCTCACTTCAACATTATTTGTGGCTTTTGGACGACCCCTTGATAACGGCTTGCTGAGTTTGTAATGCTGGTCAATCAAAACAAAGTTCTGTCATCACTTAAAAACTAAGGGTCAGCTCTTCTGATTCACTACGAAGCATATTCTCTTCTCATTGTGAAACATCATTACAAGAGTCATTGGAAAGATTTATCTGGGATTTTCCTGAAATAATTTTTGTTGTTTCAGTTCAAACAGAAGCTGAAGGATCAGGGAGTAAATGGAGACATCAAACTGAGCTGGAGGAAGCAGCCAAATGGAAAGGTCTTCAGGAAAGACGAGGGAGAAAAAGAAGACAAAGACTGGTATAAACAATGATGAGTTATAAGTCTGAAGCATTTTATGTTTTCAAAATCATTTTCTTTTCTTACCATAATCTGTGTGATAATCTAAGAAGAATCCAGACTGTCTCCATGCGATTTCTTTGGTGTTGAGTTCGATATTAAATTATTTTTATTCTTTATTTCTAAATCTTTATTTAATTCTAAATCATTACTGTAACTGCACTTCTTTCAATCTTACAACATTAAATCTGTTTTGATTTCTCAGTTGCACAAATGACTTCATTTTCCAGCCTAAACCGCAAAGTTTTAAGACAGTTTTACATTTGTTGAGAGCTTCCACCACCCATTTTACCGAGCACGTGTCAGGAGACCCGTGCGTTCTTGGCCAGATAAAAAACCCAGCATGCACCTGCACACGCGCGGCATTTGTCAGGGAGCCACCACAGCCAAACTTGAGTGATCGTATTCTTTACTGTTGTTCTTGGCCTTCTATCTGCGTGCACTTTCTCCTGTTTCGCTTTCACGGCTATTTTTGATCACAACTCCACTACTTCCTATCTCCTGTCTTTCATTATTGGATAACCTGATTAATCCAGGTGTGCCTGATCTCAGTAACCATTAGGACAATCCAGACACACCTGGATTAATCAGGTTATCCAATAATAAAAGACAGGAGATAAAGGAGCTGGCCTAAAGAGGAAGTTCAGGATTTTTGACAGAGGGCCTCATTTTCGAGTCAGCCAGGTTCCTACTTATCTCTGGAGACAGTTTCATCTAATTTCATCTCATATTCTTGTCACTGGGGGTCCCCGATGCTAATGCTGGCGTCATAAGTCAGTAGAAATCTGGTAGCCTGTATGTAATAACAATCGTATCCACTCCACAGAACACCCGAGGAAAATCAGTTATAACAAGACTATCTGTGTAAATGCTGTGATAACAAAATAATGCTACACATAAAATTTAGCTTGCATCACAAATTACACATTACATTTTGAGGAACTAGTTTCTCATCAACAGTGGAATGATACATTGCTTCGGAGTGGTTGCGGCGATGCGGTTCAAAACAAACAGAAGCATACCACAGTCTTCGCACATTTTCAATAGCTTGTTAGTTTACAGAGTTAAGAATAGTAACAGGCAACGTGGTTTATAAGTGTTCATTTTTACAGCTACTGTAATCAAAGTCCTTAGTACACTTATCAGCAGATGATATCACTCCACTGCCAAATATCAGATGTAAAAATGTGTTGCCACTGAGACACTTTACTATCGAAATGTAACGTAATACGTACAAGGTAAGTTTTATTTGTAACATTATTTTGTTAACACGGCATTTACAGTCTTGTGTGATAACCATAGACCGTTAATAGAGAGGAACAAACCTTCTGCTACGTCACCCGTTGGTTTCTGAAATGCTAAAAGTGAAGCCAGTTGGGTGTGTCCTACTGTTGCCATCTTGCCGTGTCACATGTGTCGTCACTCCCAGAAAATGCTAATGAGCAAAGGCAAGGTTTTCCGAGCCGCGGGGCAAATGATTGACAGCCGACGTATTCTGGGCTAAACGCTAACCGAGCTGACTCGAAACTAACGGGAGCTAACAAAGATTAGCCCCCTAAGTGGCGGGATAAAGGTAAGACACACTTGGACTTGCTATTATCTGGCTAAAACCCACTGTTGTGCTACTCTGCTACAAACTGAGACCTTACTGAGAACAAATAAGGAGCTAACTAGGAGCCGCAGGTCAGCAGGTCGTAATCCCGTCTGCTGCATGTCAATCAGGACACGCCCTTAATTATGTGTAATTTCAAGGTTAAAAAACATCTAAATGGATGAATTGCAGAAAAAAATTCACCCCCCTCACAGTTGACATGAAGGTAAACTTGACCTATTAAACCTAAAATTATTTTTTGAACCAGGCTGTAAACATGTTTATTTCTGCTGTAAACATGTTTATTTCAGAGTGGATACAATTGTTATTGATGACAGGCTAGCAGATTCCTATTGACTTATGCTAGTATTAGCATCGGGGACCACTGGTAACAAGAATAAGAGACGAAATAAGATGAAACTGTCTCCAGTGATAACATGGACCCTGGCTCACTGGAAAATGAGGCCCTATGTCAAAAATTGAGCTTCCCCTTTAAGTCCAGGAAGTAATGGAGTTGTGGATAAAGCAGTCCGCAGGGCCTTAAAAAGTATTCCCCCCCCCATAAAAAGTATTAAGATGTGGTAAAACCAAATTTGGTAAAAAAAAAAAATTATTTTCTCTTCCTTCTTACTTGTCCTGTCCAGCATCAAAGCAAGCAGAATGGAAGTCTGATTGCTTTATTTTGTTGAACAGTTTTTCTTTACCAAACGGAGCTTTATGAACATAAGGCTCCACTTGATATCCTGTTCATTCATTTTATTTTATTTCTTTAATTAAACATTTGTCTATTACACCATTCCATATCATACTGCTGGGCTTGACAAGGGAGAAATGAAAGTTAACAGAGGTAATAATAGAAAGTTGAACAGAGAGAGAGGAGAAAGGAAGAGGAAGAGAGAGAGAGAGAGAGAGAGAGAGAGGGGAGAGAAAACATGAATCCACTTACACAGTTCACTGGTACATCTGTACCGCGATCCCTAAACAACCAAGGTCTCTGTCAGAAAACAAAACAAGCAATCCCCTACAGGAGGACCTGCAGGTGGCTTAAATATCCTCAGATCATACAAACACACGCAGAACTACGCAGAGAAGAGGTACAACCTAGTCAGCGCAATGGAAAGCAGCATCACAGCATCAACATGCATAATAAAGTGTGCTCCATGGAGATACAGTCATGCAGATGCAGCCTCGTCTCTGCAAGGAGGAGGAAGCCCGCAAGGCTCACGTCCCAGGCCCCCAGCAGCCACCCAGAGGCCCAGATCCCAGCCGCCCCCCCCCCAAAGAACGGACATGCATCCCCCAAAGGGCGGCAAAAGGCGGCCCCAGCCGGAGCCCCCCGCGGTCCGGGGGCCCAGGCCCCAGCGGACCAAGACCAGCAGCAGCCGACCCCACCAAGCGCCGGGTGCCCCCCGGGGCAGAGACAGCCCAAGTGCCCAGGAGCACCCCCCCCCCACACACCTGACCCGGGCGGCCCAACCCAAACCTAGGAGGACCAGACCCCCCGGACGACACTCCCCCAGGGTAGGCCAGCCCCCACCCCAACGTCCCTGCCCCACACACCTGACACCAGGTCGCCACCACTGCTACCACCCCCTACCCCACCACCACGCTCACACACACACTCCCCACACACCTACCCCAACACCCACATGCACTCCCCCCTCACACACATACACCCGCCCGCTCCACTCTCCGACCTTACATACCCACACTCACTCCTCCCTCCACCCCCAACACTCTTCTCCCTCTACCGTCCACACATACCCCCACCTCCTGATACCCTCTAACACACACATGCACTCCCCCCACATAACTGCACCAACCCCTCCCTCCACCCCACACATATGCCCCCACCTCCCTTTACCCCCAATATCCCATACAATCCCCCCCCTTACATGTCCGGCCCTGCCCATCCCTCTGACCTATCACACTCCCGCCCTTCTTTCTTCAGCCCCTCACGACCATCCCTACTAGACACTCACGAGCATGCCCCTCCTTCCTCCATGCCCCCTTTCCTCCAACCACTTACCCACATCTCCTCCCTCTTCCAGCCCAAGTTCCTCCCTCCCACATTTCCTCTTTCTTCACTCTTTCATTGTTCTAACATTCCCCCTCACTCTTGCCCTTGCCCCCGTGCCTCCTGAGTGGCAGCCCGGGCTGGGGAAGGAGCCGCGAGCTCCAAGCCCCCAGCACGTTCCTCCCCACCCCACCCACCCCTCATCCCCCACCCCTGGACGCAGCAGGCCAGGAATCCCCCGAGCCAGCAGATCCCTCGCAATGCAGCCAGCCTTAACCACTAGCGCGTGGAGCAGCCACCATTCCCCCTCTCCCCAGTAGCGCCCGGGAGACTGGGGTAGGAAAGGACCCTGTCCCCCCCCGCTCCCCCCGCTCATGACTGTGTGTAAGATGTGTGTTGTTTGCAGTTAAAACTGAGGGGTAGTGCCAAGTCATGTCGGGAGCGGGGTCGCGTAGGCAGTATGACCACCCAACCGGCACCCCCCTTCTTCCACACACTATATGGCCCGCCTCTCAGAAGTGGTTGTGAACGGTTGTTATTTTATGTGTTTAGGTGTCTAAGTGTGGTTAAAACTGGGGAGCAGGCTGTCTCTAGATGCGGCAAACAAAGGCACTTTGGTGCCCCCCCCTCACTTTGGTGCCGCCCGCTTGACACAAACCCTCCCCAAGACCCTACGTGTGTGTGTGTGTGTGTGTGTGTGAGTGAGGTAGAGTAGTGGGGGAGAGAGGTCTTGGGAAGGGAGACCAGGGGGGTATGAATTCCCCTCTGGAAGATGAGCCGTTACCGGCATTAGGTACCCCTGCCTCCCGGGATCCCCCCAAGGCAGAGGGGGGCAGGCATGGCTGCTCCCACGGCCAGGCGACCGGCCCTCACCACAGAGGGGCCAGCCTCGGCCCCTGGGGGCGCCCGACCACCCCAGGCCAGGGAGGAGGGAAGAGGGACGGGAGCGAACAAGGTCAGCGGAGGGGCCAGAGTCACCGGCCCAACATCCCCAGGGCCTGGGGATGGTGGGCGTGCGCTCCCCTCCACAACGGTGCATCCGGTCAGGGTCCGCCTCTCCATCGCTGTTCACCCGGCTCCGCTGGATGTCCTCCGGTGCATCTCACATGGGACTCCACGCCATCCAGGATCCGCTCCTCCTGCCCTCTCGATGCTCTACCTGCCACACTGCTTCTCAATCAAGGGCGAGGATCTTTGCTTCCGACAACAGTGTCTCACGCTGAAAAGTCAAGTCACTGCAGCGCAACAGGCTGTTTTTGTTTTGCTCTGAAGCAGTCCAACATCCATTTCCAGGAGTTTTTAACATCCATCGATGATAGACGTTAACAGGGACGGAAAAACCGAATCGTCATTAAACGCCGAGTCATTTTGACACAGCAGCCGTGAGCACAGACTGTTATACTGAATGTGACTGCATCGATCCCTGCTGTAAACATTTGATACGGTCAGAGAGCAAAAATAAAATAAAATAAAAAGATGTCCTCAACTCTTGCCTCAGTCCTGAGTTCCTGTTTTCATCCATCAGTGTTAAAGTAGCAGAAAAGAGTTTTGTATTGTTTGTCCTTGCATGCATGGAGATAGTTTAACTGTGTTGTGTGAAGTCGTGGCTGCTGTCATCTGTGGATCTTCATGGTGGACTGTGTTGAACAGCAGCATGATGCAGCTTTGTAGCCGTGGATTAATGTTCTCGCATATGTTATAATGAGAGACTGAGACGAGGCAGTTCGTGTCCAGTAAAAGATCGCTGGACCCGAACTGCCTCGTCTCAGCCTCTCATTATAACATACGTGAAAACATCGGTAACCCACAGATGTACTAGAATAATACATGTATGTTACTCAAAGCTACAACAGAAACATGTTAAATAATAGCCACGAAACATACAGAATTAAATTTTATTTCAAACTCGGAATGAACTACGATCTCCTACGATTTCTTGCAGTTAAACACGTTACGATATTCTACCATCTGTGATCCTTATTTTGTTCACGATCATTTAAAAGAAATAATTTTGAAATCAAAGTGATCAGGGAAGATTGACCAAACCTATATGAGTAATCTTTAAAAAGAAAAAAGCATTATTACAGCAGAGGCGTTAATTTAGGACATTAATACGTTACTTTGCGGACATTATGCACGTACTGGATGCATTAATAACACCTGCATGGTCACATTTTATTTCCTGTCAATGTCATAAGAGCGGCTCTGCAGATTTCATTCTAATATGATCCTTTCTGAAATGATGAATAATCGCGGTTTCGGACGTGATTGAATTACATTTAAAGCTTGGTATCTTAACAAACTCCCTCTCTTTAAAATCCCAGGAGCAGCTCAACACATACAGATGACAAAACGATACATCGTTGGTCACATGATCCAAACAGTGCAGGCAAAACTTCTGGTCCATTTTTGACATTTGAAGTCTGGGCCTCACAGGAAGACAAGTTTCTCACCCATTACGTACTTCCGTTTTTTGTGAAAAAGGTGTATCACTGATGTCAGGAGCAGGTCTCACATACAGTCCTCAAAATTATTCATACCCTCCAACTAAGGACGGAAAAAAAATCAGCTGTCAGTGAAATAAGATGAAATTGGCAAAAGTGATAATATATAAAAATTCTACGAAAATCATGATGTTGATCTGGAATTGTGGTTCAACAGAATTAAAAACAAAACAAGTAAACAAGCATGATGGGGCTCCAAAGCTAAAATTTTGTTGAGCAACATTTTGAGGCAATCACTGCTATCAGGTGTGTTTTCTGTAATGTTAAAGACCTTTACACCTGTTGACAGGTATTTTGGTCCACTGTTTATAGGAAAGGTGCTTTAATGTGTCTCGGACAGTTTTGTTTTTTCTTATTAATATTTCCAACCACCATTAAAAGCAATAATTTTTTTCACTAAATTATATTTTTTTTTAATTTTTATTTATTATTAGTTTTGTTTAGTTTCTTATTTGAATTACTATTGTGAATTTAGCCTTTTCTCCAGTTGGAGGGTATGAATAATTTTGAGGACGACTGTAGCTACTGTACTTCCACTCACATACAGTCCCATCACTCCGTGATATTATGGTACAAATACAGATGTTACGACCACATGTGTAATCACAGCACCTCAATGTACGGCAGGCTGCAGCAAACAGTGCAATTCCCACATCACTGTATTTTAGATATGAAGTCATCGGCAGAGAACTTCTTACACCTCAACCAGGAAGACTGACGTTTTAGTCATCAGTCCTGAAGACAAGAGATCATTTTACCAAAATTACAGAATTTTAATCCTTCCCAGTGTGTGAGAGACCTGGGTGTTCTTTTCGACTCTGAGCTGAATTTTATTCCACACATCAGAAATGTCACAAAGACAGGCTTTATCATCTTAAAAACATCGCCAGAGTCGCCTATTTCTCTCTCCTGCCAGCACGGAGGTGCTGATGCTTTTATTTCTAGTGGACTAGATAACTGTAATGCTCTGCTCTCTGGTCTTCCTAAAAAAAAAAAGTATTTCTAGTTTACAACTACTTCAGAACTCATTGGCACAAGTTCTGATGAAGACCAGAGGGAGAGAGCACATTACACCTGTTTTAAAATCGCTGCATTGGCCCCCCCATGCGTTTCAGGATTGATTTTAAGCTTCTTTTAGTGGTTTATAAAAGTCTTGATGGTCTTGGGCCTTCTTATTTATCTCACCTGCTTTTAGAATATGATCCCTTGTGGACCCTGAGGTCCTCTGGTACCGGCCTTTTAGGGCGCATTCAGAAAGCATAGTCTGCGAGTCTCGGTCCGTTTGGGGACTCAGTTCGGCTGGGGGCGGGGGTGGTCTTCCGGACCGAGATCGCGTTCACGTTGCACCATAGCCAAACAAGCTAAACGGGCCAAGAATCTCAGGTGGCGCTGCATTTGGATTCACCGAAGGCGAGGACAAGATGCACGAACAAGAAGGTTCTCACAACTTTTGTGGAGGGAACAGAACATTATTTTTGTACGAGGAGCTGGATATACTTTCATCAGATCAAATATCGATTAAAGCTTTTACTTCCTCATAATTCCATGTCTGACCATGAGCCATCTTTATAAGTACTGCAGTCCCACACGTGTGTTGTCATAGCATTTACCCACCTTGCCCAACGTTTTACCTGCAAAGCCAATGCAGTTTGTAGTCCACTTCCTGTCTTTGGTTCACTCGAATCAGACCGAGACCCGTGTTTGTAGGCGGACCGAGTCCGGTTGCTTGTCCCGGATCAGAGTTCGTTTGCGCATTTACAACTCCCCCAAACGAAGCGGACTTTCCGAGCAAATGGACTCTGACTCGAATCAAAAAAGCTTTGAGAATGTGCCCTTAGTTGTCCCCAAAGTCAAGACAAAAACCCACAGTGAGGCTTCTTTCCACCATTATGGTCCTTGTCTATGGAACAGTCTGCCAGAGAACCTCAGGGCTGCAGAGACTGTTGATGCTTTTAAAAAGAGGATCAAGACCTTACAAGTGTTCAACACCTGGATTTGGGATCTTCTGGTTCTTCTTGCAGATCCTCTCCAGTCCTGTCAGGTTGGATGGTGAACGGTGGTGTTCAGCCATTTTCAGGTCTCTCCAGAGATGCTCAGTTGGGTTTAAGTCAGGGTTCTGGCTGGGCCGGTCCAGAATGGTCCAGAGTTGTTCTGATCCACTCCTTTGTTATTTCAGCCGTGTGCTGAGGGTCATTGTCTTGTGGGAAGGTTTTCTTCCTGGATCTCTCTGTACTTGGCCACATTCATCTTTCCTTCAACTGCAACCAGTCGTCCTGTCCCTGCAGCTGAAAAACACCCCCATAGCATGATGCTGCCACCACCATGTTTCACTGTTGGGATGGTATTGGGCAGGTGATGAACAGTGTCTGGTTTTCTCCACACATACCGCTTAGAATTAACTCCAAAAAGTTCAATCTTGGTCTCATCAGACCAGAGAATCTTATTTCTCTCAGTCTGGGAGTCCTTCATGTGTTTTTTGGTAAACTCTATGCGGGCTTTCATATGTCTGCACTGAGGAGAGGCTTTCATCGGCCACTCTGCCATAAATCCCCGACTGGTGGAGGCTGCAGTGATAGTTGACTGTGGAACTTTCTCCATCTCCCTACTGCATCTCTGGAGCTCAGCCACAGTGATCTTTGGCTTCTTCTTTTCCTCTCTCACCAAGGCTCTTCTCCCATGATTGTTCAGTTCGGCCGGACGGCCGGGTCTAGGAAGAGATCTGGTCGCCCCAAACTTCTTCCATTTAAGGACTATGGAGGCCACCGTGCTCTTAGGAACCTTTAGTGCTGCAGAAATTCTTTTGTAACCTTGTCCAGATCTGTGTCTCGCCACAATTCTCTCTCTGAGCTCCTTGGACAGTTCCTTCCACCTCATGATTCTCATTTGCTCTGACATGCACTGTGAGCTGTAAAGCCTGGTCTAAAGCCTGGTCTAAACTACACGAATTTAGCCCGATTTTGGCCCGACGGAGGCGTCGCAGACAGTCGCTCACTGTCGTGCACGATTCTGCGTCGTCGGGTCGCAGGACGTCGTGTCTTCGCTCCGTGTAATGTGACACAATCAGCGATTGGCGATTTGGCGTCTGCGACGCTCCACGACCACGACGCAGAAAGACTGGCGTGTCAGAATTTTTTGGTTTTGTCCGTGTAGTGTGACACGTCCCACGACATGTCCCTTCATATTGACCAATAGGAGGACAGTGCGTCTTTCGCCTCTACCAGAGTGACGCTCAGGTCGCAGGTACACAAACAACAGTGGAGGAAAGGAGGAGAGACGCAGCCGCTCTCCGGTGGAGCGGGGGAGAGATTATGGAGCTGTGGCATCAGTTTACTCCAGAAAAAAAAGAAAAGCAAGACTGGGTGTGCCAAATTTATTTTCAACAGTGTTAAACCTCCACGAACATTCAAAAGGGTGCATCTCTCTTGAATAAAACATTACTTTATTAACTCGAAACATAACCACAGATATGTGCGTTCTATCAGTAATAGTAATAGTGAACAGTAGTTTACAGCAGGTCCAAACGTGCACGAATGTGACGCTCTCAAATAAATCAATGACAAAATCACAGAAAAATCACTATGTTTAAATAAAAACACCGCAACATAACAGACATTGCGCTCAATGAGATGAGCAAATATGACACCCATGCGCGCTCGTGCACTCAGCCGTAACTATCCACATTACGCGTGATCATCAAAGCTAATTAACCATCTGAACACACCTACTGGATGCAGAATAGACACAGCGATGCTGCTGTGCACTGCGCAGCTCTCAGTTTATCATGCGTGTGTGATTTCATGTGGTTGCCATGGTTTCCAGCGTGCGCTCTGAACTGATGGAGTTCAGTGAATGACGTGAGGACGCACCCGTATGCGCTCGTATAGAACAACACACTTTATTTCACTTCATTGCAGTTTTTTAAAAGTAGCGTCACTGGGTCTGCTGGACTTTGCTCTCGTGGCAGCAGACTGTGGTCAGCCTGATGGTTTTGGCTTCGCTTGGCACCGGGCGTCCTGCGCGCGGTGCGTGATGCACCTGGTGGAAGCAACGGCGCTGATCAGAGCCCAGTTTCTCTCTTTCAAAGCTGTTTTTCAAAGATGAGCAGCGAGTCTTTCTGTGCGCATCATGGATTTAATCCTGTTTAGTTACAACTGAAAACCCGCTCCACAGAACAACTGGAACAGGCAGAATACACAAACAGGTCATGTTGGTCACAATAATGGAGGGAACTGATGTCTCCGTCCACTTTCCATTTCATAAGTGACCCAAACAGTCAATTCAGACTCAAGTGACTGATTGACAGCTGCTTGTCCCGCCTCCCGTTTCGTGTTGTCTTTTGCGACACCCCGCGACGATCAGACGGTTGTCTCTCTGGTGCAATCCTTGTAGTGTGACCACTCGCGAGTAACACGACACCGTACGATTTTATGACACAATTTCTGTTAATGTGACATATGACCATCGTGAACGACGGAAAAAGTCGTGTAGTTTGATCCTGGCTTAAACTACACGAATTTAGCCCGATTTTGGCCCGACGGAGGCGTCGCAGACAGTCGCTCACTGTCGTGCACGATTCTGCGTTGTCGGGTCGTAGGACGTCGTGTCTTCGCTCCGTGTAATGTGACACAATCAGCGATTGGCGATTTGGCGTCTGCGACGCTCCACGACCACGACGCAGAAAGACTGGCGTGTCAGAATTTTTTGGTTTTGTCCGTGTAGTGTGACACGTCCCACGACATGTCCCTTCATATTGACCAATAGGAGGACAGTGCGTCTTTCGCCTCTACCAGAGTGACGCTCAGGTCGCAGGTACACAAACAACAGTGGAGGAAAGAAGGAGAGACGCAGTCCCGCTCCGGTGGAGCAGCCGAGAGATTTATGGAGCTGTGGCATCAGTTTACTCCAGAAAAAAAAGAAAAGAAAAGCAAGACTGGGTGTGCCAAATTTATTTTCAACAGTGTTAAACCTCCACGAACATTCAAAAGGGTGTATCTCTCTGGAATAAGACATTACTTTATTAACTCGAAACATAACCACACGATATGTGTGTTATCAGTAATAGTAATAGTCAACAGTAGTTTACAGCAGGTCCAAACGTGCACGAATGTGACGCTCTCAAATAAATCAATGACAAAATCACAGAAAAATCACTTTGTTTAAATAAAAACACCGCAACATAACAGACATTGCGCTCAATGAGATGAGCAAATATGACACCCATGCGCGCTCGTGCACTCAGCTATAACTATCCACTTTACGCGTGATCATCAAAGCTAATTAACCATCTGAACACACCTTCTGGGTGCAGAATAGACACAGCGATGCTGCTGTGCACTGCGCAGCTCTCAGTTTATCATGCGTGTGTGATTTCATGTGGTTGCCATGGTTTCCAGCGTGCGCTCTGAACTGATGGAGTTTAGTGAATGACGTGAGGACGCACCCGTATGCGTTCGTATAGAACAACACACTTTATTTCACTTTATGCCAGTTTTTTAAAAGTAGCGTCACTGGGTCGGCTGGACTTTGCTCTCGTGGCAGCAGACTGTGGTCAGCCTGATAGTTTTGGCTTCGCTTGGCACTGGGCGTCCTGCGCGCGGTGCGTGATGCACCTGGTGGAAGCAACGGCGCCGATCGGAGCCCAGTTTCTCTCTTTCAAAGCTGTTTTTCAAAGATGAGCAGCGAGTCTTTCTGTGCGCATCATGGATTTAATCCTGTTTAGTTACAACTGAAAACCCGCTCCACAGAACAACTGGAACAGGCAGAATACGCACAAACAGGTCATGTTGGTCACAATAATGGAGGGAACTGATGTCTCCGTCCACTTTCCATTTCATAAGTGACCCCAACAGTCAATTCAGAGACTCCAAACCAAGTGACTGATTGACAGCTGCTTGTCCCGCCTCCCGTTTCGTGTTGTCTTTTGCGACACCACGCGACGATCAGACGGTTGTCTGTCTGGTGCAATCCTTGTAGTGTGACCACTCGCGAGTAACACGACACCGTACGATTTTATGACACAATTTCTGTTAATGTGACATATGACCATCGTGAACGACGGAAAAAGTCGTGTAGTTTGATCCTGGCTTAAGGTCTTATATAGACAGGTGTATGCCTTTCCTAATCAAGCCCAATCAGTTTAATTAAACACAGCTGGACTCCAATGAATGAGTAGAACCATCTCAAGGAGAATCAGAAGAAATGGACAGAATATCAGTTAAATATGAGTGTCAAAGCAAAGGGTCTAAATACTTATGACCATGTGATGTTTCAGTTTCTCTTTAATAAATTTGCAAAAATTTCTAAATTTGTTTTTTTCTGTCAAGATGCGGTGCTGAGTGACATTAATGAGAAATAAAATTTACTTTTTTGATTTTAGCAAACGGCTGCAATGAAACAAAGAGTAAAAAGTTTAAAGTGGGTCTGACTACTTTCCGCATCCACTGTAGTTGTTTTTACTTTCAAACATTTTTGATTAAAGTTTAAGAAATATGCTCATGTTTCTATTTTTCAATTGCAACCTGTTCTGTTTTGATTTAAAAATTTAAAAAAAAATCTTAAATCTCTTTTTTGTTTCAAATCTATTTGCTTAAATGATAAACAAAATTCTCTCCATACTATTATTTACATTGATCATGATGTCAACATAAACTAAAGGTTAATTATGTGACTGATATTCAGCTGATTTCATCACATTTACACCTTAATACCTGCAGCTAACAACTGCTTCTGTCCTTAAGTGCTTATAATTCAGTTATCTTTTTTTCATTTTATTTACGAGTATTTATGCCATTCTTATTTTATATATTTTTAATTATGGAAAAGACATTTATTTTTCCTTGTTTTTTCCCCCCTTATTATCCATAGCATTAACTTAGTTTTTATATAACTGGCGTCGAGAGCTGGTATGAACTTCATGAGTGTTTCGGCTGATGAAACATTAAGGAATCAACCGATTCATGCGCCAAGAACAGGAGGACCAACAACACAATCTGATCCAAATAAAAACTGCTTTCAGACATTATTTTTCGTCATTTTTCTCTGCAGAATTTAATTTGTTGCTTGGGTATTTTTGTTACAGATCAACAATATCACTCCATATACAACTACAAGTACAGTATTTTGTACAGCTCATATTCAAATACATAGTTTTCATTGGCTTATTTACAAAACAACTTATGTACAAGTTTTCATGTCAGTGCAATGTCACTTTCTGTCAGCAAACACCTTAGAAAAAGTTCTTAAATTAACATGTCTGGTTAAGATGTGACAGTTAAATAAAAAGAGGCTACGAAGACGGACAGACAGCTCAGTAGTAGATCGCACTGCCTGCCCACACTGAAGTTATCCTCTGATCTGGAGGAGGGTCACGCGCCCAGTGTGTTTACTGGACCAGGGTTTGCCCACTTTCAGCTCCCAGTTCAGTCCTGTTGGGCAGATTCTTTGCTGAAATAAACCCCCGTTTTATTAAAAAGGTTGGATTTACACTTGAAGCTACAGGTCACTGACGGGCACATTCATACCCAGAACATCTCAACATCTATTGCACCTTTAACGGAAGCCGACGTCACAAACTCAAGAGACAAATCTGGACTTGAGTCGCGTGACGACCTTCCCAACACTGATGCAAACGGGACATTGTCTAAAGCTCGGTGCAAAAAGGAGGGGAAAATAAAGCAAACATAAATATCACTCATCTGCATCTGTTTAACAAACATGCACCTTGCAGAAAAAAGAAAAATCACGTTTCATTCAATGATAGAAACCACTCCAAATACATCCATGAGGCCTTTTCCACACTAATACAGCAGCTAAAGGGGGGAGAGGGTCTCTAGAGGTGGGGGACCGTCTGCTTTCTGTTCACAGTGATTGGACTGAGCCCACCTGCTGGGAAAAGCTCCGCGTACGAAGAGCTCCACGAACCAAGAGCTCCGTGTACAAAAAACGGGGTATGAAGAACTCCATGTACAAAGTTGTCCGCGTATGAAAAGCTGCGTGTACGATGCTACGAAGCAGGCCAAGAGCTCTACATACGAAGAGCTCTACGACGATGCTACGAAGCAGACGAAGGACTCTACATATGAAGAGCTCTACGTACGATGCTACGAAACAGACCAAGAGCTCTTTGAGACAGAGCTCTACGTACGAAGAGCTCTGTGTACAATACTACGAAGCAGACGAAGGACTCTACATATGAAGAGCTCTACGTAGAAAGAGCTCTACATACGAAGAGCTCTACGTACGATGCTACGAAGCAGACCAAGAGCTCTACATACGAAGAGCTCTACGTACGATGTTACGAAGCAGACGAAGGACTCTACATATGAAGAGCTCTACGTAAAAAGCTCTACGTACGATGCTACGAAACAGACCAAGAGCTCTTTGAGACAGAGCTCTACGTACGAAGAGCTCTGTGTACGATGCTACGAAGCAGACGAAGAGCTCCGTGTATTAAGACCTCTGCGTACGAAGAGTTCCACATACAAAAAGCTCAGTGTATGATGCCACGAAGCAGACCAAGAGCTCTAAGTATGATGCTACTGAGCAGACGAAGAGCTGTGCGGATGATACTACAAAGCATAAAAAGTGCTCCACGTCGAAGAGCTCCGCATTCGAAAAGCTCCGCATATGAACCTCCACGTCAACGAACGATGCTACGAAGCAGACAAAGAGCTCCGCATACAAATAACTCAGCGTGCGAAGAGCTCCACGTACAAAGAAAACCACATACGAAAAGCTCCGTATATGAAGAGCTCCCGGTACGATGCCACAAAGCAGATGAAAAGCTCCGCTAACGGACTCCTTTCAGCAATGATGGTTACGACATCTAAGCAGTTACATCACCCGACTCACCCGCAAAAGGAACTGAAATGAAACTGGAACTTGGACACAAACGGAACCAGAAGCAGCTAAATCAGCTGGGTCCAGGGATGTAGTCGGCTACGTGTATCTGACATCAGCGGGAAGCTAACGGAGACAAGCTCCTGCAGCCGGTGTCGGGTTTCCTCCAGAGGAAAAACAAAGCTAATCTGAGACTAGAAGGATGTTTAACACGTCCCCACACCTGCTGAAATGTTCGTTTTTGTGCTGAATTGATGAAACGTTTAGGGCCTCTGTACTCAGTCTGACAGACTAAACATTACAAAACTGGCTTAAAAACTCTCCGGCAAAAAAACTCCAGTAATCCTACAAACTGGAGTGGTTTTGTGTATTTTTTTTAAATAATATACACAAATTGGAAGAGTTGCATTATGGGTGAAGTGGCTTTGAGAAGGAAGAAACTGATTTTCTTTGCTCATATTACATTAAAACCACTGCTAAAATTAGTTGATAACCAGGTTGCAAGTTATCACACCAACTCTACCAGTGAGGGTGTGAAAACTAGGGCTGGGGAAAAATATCGATACCCTGAAATATCGTGATATTTTCATATGCTGTAAACGCGGTATTGATCTATTTTACAAAATCTTGCGAGATTTTGTCAGTCTGTTACAAAATCTCGCAGATTTTGTTGATAAAGTAGATCAATATCACGGTTTTAAATATCAATATGAAATCTGCATATGAAAACATCGTAATATTTCAGTGTATCGATATTTTTTCCCAGCTTGATTGAAAACGTAACGAAGTTTAAACCAGCAGTAAATAAGTGCGGCGGGGTAAAGGTGCACATTCCTGCCCTGAGGAGCCTCCTGATATCATCTCTTTTCCCCTTTTTAATTCATTTATCAGCTTTTTTAGAAAAATAAAATAAATCTTAAAAAAACAACATATCTAAAGAAAAAACGAAGTGAATACTACTGAAGGGTCTAAGTGGTCTGAAACCATGGCACCTCTCCTGAAGCCACCCACACGCTCCTCGTTGGACTCGTCACCAGCTTTTTGGCAACAAAGGTGTTTTGGCAGAAATAAAAAAGCCAAATCAGGATGCAGATTTTCTGACTTTGTTGTGGGTTTTCCTGAAATGTAAGTACCATATTTTTCCAAGTGGAAGGAGGGGGGGGGCTGATTGTTAACACTGTGGACAGACTGAGGGGGAATCATGAGGTAGCATATCATGTTAACCCAGTTACACACTATCGCTAGAAAGACTCCGGAGAGTCACAGTATGTTCTCTTGGTGTTGGCCTGCGGCACCAGAACGTCCCGGTTCTGGAGCGCCTTCACCGGCTTCCTGTTGGCGTTTCTGTCACATGACTCGTGTTTACACCTGGAGCCAAACATCAGGTGTAAACAATCAAAAATCATAAACAAGATGGCGTACATTCACACCACTGGTATGCAAATATGTTACATGTTATGGCGAGATTCACGGGGGAGGGGAGGGGGGGTCATTGGGCTCAAAGTGCACCAGGTTAGTGCTTTCACTAGGGGGGGGGGGGTTCTCTGTTGGCAAACCTTGTCACTAATCAGGAGGAAAAAGTGCTGCGATGCATCTCTAAAGACAAAGAGCGCTGCCGCCTGTAGCCGCGAGCGGTTCCGGGCGACTCCGGACGCCCGGCGCTGGAAGCGGGGTGCGGTGCCGGCTGATGGAAGACGAGGACCCCTCACTGGAGGACACAGTACTTCTTATAGTCCGACTCAAAGTCCTCGTCCATGCTACTGGTGTCGGCCATCTTTTTGCCGTCAATCTTTGGGAGGAACTGCGAGTAGTCGACGCCCTGCTGCTCGTAGAACAGGATGTAGGCGGAGTCTGTGTCAATTTCCTCAGAGTGAACTTCCTGTTGGAAAAAAAACAAAAAACACGTTAAGTGACCCCGTTTACATGAGAGTTTTAAAGGAATAGTTCACCCACACAATGCTGTAACTTTATTTTCCACTTACCCTCATGGTGAGCGAGACTCTGGAGCACTTTTTTGGGTGTTGCGGCGATCAGGAAGGCTTCTCTTCCGAAAAGGTCCATAAAAGTCCACAAAAACTTGTCAATATTCCTCCATACTGCTCGTCCAATGTAATCCAAGTGTCCTGAGTGGGTAGTGTTCAGGCTCTAAAAATTTACTAAATGACTCTAATAAATCTGCCCACTCAGGACGGGCAGTATGGAGGAATATTGCCAAGTTTTTTGTGGACTTTTATGGACCTTTCTGGCTCGGACCCCGGCGAACTCCATTATATGAAAGTTGGGGGGAAAACAAGAAGCCTTCCTGATCTCCGGCTTCATTTGAGATATTAAAAAAGTGCTCCACAGTCTTGCTCACCATGAGGGTAAGTGGAAAATAAAGTTACATCATTCTGTGGGTGTACTATTCCTTTTTAATTCCAAATAAGAGTTTATCCCGCTTTAGAAATTCCATGTAACCCTTATTTCCGAATAAAAATTAATTCCGAACTAAGTGGTTGGTTTATTCCTCTTTTAATTCCGATTATAAAAAGTGTGTTTCTCATTCTGAAATGTGATTGGCTGAGCTGCGTTCCAAGCCGTGGTAAAACCGACTGTAACCCCCACGTAGATCCGATAGACCCGCAGCACAAAATATCCCTGTGCCAGCGTTAACAGATATTGCGTTGCCTAGCAACCAACTGCTCTGTTCAACCCACTTGCTACATTTGTTTTTAGACTTTGTGGTGAATTTTGATACTCTGGGTGTCCTGAACCTGGATCAGTAGTTGGAGATGACGGCGCCGATTTCACCGCCGGCATGTTGCAAAGCAACAGACATCATATGTCTGCACAAAAACACCTGCCGCCACACGCACGCCACCGTTTCTCCAAACATTAAACATTATTTATTACAGCACTTTTAATGGAAGTAACAATAACGAGCCCAGACGGCCTGAATTGATGATGGCGAATCGCCGAGTATGTGTAGCTGGACTTAAAACGAATGTCCTCACTCCTCCAACTAAGAAAATAAAAAAAAATAAAAAATCGAGTCCACACCACCTTGTTTTTGGAAGAAAAATCCTCCCACACCGGCCTGCAGAAGTGATTAAACACATTTAGGTTACAAAGTTGTTTCTGAGGGTTCGCTCCTTCACCGCCAGCCGGCCGATGGCCCGGGAGACGTGCTCCTTTTTTATCCACGTTTTAATACTTAATCTGGTGTAAGGCTGTGTGTGGCGAAAAATTAATATGGATGGATTAATGAAACGGGGAAAAAAGAAGTGATAGAAGTGATGACAGGCGGGTAGGAGGAGCTTGCTTCTTAAATGGAGGGAAGGCGTTCGCAGGGTTAACACAAATGAAGCATGGATCTTTGGGAGTAAAGTTAATTAAATAAAATAAAAGTCGGCTGTTGTTATGCCTGTGTGCAATCAGGAAATAGTACTAAAAACATAAACTTATCAGAAAAAATGAATGAAGATACGCTGCCTGGCCAAAAGGAAAAAAGTGTCTTTGATTATGGCAGCGTTCGGTGTGGCGTTGTTGCAGTGTCGGCAGATTTATTTCCATCCAGTGTTGCATTCATTTTTCACCAAGATCTTGACGATGATGATGATGGTAGTCTGACTGCTGCTGCATCACCTTATCTTCCTTTCTTCTTGCCCTGATGCTTTGTAGTAAATTGTAATGACAGAAAACCAGATCCAGCAGGTGACCTGGACTATGGAGAGATGTTCCTGTGGTTGAGGGACACATCTGGTTTGTGTTCAGATTATTGCTCTGATGGTTTTAGGAGGAACAGAAATTCAGATTGAATAAATGAAATGAGAAAAAATTTTGCCTGAAGGAAACTAATGTCCAGATCGGAGTCGCGGGGGTTGCTGGAGCCTATCCCAGCTATTATCAGGCGAGAGGCGGGGTACACCCTGGACAGGTCGCCAGTCTGTCGCAGTTCTGTACCGCTTTTCCAGTACCAAGCGGTACAGAAAATGAATGAATGAATGAATGAAACTAATGTCCTGATCTGCCATTCATACCGTCTGATATTGTTTTAAAATAATGTTTTTTAAATAGTGAAAAGTTATTTTACAAACATGACTGTAATTTTAGTTTTGTATTAGTCATGTACTGTTTAATTATTAGGGCTGGGAAAAAATATCGATACACTGAAATATTGTGATATTTTCATAAGCAGATATCATATAGATATTTTAAAATGCAATACTGATCTATTTTACCGATGAACTATCGGAAAATATATCGTTATCTTACAAAATCTCATGAGATTTCACAAAAAAACGCAAACTTTTGTGACCGAACGATGAAATCTTGCGAGATTTTGTTGGTAAAATAGATCAGTATCACATTTTAAAATATTGACTTGATATCAGCATATGAAAATATCATGATGTTTCACTGTATCGATATTTTTTCTCAGCCCTATTAATTATTGTTGTTACTGCTGTTTAATTTATTCTGTGTATTGATGCAGGGCCACTGGTGAAGGCTCTGGGACCTGGGCTCTTTCTCTGGGACCTGGGGTCTTTCTTTCTCTGGGACCTGGGAGCTTTCTTTCTCTGGGACCTGGGATCTTTCTTTGGGACCTGGGGTCTTTCTCTCTGGGATGTGGGGTCTTACCTTACAGCTGCTGTCGTTGTAACAATACCACTTCCTGTTGGGATTTTTGGCATATGTCACATAGTGGCCACCTCCCATGATTCCTGAATGGCACTGAGGAGATAAAGCAGAACTTTCAGGGACTGTTGGGGGTCCGGACCAGCGTGTGTCTGACAGGAAGTGTGTGCTACTCACTGATATTGCATAGAGGTTGTAGATGGCGTCCAGACACAGGTCTCTGTGCTGCAGAGACATGTCGGGGTCCATGCTGCTCTCTATGCTGCAGTCTGAGCCCAGCCCGTTGCTGTCTCCGTTCATCAGGACCACGTCGCAGTGGCTGCTGGACGCCTCCGTACCGCAGGACGACTCCGACGCCATCGGGTCCTCTGGTCCAGGACCCGCTGCCTCCACCTCTACCTGTGTTCCACTGTCCCGGGACTCGGTTTCTGGATTAGCAGCTCCGTCCAGGTTCTCCTTGCTGTTGGAAAGCCGGTGTTTGCTACCAAGCTGGGGCAGACGTAGCCGGCCAGGTCTACGGCCGCCGGTCTTGGGGCTTCCAGAGGGGCTACTGGTCCGGCTGAGGGATGGAGCCGATCTCCTGCTGGATGCCGGTGAGGCTGTTGGGAAACCACAGTCAAAGGTTTGGATTCTGACCGCTGAGTTTAACAACTTATTCCACCCTTAAAGGATAACTTTCTTTTAATCTGGAGCTTATTTCTAGGGGTTTATACGTGCTTTTACTCACCAGTAAAATTTCTTTTGGAAGATATTACGTTGAGTCGCCCTTCGGCATACATTTATATAATTGCAGAGATGGGGCAGCCTCTATATAAGACATTATCTGCAGCAAAACTCCTTTATTTCACCAATACTTTAAAGGCCTCCTTCCACTGAAAACCCGTTTAACTTGCTCCTTTTGAAATACGGAGGGTTTCCCCTTGTTTACTTACACATGCTGACTTGCTAGCGTTGCGTTCCCCCCAGTCGGCTGTGCTTTCTCATCAGAGAAACAATACGAAGAAAAGAGCGAATCGGGAACAGCCTCGCAGTTCTACGTCACATTGCGAATAGCGTGTCCCACGTGGGGTTTCTATCTGTCCATTGGAAGGCAGGTAACCCTCCACTACACACTAGAAGTGAAGACAGCACGACTGTAGCTTCGGAGTTGAGAAGCTAATTAGCTAACTGTTTGTTAGCATGGCGGAACAAACTTGTTTGTCGGCTCTATTTCCTGTCTGAAATGGAATAAGAGCGGTGGGTGGAGCTTCCTTCATACACTCATGAGAGGCAGCCAATCAGACGGAAATTCACGAGAAGGACCCGGAAAAGCTGCCGTTGGACCACAAGCCTCTCTTCTAGTATACAAATACAGCTGGATACAAAGATACCAGAAGGTTTTTTTTAACAGAAACGATGCAGAATGCATTCAATAATAATGGACAACACAGAAATATTAATGAAATGACCATGAAAGTACAACTTTAAGCAGACTGAATGAACGAATGAGTACGATTGTCCAACAAGTATAGAGTTGTGCAAAGTGTGTTTTTGTTGTTGTCTGGGTAGCGAGCTGCTCTTCTCAGCTGTACTACAGCAGCACGCCTCAGAAACACCTTGATAATTAACAGAAAGCTAAATCTGGACTCACAGGACAATATTACTCCTTCATTTGTTCATTCTACTTAAAGGATTGGCGAAAATAAGGGAGTGTTGCTGCAGATAATGTCTTATATAGAGGCTGCCCCGTCTCTGACATTATATAGATGCACGCCGAAGGGCGACTCAACGTAATATCTTCCGAAGGAGTCAAAGTGATGCAGAAATTTTACCGCTGAGTAAATGCATGTACAGTCGTGCTCAAGATTATTGACACCTTCCAATTAAAGAAAAGGCTAAATTCACAATAATAACTGTGAATTATTGTGTCTGGTTTTTAAGCGCTTTTTTTTTTTTTTTTTAGTTTACTGTAACTTTTATTGTGATATTTTATATATTTCTCTTATAGCCATGATATTGTGTATTTATATTTTTATAGTTTAAAGTATTTATTTCATGGATTTTTCTAGGGTTCTGTGTCCAGTAGCCAAGCAACGACATTTCGTTGCCAAATTCACTGTTGTGTTTTCTTGTGCAATGACAATAAAGGAAGTCTAAGTCTAAGTTTAAGTCTAATAATTTTAATAACAAGAAACTAAAGAAACAATAATATATATAAAAATTTACAAAATTACAATTTTGTGAAACAAAATATTGCTTTTGAATTGTTGTAGGAAATAATTAAAAACAAACAAAACTGGCCCAGACACATTAGAGCACCATTCCTGTGAAATGTGGAGTATTTTTGAGCATGACAGAAAGCACATAACTGCCTCAGAAAGTTGCTCAATAAAATTTTAGCTTCAGAGGCCCACCATGCTTGTTGGTTTTATTTAATTTTTTGTGTGTTTTTAATATTTCTTTTGAATCACAATTCAAATTCAGAGTTATGGTTTCATAGAATTTTTATTTATTTTTACTTTTGTCAATTTCAACTTGTTTCACTGACAACTGACTTTTTTTTTCCTTCTTTAATTGGAGGGTGTCAATAATCTTGAGCACAACTGTATAAACTCTTGGAAATAAGGTCCAGGTTGAAAAAAAAAAAGAAAAGAAAGTTAACTAGGGATGCATGATATTGGAATTTTGGCCAATATTCTAAAACTCATGTGACCGATAACTGATATCGATACTGATATCAAAGCTTGAAAAAATAAGCAGTCATTGCAAATCGTAGTTTGGTTATTAGTTTCCGACACTTTGAAAAATAGGGGTGGGGAAAAATATTGATACAATGAAACATTGCAATATTTTCATATGACATCAAATCGGTATATTTAAAAACAATCTATTTCACTTACAAAACCTCGCAAGGTTTCAATGTTCTGTAACAAAATCTCAATATTTTGTGAATTCTCGTAAGATTTCGTAACAGAACGATGAAATATCGTGAGATTTTTTTGGTAAAATAGATTGATACCACATTTTAAATGTCAATATTTTAGCATATAAAAATATCGCGAAGTTTCACGAGATTTCGTAACAGAATGAAGAAATATTGCAAGATTTTGTTAGTGAAATAGATCGATACTGTGTTTTTAAATGTCAATATGATATTAGCATATGAACATATTGCGATATTTCAGTGTATCAATATTTTTTCACACCCCTAGTCTTTCAAAGTTTTAAAGTCTGTAAAAAAGTTTTTAAAGAAGAAGTAGTAGTTTTGTTTTTTTTAAGACTTTAGAAACAGTGGGCTGATCGGTTTAATATCAGTGATGTGGCCAATTCTCAGTTTAAAGGCCGATATCGATAGGGGGCCGATTATATCATGCATCCCTAAAGTTAACCTTTGAACAAACAAGCGGTACCTTTGGGGAGGTTGCAGAAGCCAGCTGGAGCAGAGATGGAGGACAGGTTGTCTTCTCCAACCCTCAGCAGGTCCTCGCTCTCGCTGCGAGAGTGGAGGCAGTGCTGCTCCAGGTCTCTGGGGGCCAGGAAGGCGCTGGGGTCAAAATTCTCCCGAGGGAACTTCACAATCTTCTGAGACTTGATCCAGCGTCCATTGACGAACTGGAAGCGCTTCAGGTGAACAATCTGGAGCAGAAAGCAGCAGATGCGTGTCAGACAGAGCGCTCTCGGTGCCGGCATCGGTCATTTCAGAGCTCACGCTGACCAGAATGGGCGGCAGCCTCCAGAGATCCAGCTTCTTGGTTGCCAGCCGGTGGGTCTTGCACTTGGAGCAGTAGTAGAGCTCGTCCTCTCCCAGCTCCTCCTCAGTGGTGAAGGCCTTCAGGCAGCTGTCCAGGCTGATGGGCTCGGCCTGAGCTCGACGGGACTGCTCCACACTGCAGTGCTCCTCCACGATCTGCAAGGAGTTCAAGGCAGTTCAGCTCCGAGTTAACATGGGAAGTTTACAGTTAAACCAGAGAAGTACTGCAGAGGCAGCAGCTTACAGGGACCAGCAGTAATAACCTGGGCCCGCCTTTTCAAAAGGTTTAATCCGGACTAAGTTGATACGGATCTGCTGATCCTTTCCTTTGGGATCCAGGATTATGTAATCCATCTCAGTTTAGAGCCGGGTTCTTCAAAGCAATTTCGGATTGGATCAATTTGATCCAGATACCCAGTATGGGAGATCACCAAATCCAGAATATCTGCAGCAGTCTTGCTGTGTTATACATTAACCAGTAGATGTCAGTATTACCTGTTCTGTATTCAGCTCTGCTCTGTGCAAAACAGCAAGTGTTGAGATGACACTTTTGTACTTTCCTAAGATGGAGGGTTTAATTTGCAGCCTAATTCTTCATGATCTGTTTGTTGCTATAGCAGTTCAAGTCAAATACCTACTCAATACTATACACAATATTTCTTTGGCCAATGTCAAAGTTCTACTTTTTTCTTGCTGAAATCCCTGAAATCAGATCTACTGTTGGACAAAGAGCTCAAATAGACCATTATCATTTCTTTGTTATTCTGTGTTATTACTGAATGCACAATAAAATATATTGGGGAGTGTTTTATGATGCAGACATATACTTAGCTGTAGACTTATATTCAAATGCTAAACAGGCCACATAGCCGACCTCATCCCATGATCTTTTTGTTTGCGTCCCCAACCCCTAGCAGAGCCGGGACGTAACCAAGTGGGAGCTCATCTGGGATGTACTTTCCCGCGTTACTGGTATTCTTGTAGTTTGTTTTGTTCTGAAGTTTATTGGGGCCTATTATTTGTTGGGAGATCGGTTTTGCTTCCCCCTCTTGTGAAGCCCTTGTTGGCTGCTGTGCGTCTGGCCTGTCTAGTGGTGGACATCAGCTTCAGATTCCTCTGGCTACCAAAAGCGAAATCGAGGCTAGTTTGGTGGAACAGCTGGTTGTTGTTGGGGTGCCTGGTGTGATGCATTGCCGCATGTGGATGAGGAGGGGGGCACTCTGAAAAGAATGACCCTGAGGAGGCAGTGTCTCCTCCTGTGTCTCCTCCTGGAACCCCATTTATGCTTCCCGGGTACCTTCAACCTCATCAGACAGCTTTGGAGTCCATGGTGGGGCTCTGCTGACACCTGCATCAGCTTTGGCCCCCTCCACCTATGCTGGTGGTTTTGAAGTTCCACCATCTGCATCCGCTGTCTTTGGTGTGAGCAAAGGTGTTGCTCTGGGGCCTGGTTTTGGGAGTCTGAGGTTTGTGTATTGTCTTTGGTATTTGAATGCATCACTGATGCTTTGTGTTGTCCACGTGTTTGGCCTTTTGTTGCAGCACTGTCGGGGGTGGAACAAGAGGTGGTAGCAACAGCTTAGACTAAGGGCAGTCAAGTCCCTTTTATGAATTTTGTAGTCTCCGGCTCCGAGACTGGTTTATTCAATACGTTTGATTCTACTTTTAAGTTCTGCATCCATGTTTGATTAAAAGATAATTTCAGAATGAAACCGTCGTTTCTGTGTATCTCAAAGTTAACTCGAATACTGACATTTCAATTTTAGAAAAACTAGTCAACGTTTAAACATTCTGGATGTGATGCTCAGAGCTGACGGAGTGGTGGCGTTTTCTTTACCCTCTCTTGTGAGGTCTGGTAGCGGAGGTGCAGAGCGGTGGGGTCCCAGTCCACAGCTATAAACGCATTTCCTACAGAAGCTCTGTCCTCCGTGCAGTCGATGGTACAGCCTCTGCAAAACCTGGACACAGAAAACATCCCAGATGTTATCGCAGCGCAGCAGCTGGTTCGTCTGGCAGAACCAGAGATTACCCGACTGTGAACCACAGTAATCGTCTGAAAACACGCTAGCTTAAACTGCTCTGTTAATGTCGTCGTCATGGAGTTCTGAAAGTTTGGCTGTAGTCCGTCGTAACGCGGAAGGAAGCTGAAATCAGATCAGGCATTCTTCTTGAAGTCAGACAGGTTGGGGGGGGGGGTGAGTGTGTGACTGCTGGTAAATGTGGCAGGTTGGAAAGTTTAACTGGTCTAAACAATAATCACCATCATGTAAACAATGTCAACAAACCAGGTAAAATCTTTTCATTGTCACTTAACTGCAACATTGTAGTTTAAACTTAAACCGTCTGTAGCAACACTAAAGGAGGCAACCACAATGTTGTCATTGCCTGTAAGTTTATTTTCTGAATGCTGTCTTATCTGAAAAACATAGTTCACTGTCGGAAATGCCCATGATGCTAACAGATAGCCTTGTTAGCAACTGGCTGGTTGGCCCAGTTTCCAAAATAAGGTTGTAGCCAAATAAGGTGTAGCCAATCTGAGTGATATAGTTTATACTGCTATGTCATCACTCCTGTAAGGAGTATCGGCCGATAAGGCCGATAATACCGTACATCTCCTGTCATGAGGCGTATAAATATGAAACATTATTAAAATCCTGCTTTTATCTTGTCATGGAAATTGATTAAAAGTACAGGTTTGAAGGTTGTAATGAGGATATAAGATTTTAGTGTCACATTTGATCTCACAGACTCACTCCTGGAAAATATTTTTTTCCACTCCAACCATAATGACTAAAAGAGGCCCTGTCTCACGACTAAAGAAAAAACATTTGAACTGGTTTGCAGCATGAATTAGACAAAGATGCCGAGTTGTTGTAAAACTCCACCGTGGAGGTGAGCGGGGGGGGGCTAGAAGCGCCAATTTTATGATAATTTTCTTCCTTTTTTTCTTAACGTCCATGTACTTTCTGCCATGAAATGGGAAATTACATGCAAAATCATTTTTCCACTTTAAAAAAGGTGGTGAAAAAGTGGTAAAATGGAAGTCTATAGTAAAATTCTGTTAGTTAAGAGTCCAGATGTAGCAAAAACATTTCACACAGGTATGAATCAAATTTTTAAAATCTTAAATTTCAGTGAAAAACACACTTCCTTCTCAATTTTCATGGCTCAGGACCAGTAAATGCACCTCATAACTACATAAATGTTCTGAATGCAGCGTAAGGGTTAATGTTTTACTTTCCATAACTTTAAACAACGGAAATTTTTAGTTACTGAGTCAACAAGAAATCCCAGACGCGGCAAATGCAGGTTAATTAAGACAGATTTAGTTTCTGTTAATGACATGAAGCCAGTATGAGGATTAATACAGACTCCCAGTGAACTCACCTGTACCAGGGACACCAGGCACACGAGTTTCCATCCTTCCCAACAACCCGTAATGTGAAGGGGTACTGGTAACCCAGGCTGTCATCGCTGCAGAAGGAAGAGACAATAATCTGACATGTCTGTTTCTGTGAGGTTAAATCAGCTTCATCTGCCATCGTCTGTATAAGAGAACAGCTGCTGGGCTGAATGTTGCAACACCAGGAGGAAGAGCTGAGTCATACCTGAGGTTTTTGAGCTTAGAAATTAACTTAATTATCTCAAAAAGCTTCAACAAGTCAGAGATTCAAAACCTGTGGAATGCAATACTTCATGTCGTTGTAGTTACAGGTTCGTTAACTGGGAGAAACTGGTGGTTTGTGGACTGGTTCTGTATACACTGTGCACTGCAGAGCACAGAGGAGAAACACAGAACCATCCCTTTAGCAGAAGTAAAACGTGATGATGTAGTAAAGGTTCTGGAAACGTTACCAGATAAACATACGAGAACAAGTTTACAGCCTGCTCCTTTTAAGATAACCAAAATGTCTCGCAAAATCCTTGAAAATGCTTTAATCCTGAAAATGCTTTAATCCTGAAAACTCCAAGACATTTGATGCTATTTTTGGTCCTCCTGTTTGTTTTCTATAATTATAATGTATAAATATATATATATATATCTATATTATAAATCAGCCTGTGGAAATAGAACCTTTAATCCCAGTCAGCATCCAGAACCTTTAATCCCAGTCAGCATCCAGAACCTTTAATCCCAGTCAGCATCCAGAACCTTTAATCCCAATCAGCATCCAGAACCTTTAATCCCAGTCAGCATCCAGAACCTTTAATCCCAGTCAGCATCTAGAACCTTTAATCCCAGTCACCATCCAGAACCTTTAATCCCAGTCAGCATCCAGAACCTTTAATCCCAGTAAGCATCCAGAACCTTTAATCCCAGTCACCATCAAGAACCTTTAATCCCAGTCAGCATCCAGAACCTTTAATCCCAGTCAGCATCCAGAACCTTTAATCCCAGTCAGCATCCAGAACCTTTAATCCCAATCAGCATCTAGAACATTTAATCCCAATCAGCATCTACATCATTTAATCCCAGTCACTATCCAGAACCTTTAATCCCAGTCAGCATCCAGAAGCTTTAATCCCAGTCAGCATCTAGAATGTTTAATCCCAGTCAGCATCCAGAACCTTTAATCCCAGTCAGCATCCAGAACCTTTAATCCCAGTCAGCATCCAGAATCTTTAATCCCAGTCAGCATCCAGAACCTTTAATACCAGTCAGCATCCAGAACCTTTAATCCCAGTCAGCATCCAGACCCTTTAATCCCAGTCAGCATCCAGAACCTTAAATCCCAGTGAGCATCCAGAAACTTAATCCCAGTCAGCATTAAGAGCCTTTAATCGCAGTCAGCATCTACAACATTTAATCCCAGTCACTATCCAGACCCTTTCATCCCAGTCAGCATCCAGAAACTTTAATCCCAGTCAGCATCCAGAACCGTTAATCCCAGTCAGCATCCAGAACCTTTAATCCCAGTGAGCATCCAGAAACTTAATCGCAGTCAGCATCAGAATATTTAACCCCAGTCAGACATTATGTTCCAGGACAGGCTCATTTGTCAGATTATGGGGCGAGGCGAGTATTTGTGAGGGAGATGGGTACCAGTCCTGGGCGTGGTTGCTGGCCTCCTGTGGGGGCAGGGGGCTGGCCAGCCGGGACACCTGGATCCACACGGCATCGTACAGGTCCTTCTTACTGGTGTGAACCGTACAGGGAACGATGAGCGGCATTCCAAACAAGCTGGGCCGGTTCTTCTGAGATGACAGGAAGTACAACTCCGTACGCATCTGAAACAATCACGAATGTCATCAGATGACAGGAAACGATCGTTCACGTGGAAACAAAGCAAACTGTTCTTCACAGACGGATCCACGAACGGCAGCTGCTGCATAACTCACCATCTTCCTGTGCATGGCGATGATGTATCCAATGAAAGGGCTCTCCTGGACTGGCGTGATATGTCCGTTGGCGACCCCGTTGACCAGGGGTGTGCCGGGGTTGCAGGGCACCATGCTGCTGGGCCCACCGTTAGGGATAAGGTCCGGTTTATTGCCCAGGTGCCCGTTAGCAGCTGATCCGTTGGCTGTTGGGGTGATGTCTGATGGAGGAGAGGAGAAGGTTAAAGTGCTTCAGATTTACAGAGTTCACCTCTCTAAAATGCTTCTCTTATACGCCGACTGTCTTATTTTAATTAATAACTGAATGTTTTATTGTTATATGTTTTTTATCGTCCCTGCTGTGCAGCAGAGCCTTTAAAAAGAACTAATTTCTACCAACAGAGACAAAGAAATCATAAATCTACCTTATTTACTGTGGCAGCTCCTGCTCACAGTGCAATTTCAGTTTCAGAATCAGATAGTTAAAACAGGTTTCATGTCAACAATTTAGCCCTTTATCTAAAAAAAAAAAAAATGTAATGCCTTATATTTGAAAATCATACAACAAATAAAAAGGAAAAATGAAATGAATATGAGTGATTGTTGATGGTAAACTTTCCTGTCACTGATAAAATGTCTAAATAAAGCTTTGGGCATTTCATTTTTCAGACTAATATCAGAAATTATTATTTTATCAATCACTAACACAATCACTGTCAAGTCTCCCATTTTGGCTGGAAAACTATCGCAGATATAATATATATATATATATATATATATATATATATATATATATATACATATATATATATATATATATACATAAATATATATGTATATTATATATATATATATATTAGGGCTGGGAAAAAATTGATATTTGCGAGATTTCGTTGTTCAGTCAAGAACTTTTGCTGGTTTTCGTGAAATCTCGCGAGATTTCACCGTTATCTTACGAAATCTCGTGAGATTTAAAAATAGATCAATACTGCATTTTTGAATCTCTATATGAAATCTGCATATGAAAATATTGCGATACTTCAGTGTATTGATTTTTTTTCCAGCCCTATAAACACATATATTCACACACATATATATATATATATATATATATAATTATTCATACACTTCCATTAAAGTAAATGTAAATTCACAATAGTTATTTAATTACAGAGAAACAAAAAACAAAACAAAAACATAAATTTACAAAATTACAATTTAGTGAAACAAAATATTGCTTTTGAATTGTAGTTGAAAAGAAATATTATTCAAAAATAAACAAACAAAACTGTCCCAGACCGATTGGAGCACCTTGCTCATTAACCATGGACCAAAATACCTGTCAACAGGTGTAAAAATCTGATTGACATTACAGAAAAAACTTGATTGCAGTGACTGCCACACAGTTTTTTTTTTTTTTTTTTTTAAATTGCTTTTAATATTTCTGTTAAACCACAATTCAAAATCAATGTGATTTTCATAAAATTTTTATTTATCATTACCTTGTTCAATTTTAACTGATTTCAGTGACAGATGATTTTTTTCCTTATTTAACGAGAGGGTATGAATAAATGTTGTAAATGTAAAGGACGGCCTGAGAGGACGGGTCACCTGTCAGCGTGGGCGAGCTCAGTGATGTTGGTGAACCGGGTACCGGGACCTCAAAGGCGCAGAGAAAGCCATTGACAGACAGACGGACCTTCTGGTTGTCCTGAGGGAAGTTCTGAACACACCAGATTAAGACGTCAGTACCTGAAGGTCTGCAGAAGACTGCCTACGTCAGCTTCTGTTTGCGTACCTTGATGTTGGACGCGTGGACCTCAGCCAGGAGGATCTGCTCAGGCTTCAGGCTGCACAGCTCGCTCAGCTGCTTCTTCAGCCCCGTGTACTTCTCGTCCATGTTCAGTCTGAGGCCGTAGCGTACCGGTGTGGAGCCGTCCAGTTTGATCACTACACCGCAACACAACACCATCAGTATCCTGCTCCTGCTCACTAAAATCCCCACACAGTCTTCCTCTGGCTTTCTCACCGGTGATCTCCAGATGCATGGAGCTGTCCATGGGAAGCGGCAGAGACAGGAAGTTGAAGGGGTCGAAGCGAGCGCTGATGTGGCCGCAGGTCTTGCACTTTACCTGGGACTTGAGCTGTCCGTGGAACAGATCCACCACGATGGAGCGGTTCCTGCGCAGATGGTTCTCCCACGCCTGACCAGGAAGAGAAGCACACCGGTAGTCATCATTACAAATACTTATGCAGTATTTATCAAATCAAATCAAACTTTATTTATAAAGCGCTTTTCCTGCCAAAGGCAACCCAAAGTGCTTTGCAAGACAATTAACACAAATGCATTTTAAAATAAAAGCAAGCCTTCACACACCCAAGCACAAAACACAGCACACACCACCCACCCACCCACCCACCCACTCAACTGTACGTATAACTTCCAACCCCTAAAATAAAGATACTAAGAGTAATAAACATCTGGCTTGACCTGCTGTGAGGAAGCGATATCTTGGGGATCCGTTCACTCCAGGAGCCGGACATGGTCACAGAGGGCATTACTGCAGGGACCAACCAGATCAGGGCAGGCCGGGGTCCACACCACAGCGATAGGGCTGCAGTGCCGGGCCCCAGCCACCAGGACCAGGGCAGCCGCCCCCCAGCTCTCTACAGACCACGTAAGCAAAGCTCCCAGAGTGAAGGATCCCCATGAGGAAACACGGGCGTTAAAAATGTTACAACAGATAAAATAAGTGGACAGATAAGAACAACATGGAAAATACACATATAGGAATATGATATGCTAAACGAGTCAATAAAATCTAAGATAATTTTAACATAACATAAAATAAAATAGAGTGAAAGTTAAATAAGTAAAATGAATAAAATAAAATAAAATAAAATCAAAAAGCTAAGTTACTTATTTACCTATGTAGTGTTTGTCCCACATTTGGTTGGATGGAATCAGGTCACCCTACTTCTACTTGATCCCATGTTATAGGAGAAGTGTGTAAAATTACTGTTATCTAGTGGTAAAGATGGGTACAGCACAGTCGAGAAAACCGAGGAAACCACAGATGTGCTGCCACTCAATGGCCCAATCCCAATGTTCTCCCTATTTTCAACCACTAGCCCCCCCCCCCCCCCCACTACCACTATACTCTCAAATTGAAGCCACAAGGGGTAGAGCTTTGTAATCTTCTCTAGGAATTGGGACACCACTCGCTGCATTTACGTTCAGGCACGTAAGCGACCGCGTAGTGACGTTTGCACATATGTCTCACCGACAGCAACAACATGGAGTTAACGGTTGCGATCATTTTGGTTTTTTTTCATCATTTATCATGCTTCTGTTGATTAAAGTTGTACTTCCGTGGTCATTTCATTAATATTTCTGTGTTCTCCATTATTATTGAATGCATTCTGCATCGTTTCTGTTTAAAAAAAAACCTTCTGGTATCTTTGTATCCAGCTGTATTTGTATACTAGAGGAGAGGCTTGTGGTCCAACGGCAGGCTTTTCCGGGTCCTTCTCATGAATTTCCGTCTGATTGGCTGCCTCCCATCAGTGTATGAAGGAAGCTCCGCCCTCCGCTCTTATTTCGCTACATACAGGAAATAGAGCCGACAAACAAGTTTGTCTCCGTCATGCTAACAAACAGTTAGCTAATTAGCTTCTCAACTCCGAAGCTACAGTCGTGCCGTCTTTACTTCTAGTGTGTAGTGGAGGGTTACCTGCCTTCCAATGGACAGATAGAAACCCCACGTGGGATATGCTATTTGCAATGTGACATAGAAGTGCAAGGCTGTTCCCGATTCGCTCTTCTCTTCGTATTGTTTCTGTGATGAGGAAGCACAGCCGACTGGGGGGAACGCAACGCTAGCAAGTCAGCATGTGTAAGTAAACAAGGGGAAACCCTCCGTATTTCAGAAGGAGCAAGTTAAACGGGTTTTCAGTAGAAGGAGGCCTTTAATAAAACAACCACACAAGGAAGAAGTTGCCATTGACGACTGTTGTCTCTTGTAAGCAGCCGAAAAGCCTTCATAAGCTTTTTGTATTTTAGCCTAGCTTGCCTAGCTAACGTTACGAACAGATGTGTACGATGAAAATTTGTGAGATTTCTTCTCCGAGTCCTGTCGCTTTCTGGAGGTTGCTATCGTTGTTTGATTCAGTATGTAAATAATGACATACCGCTCTCTAACCCTTCCTTGGCGAGTCAGCATCTGACACCCCCTCCCTCTGAAGGACTAGATTCATACCCTCTACCCCTCGTTATGTCCACTACCCCTACATCCAAAGAGGAATTGGGACACCACTGCCCTCACGGGAACGTGCAAAATTTAGGGGTAGGGCTAAAAAGTAGGGCTAGGGGGTGTACTGGGACGGGCCCAACGACTTCAGAGTCAAGGAGAATTCTTTTCACCCAGTGGGAACCAAACCAGTTCATCAAGAGCTGGATGCAGCTGGGAAACAGACGCAGAGTGGGATTTCCAAACCTGTTCTGCTCCACATTAACCCAGAAAAATACTTCCGAAGACTAGGAGAAGCGGATAAAGCACCAGCATGGTGGGTTCCTGATGAAGTCTACAATGCTACTGTGGTCTTCTTGGATGATGAAGCATCAGTTTACACAACTAAGACAGCTGAAGATCAATCACCACATCTGGACATGGTGAACGTCTCTGCTGCGTCCTTCACCACCTCTGAAGGAGGTGAAAGAGAGATGAAATCTCCTGAACTGCTGTCTGAGAGGTAGGGCTGCCAAAATGATTATTCTAGTCACCGATTATTTTGGATCATACGAAGTCGCATAGTTACAGAACCATTCAATAGTTTGGACACTTTCTCACTGAATCCAATCAAAAAACAGATTAAAACTTTTGACTACTGGTGTGTGTGTTAATTTACGTCGATATACAATTCAAGACAAGCTGAGCAGACAGAAAGACAGACAAGGCAGCAGAAGGTACAGCGGCAAATTTGAGAGGAAAAGCAAAGCTTAAAGACAATAAACTATTAGTTGATTATGTAATTAGCTGTCGACTATTTTGACAGATTTATCGACCAATCGTGGCTGCCCTACTGAGAGGTGGACCAGCCAGTACCCGGGTGTGTTGGAGAGGTTTGGGCTACTATCTGATCATTACTGCAGTCTTTGGTCTGATGGTCTCATTCTTGTCTTGGTCTTGAGTGTCTTGGTCTCGCAATGTCCCTGACTAGCCAAGCTATCTCAAAGGGATTTGTAACCTATAGATCCTTTCAGCTTAACGTCATCACTGAGCGCATTGCCATTTTTTGGATTAAGTGGTCACAACAACCTACAGATCACCTGTGGACAGACATCGTGTTTCGTCGGTTGTCCTGCCCCTAGTTGTAAAACATTAAAGGAATAGTTCACCCACAGAATGATGTAGCTTTATTTTCCACTTACCCTCATGGTGAGCAAGACTCTGGAGCACTTTTTTAATATCTCAAAGGCAGCCGGCGATCAGGACGACTTCTCGTTTTCCCCATTCTGGACGCTACCCATTTAGGACACTTGGATTACATTGGACGAGCAGTATGGAGGAATATCGGCAAGTTTTTGTGGACTTTTATGGACCTTTTTGGCTCGGGCACAATCGAACTCCATTATATGAAAGTTGGGGGGAAAACAAGAAGCCTTCCTGATCGCCGGCTGCATTTGACATATTAAAAAAGTGCTCCAGAGTCTTGCTCACTATGAAGGTAAGTGGAAAATAAAGCTACATCATTCTGTGGGTGTACTATTCCTTTAACAATGGTTCATTGTTGTATTTTGAATGGATGTACATATAAAAGCTGTTCTACTACCCTGTGCAGTGAAAGCTTTTGTCCATTCCAGCCATATGTTTGACTGAGGGCGCGCAAACGGAAGATTTTTCGAGACTAAACGGACATTCTGACTCGGATCAACCGCAAAAACTTGCAACCCTCGAAATACTCCCAAGTGTGCTCTGATCACTTCATCACAGGTATGATATGTAGATCACTTCGTGGTCTGATTACATGTGGATTTGTGCTTTTGTAACAAGGGTTAGGGTAATGTGTGTGCATGTGTGGGGGGGTAATGTGGTCCCACCCTTACAGTTGAGTGAATTTTCTATGAGGTGCATGTACAACTATAATTTTGAACATATTAAGAATGAAAAACCTAAACCTTGACTATCAGACAAAGATAAGAGATGGTCGGGGCAAACAGTGCAGTTATAACTCCACCGTACGCAACAAATTACCAAATTTACATCAACACGTCTGCATGAGGAGACTGTTTAAGCACTGTGCAATGTAGCATCGCGCGAACTAACCTTTGCAAAAAGAAGAGTCTTACGATTGATGTCAGCGTGACAAACGTCCATCACCCAACCACGTACAAAATAATTGTACATTTTGAGGGATTTGTAAGCTTTCACCTCCTCCAGCGTGTATGAGTTTTTACATGTTACCAGGTAATTAAAAATGTCCACATAGGCAACTTCGGGGAACGCATTTCGGTCTCTCAAACACTCACTTGGGGCAAAGTCATCATCGTATGGATCTCTGCCACCAATAAGTCCAAGTTTTTGGTCATACCTTTCCCAAAATGCGGCATCCAAACTGTCCCTGTATTTTTTTTCTTTTGTCTTTTTTTTTTAGAAAGTGACGAAGTCATGTTGCTGGCAAACTCTACATCAATATTGTTACGTTGCGTTGTTTACCTCTTTTGACCCAAAAAATGGCGTACTGGCCTTGACACAGTGAAAAGGGTCTGTAATATCCAGGCAAGCAGTGCCAGGCACAGTTTTTTTTTTTATATCATTATACGCCCCCTTCAAGTACCAATCAAGTACCAAATAATACAATCTCATATTTATACTAAGCAGCTGAACCAAGTATGGTGCCGTAAAGTGCTCTGTGTAGGTCATGGAGAGCCTCTCCGTCGTCTCCAGCTGCACAAAATATTTTTTAAGTGTCCGTCACTCCATCAAGGGACAACAGAGACGGCAGGGACTGTGATTGGCCTGCAAAAACATCATTTCCGGAATTAGCGTATTTTCCAGACTGTAAGTCGCACTTTTTTTCATGGTTTGGCGGCTTGTGTGACTTATAGTCCAGTGCGACTTTAATATCAAAATATATACAATTTGACAAATGTTTCACTTTCAATTCATATTGATTGACATGAGCCAAAGAGTAAATATTACTGTCTAATGTCAAAAGAGGGCGCTCTAAGCTTGTGACACCCACATTTTGCTCCAAGGGCAAAAATTCAAAAATAGCCTTAAGTCGGTGAGAGGAGTTCATTTTGGGCATCTGGCTGTACTGTGTGGAACAAATCCTCAGAAAACATGTTTATCCTTCTTAGTTATGATTTTTATGATCATTTACAAGCATTACCTTTGGAATTGAACTGATTGGATATGAAAAATCCAAAAATCACCCTATTTTAAATAAATATATACGACTTATAGTCCGGTGCGACTTATATATGCTTTTTTCCTGATCAAGATGCATTTTTTTGACTGATGCGACTTATACTAAGGAGCGACTTATAGTCCGATTTAATTATCCAACATAAACACTGGCAGGCCGTTTTTAAAATACCGGCTAACCTACGAAGATGCAGAGATGACTCCAACCGAAGAATGTCTGGCTGAAGAAGTGAGGAAATACCTAAATTTCCCCACTGTCTTCATTTTTGCATCAAAAGTATCTCAGTTTCAGTGTTATTCAGCGGCAGCAACAACAGTCTCTCTCTCTCTCTCTTGGACACCATTGCACTGTGAGCATCATGGGATTAGGCCAGTCTTGCATAGTGACCCCGACCGATCCGGCGGGAAATTGCACCATGACAGAAAACTATGAAGGCTGGAAGGGTCTCCGTGGTTACGCAGTCAGAAAAGTATACTGTAGCCTTTAAGTTCTACAACTCATGCAAAATGGCAAAAAAGTAGGTTTTTTTGGTCTCGGTCTTGACTTGGTCTGTTATGGTCTTGGTTTAGAGGATCTTGAATACAAGTCGAGGTCACAGTCTGAGATAGAATATCAGCTCTGGAGAGACTGGCAGTGTGAACTCTGACCTCGGAGGCCACCTCCCAGTCAGGCCGGCCATCGCTGTCCTTCAGCTCCACATAAGGTTTCTCGTGGACTCGGTTCAGGTCTTCGTGGAGGCCATCCAGGAGGAAGGCCAGCAGCTCCTGGGAGTCCTGCTGCTGGAAGCCGTTGAAGCGTGGGGCGTACTTGGCTATCGTCCACTGGAGAGGAAGCAGCAGCATCACATATTTAATATCGCGGGGGGGAACGTCAGACTGGGAACCAGTTTGTCAGAAAACGCTGCTCACCCTCAGCTTGAGCGGAGCCACGTTCTTCTGCGTCCCGCTCCACAGCTCCATCACCAGATCACCGTAACACTTGGCCATGTGACCTCTCATCCCGATGGGGTTGATCCTGCCAATCAAGCATCAGCAGGTGAGGCAGGTGGAACAGTCTGAACCGGGACGGAGGAGACGGGAGACCTGAACACTACCTGTTAAGCTCGTACAGATGTTTCCCTGAGATGAAGTAGTCCGTCAGAGGTTTGGTGTTGCTCACACACTGGATGCTGGAGTTCATGAAGCAGGTGTTGCCGAGGTTACTGAGACCAGTGGCGCCTTTCTCTGTAGGAACTGGGAGGGAAAACCAGAACAGACTGGTCAGGCTTAAAACACAGAATAAGGAATAAAATGTTTACTGAGCAGCAAATTATGATGCGAGGAAGATCGCTGATGAAAAGATAACTATTTACAACTTCAGGCATGTTTACAGGATAAAAACTGAGCACCTACTGGTAGTTTGGGGTTGTTGTCTAAACCGGATTTTAGTCAGAGACAATATGAATCAATCACAGATTAAATTGATTATTTGGCTGTAAATTCAAAGATGATCTGACAAGAATATCAGGAGAAACGCATTATTTATAAATTAAGAAGTTAGGAGCCAAAACTGCAGGATTTCCATCCATGATTCTGTCTGCTTACAGTAAATTTTTACTAAAGTCTTAACTAGTTCAATAAAATTATTATTTTCTATTCAGTTTCGTTAAATCAATCTAATCTAATTCCTAGTTTAATGTTATTTTCAGTTTAATTAAATTTTATATTCAATTTGTACTGAATTTAGTTTTTTTTTTATTTAATTACATTTTTTATTTAATACATTGAATTTTGTTAAAATGTTTTCTTCAGTTACTTGGATTTCATTTTTTTTTAAAATTAAATTTAGATTAAGGTGATTACATTTTTAACTGATTTCAGTTAAATTTCATGTTATTTCATTAAGACAGATATTTAAACAGATTTTTCTCTTTTTATTGAACTTTTTTCAATTTAACTGAGTTAAATCTAATGTCATTCAATTAAATTTTCACATGATCTAATTTCATTCATCAATAACTCCATGAATAATACTTGTGTGAACAGCAGAAGGAGAAAGAATCATTAGTTAAAACTTAAAGGTGATAGCCACAAGTTTAATTTCTTCCTGCCAGTAGGTGGCGCAATCATACTAGCATACTCTATTAGCATTAGCAACGTCACAGAAATGGCTAACCGTTAATTAGCATTAGCAAATGTTTAACCTACATGTCCAGGAGAAAAGTGGCAAACTGCGGGGCGTTTGAGCCTCTTTGAGAAATGTGAGGCAAGGAAGATGCTATTTCTACACAGAGCAATCACAATTGGCATGGTAACCAGATGTAAATATTTACAGTCTTCAAAATTATTCATACCCTCCAATTAAAGAAGGAAAAGTAGTAATAAATAAAAATTCTATGAAAATCATAACATTAATTTTGAATTGTGGTTCAGCAAAAACATTAAAAAACAAACTCACAAAAAAATAAAACAAGTAAACAAGCATGATGGGGCCCCCAACTAAAATTTTGTTGAGCAGCACTTTGAGACAATTACTGCAATCAGGTGTTTTCTGTAATGTTCAAAAAGACGTCTGCACCTGTTGACAGGTATGTTGGTCCACTGTTTATGGGAAAGATGCTCTATTGTGTCTGGTATAGTTTGTTTGTTTGTTTTTAAAAGGATTATTTTCAACCTTAATTCAAAAACAATAATTTATTTCAATAAATTATAGTTTTGTAAATTTTTAGTTTCTTTAGTTTCTTTTTATTTGAATTACTATAGTGAGGGTATGAATAATTTTGAGGACGACTGTGTATATTTTTGACCTGCCAAATATGATAAATTATTTTTATGCTATAATTTTTATTTTTTTTTGTTGTAAAATTAATACTTTTATTCTGCACCCCTCTAGATGCTCTGTGGATGTATTATTTTTGAAAAATAAACTTTTGATGAAAAAGTTGTAGCTTATCCTTTAAATAGCCACATTTCCACTTTTAGACGAACATGACGAGGTTGTAGTATTTCATTTTTACTGACAAGCCTCCAAATATCACTCTCTTTTTTTTTTTTTTAAAGTAATCTGAATAGTTTTCACATATTTTGTCAAACATTAATAGTTTTATGTGGTCAAACATTAAAACCTGTTTTTCTAAAAGCAGGTCAACCTGTCGCTGTTGACGTGGAGGGATGGAGCTTACCTTTGTGCCTGTCCATTTTACTACTGTTGGCAATAAAAGACATTTCTTCAGGCCAGCTCATGTCTTTGTTCCTGACTGGAGAGAAGAAAACAGAGACTTCATTCCTTCACTCATTTCTATTCACTATTATTCACAACCACCTGAAGTCTGTGAAATATCAGCTGCTGGCTTGTGAGTTATTGTAGGTAAAGAGAAGAAGGTGGAGACGGCCTTTCATACCCTCAATCACCAGCTGCTGCTCATCCTGGATCTTCAGGCTTTCCAGTGTGTGGTCTTCATCATCTAGAAGGGTGAGGTAGTTCTGAAGGACAGAGGGAAGGAAACGTCTTCAAACCGAAACAGTTTCAGCTTAAAAAGCTTTTCACGTCTTAATCCTGACAAAGAAGAAGTCTGTAAAACCTTCCTCTTCGTGACAGCTGAGATGGGCACGAGTCTGAGAAAAACATTTACAAACACAAACGTGTCTCCATCAAATTCAGGATGACCATTAACGAACTAAAAACTCATTTTCATGGTCAGCATGGGAGTGGTGGAGTGATGCTCCGGGCTGGAATGGTAGGACCCTTCAGGGGGGTCTCCGATAAACCAGTCTAAGTTCTAACCGACCAGTTCCTTCCCTGGTATAAAAAGAAGCAGCTTTCCTTATGCAAGAAGACAACACTGCAGGAAAACCTGCAGCATCTCTGGTTGCAGAAAGTTCCAGAATAATCTGGTACTTGGGATTTGAAGTGATTTATTTAATCACTATTGATTTGGACCAATAAAATTTGGATTATTAAAGAACCCGATATAATTTTTTATGGTTAAAAACATGATATTCATTGTCATTGGCATAGATTATGTAGGAGAATTGAACAGAAACAGTATATTAACAATAATTAGGAACGCTCTACATTTTAACCAGCAGTCCAACATTGTCTCTAGCAGGACTGCAACTCTTCATCACCTCAACCAGCCTCAAATACAACCAAACATTTCATTACAGAGTAGGGATGTAACGATATTGGCGATATCACGATATCGCAGTAGGGAAACTGCCACGAAATTGTTGCGGTCTTTTCACGGTATTAAACAGCGTAACTTTAAAGACAAAACTAATAGTTTCCAGTCCGCTCTGCGTAGCGTGATGCCCTCAACTACATAGACCATGATCCTTTACTGCCAGTGCGCTCTTTTGAGCCAATGGGAGCACAAGTAGCCCCCCCACACAGAAAAAACAAACGTGAAAGGCTGTCAGGTGAACACAGCATGGAAACAACTGTTATTATCCGAGAAGAGAGAGAACTTTGTTCGTGTTCTGGAGGCCGCAGGGACAAGAAGAAAGCTAGTTTTGGTCCGGTTATTCCTCCACGAGAAGCTTCATCCATGACGCCTCAGGAATCACTGTCCTGACTTGGTAAGTTTATATTTAACCACCAACCTGGTCCGTGCAGGGTGGGGTCGTGCACGTGGTGATGTCTGTGTATTTAAACGCCTCGCCTGTTGTACGCATTTTCATATTTTCTCACCACCTCCATCAGCTGTTTATTAAAACTCTCCGTTTAACCTGCAGCAGCGGGTGCAGAAGTTATTAACTACTAAAGAAGAGGCAGTTTCTTTTGTGCCTGGCTCTTTTCATTTCTTAAATAGGCCGTTTTAAAGCCTGGTTAAGTTTATCTAATCTAGTACCTGAGCTGTCTTCTCATTAAATGCATGATGGATTTTTACTTGAATTTCAGGCTTCAGCAAAGATTTTGCAAGCAGCTCAAAATGTCATAACCTTGAATATGACAATAAATATTGTAGCTATGACTGGTTAAAGCGTTTTATACCATCATTATTGTTATCCTGAGTCTCCCCACAACATCGAGATAAATATTGTATTGTGAGGTTCATATCGCGATGATATCGTATCGTGAGATGTGGATATCGTTACATCCCTATTACAGAGTAGAGCTGATGCAAGAGGCAGACATACACCATCGGAAAAAAAAGTCCCCCTCCAACACCTGGTTGGACCTCCTCTATCTGATCCAGCAACACCTGGATGGACCTCCTCTATCTGATCCAGCAACACCTGGATGGACCTCCTCTATCTGATCCCAGCAACACCTGGTAGGACCTCCTCTATCTGATACAGCAACACCTGGATGGACCTCCTCTATCTGATCCCAGCAACACCTGGTAGGACCTCCTCTATCTGATACAGCAACACCTGGATGGACCTCCTCCTATCTGATCCAGCAATACCTGGATGGACCTCCCTCTATCTGATCCCAGAAACACCTGGTAGGACCTCCTCTATCTGATCCAGCAACACCTGGATGGACCTCCTCTATCTGATCCAGCAACACCTGGATGGACCTCCTCTATCTGATCCCAGAAACACCTGGTAGGACCTCCTCTATCTGATCCAGCAACACCTGGATGGACCTCCTCCCTATCTGATCCCAGCAACACCTGGTAGGACCTCCTCTATCCCTGATCCCAGCAACACCTGGATGGACCTCCTCTATCTGATCCAGCAACACCTGGTAGGACCTCCTCTATCTGATCCAGCAACACCTGGATGGACCTCCTCTATCTGATCCCAGCAACACCTGGTAGGACCTCCTCCTATCTGATCCAGCAGCACCTGGATGGACCTCCTCTATCTGATCCAGCAACACCTGGTCGGACCTGCTCTATCTGATCCAGCAAGACCCTGGTTGGACCTCCTCTGTCTGATCCCAGCAACACCTGGATGGAACTTCTCTATCTGATACAGCAACACCTGGATGGACCTCCTCCTATCTGATCCCAGCAACACCTGGATGGACCTCCTCTATCTGATCCAGCAACACCTGGTTGGACCTCCTCTATCTGATCCAGCAACACCTGGATGGACCTCCTCTATCTGATCCAGCAGCACCTGGATGGACCTCCTCTATCTGATCCAGCAACACCTGGATGGACCTCCTCTATCTGATCCAGCAACACCTAGTTGGACCTCTTCTATCTGATCCAGCAGCTTCTCTGTCTTCTCGTCACATTTATTTCCATCCAGACTTCATTTTTCTCTAAGATTGTTTAGTGATGACAGCAGGAGTCTGACCTCCATCACATCCCAGAGATTCTCCACGGGCCTGGACTCACTGGTGGCCAATCCATGAGTAAAAACAATGTCTGCTGTTCCCTGACTTATGCTTTCACAATCTGAGCCCTGTCAGTCCTGAGCCTAGACCTAAACCAAGACCTGAATCTCGACTTGACCCCCTAAGACTTGATAAATCACATGCAGGCCACACTAGAACTTGTGTTACAGCAAGCTCTTACCTCACTGTTATAGAGCCACAGCCTCATGTCCTCCTCCTTGATGCGGAGCCTCTGAGACAGGTAGACGTGGATGTCCTTGATGGTGGCCATGCGGCTGAAGCAGCCGGTGTAAGCCAGCATCCTCTTCAGAGGAGCGTTGGGGGACGGCACGTTACCTGCTGGAGGATGCAAACATCAACACCCACCTTTCACTCCCTCAGCAGAGATCATCACAGCTAACGTTTGGATGTGTTACAACAACCACACCTTTAATCTCACACACACACACAGATGCAAACAGCTGATTGATGGCCAATAACAGCATCATCCTGATTGAGGATTAGTTGTAAGAAAGCAGCAAGAAAAGGGCTTCTGGGTCAATCAGTGCAGGCTTGATTGGTGAAATAATCAACTTAAAGGATTTAGACTCGGTGAACAAATCAAATACACTTTAATCAAGTTTAATGCACTTTATTAGTCCTGTTATTCATTCATTAATTGATTTTAAACTGATTAATAAATCTGGTGATTTTTTTTCCCCATCAACACAGCTTTGCTTTTCAGTTTCAGAAAATGAAGCACCATGTGACCATGAGGTGTCATTAAATCCATATGAGACGTTTATCCAGAAGGACTCGACGCTGCTGCAGGAGACGAAGGTCTGCCAGGACAAGAACCTGATCTGAGGACTCGATTCAGTTCTGCAGAGTCCAGCAGAGAGCTGATGTCAGACTGGGCCTCCCCAGCCTGATTACAGCTTCCTCATCTCCCCTTAAAGCACCCACCACTTTCTGATTTAACTCTCGTTAACTCCCTGGTTTATATGAACACAGTTTTCATAAACTGGACTGTCGTGGCCTCAGAACGACTTTGTTGTGTTTGGACTGTATAAATAAAGCTGAATTGAATGACTTCTGCAGTGACTAATCCATTTGTATCTCTCTGCGGCTTGCAACCAAGGGGGCGTGCCCTATAGTGGGCGTGTGCTATAGTGGGTGGGTCTTGTTAGGTTTAGAGGAAGGGTCAGGGGTAGGGTTACATTTTACCGAGCTCTCATACGTCTGGTGGGCGTGTCAGAGAGTGACGTCACTCGACGACACGCCCACTTTACGACACGCCTCTGTCTTGCGAGCCGCAGATAGGCCCTACTCGACTCATCAGATAAAGAACAGGAGGTAAGTCTCCCGCTGCGTCACGTGTAGTCCGTGTGGCTCCGGTTCTCCGTGGAGCTGCAGGGACTACATGCTGGTTCTTCCATCAGTGGAGTCCACCAGCAGAAACGCTGCCTAAAAGCTGTGAAGGTGGGAAAAAGGTTCGGATTACTGAACTCTGACGGTGATTAGTGCTTCCCCTTCATGGGTCAGCGGCCCACTCCAGATCAGTCACGTGGGGTGAAGGGGGGATTGCTCAGTGAAGCAACGGGGGCGCTTGCTCTGGTCTTGCTGCAGGCTTACGTTACCTCTGGGTGGGGGTAAATGCGGTGGAAACATTCGCAGGCTGGTCATACCCATATTGACCCAGATGTTGGACTGCGGGGAGCGCGTGGCCGGCTGCTGCCGGAGGAAGAGGAGGTAGCGGGGGAAGAGCTCCAGCTCGGCTTGGCCCGTCTTGCTTTCCAGGATCACCTGCAGCAGAGAATGAAGAGTTGATGAAGAGTCGGTTTCTTACGGAAACTGATCTACATGACAACGTGTCTGCTTCTGAATGATTATATATTATGAAAATTAGGTCGAATTATCTTCTTCTGCTCGACGTGTGAATGAAACTAAACATAGTGATGAATAAATCTGAGACATGTGAAATCAGAGGTGGCGTCGAGCAGTCATCAGCTGTTCTCAGAGAAGCTCTGGTAACAGCTTCATCCCTCCAAACAACACTGTGACATCATGATCTTCTCATGTGCAGGTCTTCATGCTGGAACCAGCTCCTTCCTCAGTTTCACTGCTGACCAACATGCTGTTGAAGGAAGACGGGAACTTTCTTCCCGCACGGCTGCAGGGAATGTTGGTGGATTTAAAAAGAGGCTCAACACCTTTTTAGCTTTCATCAGAATTCACTTTTATTTCATTAATTTACTTAAATTATTCTATTTTTACCTTTGTCATTAAATTTTGTATTTTGTATTTATCTTATTATATATATATATATATATATATATATATATATGTAAAAGATACATTTTCTGTACCGCTTATCCAGTTCAGGGTCGTGGGGGTTGCTGGAGCCTATCCCAGCTATTATCAGGCGAGAGGCAGGTACACCGTGGACAGGTCGCCAGCCGGGACAAACTAGGGATGGGCGATATTTTATCGTGTGCGATATATCGTCAAAGAAATTCCCCACAATAACAATTCGTCATCTCACGATAAAAACAATAAATTCAATTTATCTGGTGTTTTTTTAAAGGAATAGTTCACCCACAGAATGATGTAACTTTACTTTCCACTTCCCCTCATGGTGAGCAAGTCTCTGGAGCCCTTTTTAATATCACAAATGCAGCCGGCGATCAGGAAGGCTTCTTGTTTTCCCCCAACTTTCATATAATGGAGTTTGCTGGGGTCCGAGCCAAAAAGGTCCATAAAAGTCCACAAAAAACTTGTCAATATTCCTCCATACTGCTCGTCCAATGTAATCCAAGTGTCCTAAGTGGGTAGAGTCCAGAATTTATTCGAAACGACGTCATTTAGTATATTTTTAGAGCCTAAACAGTAGTACATCTTACTTCCGCAAAGCACGCATAAGCGCATTCATGAAACTACGGAAGCCTCGGCATTCAGACCCTACTCTGCTGATAATACAAGCGTAGAAGAAGAAATTTGCTGTTTACATTGTGCTAAGAGCGACAAAGCTGCAGACAAACCGGGACAAACACAAGAGGGTCCAAGAGGGGTTGGATATTGATTTAAAACAAACAAAGAAAGAGAAAGAGAACGCGCGATCTCGTCTGCCGTGGCTTCTGTAGTTTCGTGAACGCGCATCGGCGTGCTCGCAGGATATGCGATGTTCTACTGTTTCGGCTCTAAAAATATAGTAAATGACGTTGTTTCCAGTAAATTCTGGACGCTACCCACTCAGGACACTTGGATTACATTGGACGAGCAGTATGGAGGAATATTGACAAGTTTTTGTGGACTTTTATGGACCTTTTAGGCTCGGACCCCGGTGAACTCTATTATATGAAAGTTGGGGGGGGGGGGGGGGGGGGAGAGAGAAGCCGTCCTGATCACTGGCTGCATTTGAGATATTAAAAAAGTGCTCCAGAGTCTTGCTCACCATGAGGGTAACTGGAAAATAAAGTTAAATAATTCTGTGGGTGAACTATTCCTTTAATGAGCCAAGTTACACTTGCCACAGTTTCAGACTTGATTGATTGGTGTCACTACAGCTTTGCAATACAGGTGCTCTACTTGAACTTAATTGACATAGTTTAGTGGCTTCTAGGATTTTGTCGGGCTTTCAAGACAGAATTTAGTGACAGATTTATAATACAAAATATTTTGCTGATAGTTTTTATAGTCAGTTGTCGTTACCGTGATAAATAAGAGAAATTATCTTGATACATTTTTTAGTCCATATCGCCCATCCCTAAGACAGACAACCATTCACACTCACAGTCATACCTAGGGACAACTTAGAGTGACCAGTTAAGCTAACTGCATGTCTTTGGACGGTGGGAGGAAGCCGGAGAGAACCCACGCATACACGGGAGAACATGCAAACTCCACGCAGGAAGGCCACTGTTGGAATTGTTCAAACCCCTCCCCAGTCGGGAATCGAACTAGTGACCTTCTTAACTGTGAGGCTGCGGTGCTAACCACCACACCACCGTGCACCGTGTATATATTTGTACATACACACACACAAAATTATTTATACCCTCCCATTCACGAAAAGGCTGAATTCACAATATTCAAATAACAAGAAACAGAAAAAAATAACAATTATAATAAATAAAAATGTACTAACTCATAATTTAGTGATATCGATTTTGAATTGTGGCTGAAAATGTATCTTACAAACAAACAAACAAAACTGTTCTAGACAAATTAGAACAGCCTGCTGATGAACAGGGACCAACATACCTGTCAACAGGTGCAGACGTCTGATTGGACGTTACAGAAAACACCTGATTGCAGTGATTGCCTCAAAGTGTTGTTCAAAAAAATTCTAGTTTGAGAGCCCCGTCATGCTTGTTTTATTTTTTGTTTGTTTTTTCTATTGAACCCCAATACAAAATTGATGTCATGATTTTTTTCAAATGTTTAATTATAACTTTTGTCAATTTCAACTTATATACAACATAAATTTCACTCTCTGTTTATGTTATGGTGGAGCTGCAGCTGGTGATAAAGTCGGGTTTATTTCCACCAGCTGGTCTGCAGCCGTCAGCTCTGCCCTTCACGGTGCACGAAATGTTGTCTGGTGCTTCGCTGCAGCATCAGTGTTAATTATCTGTTGAGTGGGCGCGCTCCATTCACTCACCGGCCGTGGCAGGCTGATGTTAGCGCCGTACCAGTGGTACAGTGCCCGCCACACTGGTTCTGGCACCTTCTCAAAGTCTCTACCAGGCACCAGCTGCAAGGAACGCTTCAGCCTGCCACCCTCCATGGTTAATGTAGGGGCCTGTGTGGACAACACAAACATCAGCATTTAAATAAGTACACAAAAGACACCATTCTGTCGCCTTGTATTGCACATAATGGTCAGAGACAGAATGCTAACGCTACGCGCAGGCTGACAGGCTTCTACCATTCCAGTTAATAGTGGAGATGAGACAAAATAAAAAGGAAGCCCCGTCTGAAAGCTTCGGACCGTCTCTCTGTGGTCATGTTTTCTGCAGCTGTATTTATACATCATCAAAGAAAACAAACGGCACCAACACAAACAAAGCCTGGATATCACCTGCTTTTAAATACAGGGTGAACCAGGACGAGTGCATCCACACTCCGTCGTTTCTACCATCAGGCTGTAGCACACAACTCTGGGATTCATGCCACATCATCAGCTGCACGGTTGGATTTACTGATGTAGACATTAGCAGAAAAAATATCAACAACTGCAGCTAAAAACACAAATATGACTCTCAGAGCAAAACCCACGAAGCAGAAAACTGCGATTTTAATCCATTAACATGTTCCTTTATCAGCTGCTCACAACCTTGATACGAACAAACTATTCCAGTTAAAACAAAGTCCCAGTTTGCCACCAGCAGAGACCAACTTTGGTTAATAAAGAAATTAGTAGAAAGTCAAAATGTAAATAAAACTAGAACCTCATCAGACTGATGATGATCAAAGATACTTTATTGATCCCTGAGTGGAAATCCATTTTCCATCAAATATCCCAGTTTCATCATCTGACATGTTTATGTTCTACTGGGAATAAAACATGTTTACGTTCTACTGGGAATAAAACATGTTGTTTATCTTCTACTGGGAATAAAATATGTTTATGTTCTACTGGGAATAAAACATGTTTACGTTCTACTGGGAATAAAACACGTTTATGTTCTACTGGGAATAAAACATGTTTATGTTCTACTGGGAATAAAACATGTTTATGTTCTACTGCGAATAAAACATGTTTATGTTCTACTGGGAATAAAACATGTTTATATTCTACTGGGAATAAAACATGTTGTTTATGTTCTACTGGGAATAAAACATGTTGTTTATGTTCTACTGGGAATAAAACATGTTTATGTTCTACTGGGAATAAAATATGTTTACGTTCTACTGGGAATAAAACATGTTTATGTTCTACTGCGAATAAAACATGTTTATATTCTACTGGGAATAAAATATGTTTACGTTCTACTGGGAATAAAACATGTTTATGTTCTACTGGGAATAAAATATGTTTACGTTCTACTGGGAATAAAACATGTTGTTTATGTTCTACTGGGAATAAAATATGTTTACGTTCTACTGGGAATAAAACATGTTTATGTTCTACTGGGAATAAAATATGTTTACGTTCTACTGGGAATAAAACATTTTGTTTATGTTCTACTGGGAATAAAACATGTTTATGTTCTACTGGGAATAAAATATGTTTACGTTCTACTGGGAATAAAACATGTTGTTTATGTTCTACTGGGAATAAAACATGTTGTTTATGTTCTACTGGGAATAAAACATGTTTATGTTCTACTGGGAATAAAACATGTTTATGTTCTACTGGGAATAAAACATGTTGTTTATGTTCTACTGGGAATAAAACATGTTTATGTTCTACTGGGAATAAAACATGTTTATGTTCTACTGGGAATAAAACATGTTTTTATTTTTTTTTGTTTATGTTCTACTGGGAATAAAACATGTTGTTTTTGTTCTACTGGGAATAAAACATGTTTATGTTCTACTGGGAATAAAACATGTTGTTTATGTTCTACAGGGAATAAATTATGTTGTTTTTGTTCTACTGGGAATAAAACATGTTTTTGTTCTAGTGGGAATTAAATATGTTGATGAGGTTTGAAAATCACTGCTTTATGCTTTTATTTACAGTTGACAGATTTCCAACTGTTTTTGTAGACTGAGGTTGTATATTCAGTAGTTTTCTCTCTGACAGTGAGATGAGATCATCAGCAGTAATGCACGCTAAGCATGAAGCTGGAGTCAGGACATGGCCGGCTTAGCTGGAGGATAAGCTGCAGAGGTGGGAGTGGTAGATTGGCTCTGCTGAAAATGTTGAACCACTTTTATGAACAATGTTCAGACGTAGAGCAGCGTAGCTGTGGGAAAATGTGTGATAAGTGATATCATCTTTGATACCATTTCTTTCAGTAAAAAGAAGTATCCATAAATGTATCATTACTGTATGTTACTTCTCATTAATCTACATGAAAGTCAGATACAAAAACAACCACAGGTTGGAAATCGTGTATTATTTCTGAACCCTCACATAAACTGCATATTTTTCCATCTAGCACATTTCTGCCTAGAAACAAGCACAGCAGTTTTTCAGCTCCATGTCTTGCCTTCATGGGATCGGTGTTGACCAGGGCTTGGTTGTCCATGGCTCCGGGCCTTTGTGCTGCCAGCTGGGAGGGGAGGTGGCCATTGGCTCCAGAAAAACACTGATTGTTGTTGTCTGATACGTTGTGCTGACGGGCAAAACAGCTTTCTGTGGCTGAGGGAGCTACCTGAGGACTGAGAGCTGATAGGACAGCAACCACAGAAAACATGCAGTCAGAAAACACTGTAAATTATTAATAAATTATTATACATAAATTATCTCAATCATTAATGTATCATCTTTGCACAAACAAACAATTTGATGATGAAGATGCTTGTAGCAATGATAGTAATTACTACTTCTGTTATTGTTATAAGGGATAGTAATATAGATACTGATTATTATTATTATTGTTATCATTTATTGTTTATTTTATATCTATATATATTTTTAATACACTGATTAAACTATATATTATTTTTTTATTTACTTATTTCTATTAATAATAATGGATTAGATTTATATTGCGCTTTTCAAGGCACTCAAAGCGCTCACAGTAGATCCATTATTCATTCACTCCCTTTCATACTAGGTGATGGTAAGTTATGTATGTAGCCACAGCTGCCCTGGGGCAGACTGATGGAAGCGTGGCAGATATTTCGCACCTACGCCCCCCCCCCCGACCACCACCTGAACGTTCACACACTTTCATTGTTTCATCATTGCAGCCATTTGCCAAAATCAAAAAAGTTAATTTTATTTCTCATTAATGTACACTCAGCACCCCATCTTGAGAGAAAAAAACAGAAATGTAGATTTTTTTGCAAATTTATTCGAAAAGAACATGATCAAAGGTATTCAGACCCTTTGCAGTGACACTCATATTTAACTCATATTCTGTCCATTCCTTCTGATCCTCCTTGAGATGGTTCTACTCCTTCATTGGAGTCCAGCTGTGTTTAATTAAACTGATTGGACTTGATTAGGAAAGGCACACACCTGTCTATATAAGAGCTTCCAGCTCACAGTGCATGTCAGAGAAAATGAGGTGGAAGAAAATGTCCAAGCAGCTCAGAGACAGAATTGTGGTGAGACACAGATCTGGACAAGGTTACAAAAGAGTTTCTGCAGCACTAAAGGTTCCTAAGAGCACGGTGGCCTCCATAGTCCTTAAATGGAAGAAGTTTGGGACGACCAGAACTCTTCCTAGACCCGGCCGTCCAGCCAAACTGAGCAAACATGGGAGAAGAGCCTTGGTGAGAGAGTAAAGAAGAAGCCAAAGATCACTGTGGCTGAGCTCCAGAGATGCAGTAGGGAGATGGAGAAAGTTCCACAAAGTCAACTATCACTGCAGCCTCCACCAGTCGGGGCTTTATGGCAGAGTGGCCGATGGAAGCCTCTCCTCAGTGCAGACATATGGAAGCCCGCATAGAGTTTACCAAAAAACACGTGAAGGACTCCCAGACTGAGAGAAATAAGATTCTCTGGTCTGATGAGACCAAGATTGAACTTTTTGGAGTTAATTCTAAGCGGTATGTGTGGAGAAAACCAGACACTGCTCATCACCTGCCCAATACCATCCCAACAGTGAAGCATGGTGGTGGCAGCATCATGCTATGGGGGTGTTTTTCAGCTGCAGAGACAGGACGACTGGTTGCAGTTGAAGGAAAGATGAATGCGGCCAAGTACAGAGAGATCCTGGAAGAAAAGCTTAGGTTAGGAGCTCAGACTGGGCCGAAGGTTCACCTCCAACAAGACAATGACCCTCACACACAGCTGAAATCACAAAGGAGTGGATCAGAACAACTCTGGACCATTCTGGACCGGCCCAGCCAGAACCCTGACTTAAACCCAACTGAGCATGTCTGGAGAGACCTGATAATGGCTGAACACCACCGTTCACCATCCAACCTGACAGAACTGGAGAAGATCTGCAAGAAGAACGCAGAAGATCCCAAATCCAGGTGTGATAAACGTGTTGCATCATTCCCAAGAAGAATCATGGCTGTACGAGCTCAGAAGTACTTCTACTCAGTATTGAGTGAAGGGTCTGAATACTTATGACCATGTGATATTTCAGTTTTTAATTTTTAATAAATTTACAAAAAATTCTACATTTCTGTTTTTCTCTGTCAAGATGGGGTGCTGACTGACATTAATGAGAAATAAAATCAACTTTTTTGATTTTGGCAAATGGCTGCAATGAAACAAAGAGTAAAACGTTTAAAGGGGTCTGAATACTTTCCTCACCCACTATATATATATATATATATATATATATATATATATATATATATATATATATATATACACACATACACACTGCTCCAAGCAACTCTCATTCAGTGTGAGTTATTAACACCTCTCAAGCTCGACTGCAGAGTCAAGCAATGCTGCCAACTTAGCGACTCTGTCGCTATATTTAACCAGTTTTCAGATCCCTTTGCGACTTTTTTTCAAAATCTAGCGACTTTTTCTGGTGGTGTCAGAGAATTTTGAAGACTGATGTGAAAGCATGTATGGTTTACTCTTCTTCAGCAGAGGATGCTTAGTTTAGTTTATTATGGATCTCTATGAGTCTCCACCAGTGAAGACTAATCTTCCTGGGGTCCGGGGATGCTGCCTCAGGTCCCCTTCCTCCTTCCAAATCACAAAGGCTCGGTCCTCACACAGCTGCCGGCTGCAGAGTAGGAGACCTACAGTAAGCCTCCACTCCATGAGCCAGACTGGAAACTCCCCGTGCAAAGCTCCATCTGATCACTGGTCAGATTTTAATGCCTATTAATGAAGAGTGTGGCCTAAAACATTTTTGAAGTGAAAAGTCATGTAAAATTAACCTAAAAAGACTTAATTAATAATACTAAAATAAAATACAAAAATAAAACAGTGTGTAAGCTTTGCTCTGCTGTCGTAGCTGCACCACAGAGCATTACTAACAATCTATCAAGACAAAACTTCACTTAGTCTTCCACCGGAGAAATTTCTGTTTTCTAAAATGTCTGATATCCAAGACAGCATTGTTTAAAAGCTGCTGTTAATGTCTAATAATTTCATGTTATTAAAGTTAATAAATAATCTAGTAAATAATGGAGACATTTCTGCCAGTATCGAGCAGCCCTACTTAGGAAGTGGAGCTGGTTTGAGTCTTCATAGAAACTCTTCATGGAAGAAAAAGGAACAATCATGGAATAATTTAAATCTATGAGGACTTTGTTGTTTATTCGACTGAAATCATTTCATTCATTCTCTGGCAGCAAAAGGGTTATTGTAGTTGTTTTAACATGAATGTCAATGATAAATCCACTACAGCATTACTGTCTCTACCAAGCCGTTAAAGGAATAGTACACCCACAGAATGATCTGGGGATGTTTTCAATATCCGGCGACTTTCATATAATGGGGGTGACCAGCGCTCGAAACAAAAAGGTCCATAAAAGTCCACAAAAACTTGTCAATATTCCTCCATAGTGCTCGTCCAATGTAATCCAAGTGTCCTGAGTGGGTAGCATCCAGAATTTACTCAAAATGACATCATTCAGTGTATTTTTAGAGCCTAAACAAGTGGTTTATCAAACTTTCTTTTTGCAGGGCCCCCCTTTCGTTGGAAATTATAATGTCAAACCCCCCCCATCCCACATGCACCCAAGCATTTAGCATGAGGATACATGGAAAAATGTACTGCATTTGGGAGGGAGGGGGGGTGCAATGCCTTCTGAGTCATTTGAGTCATCATTTGTTCATTAGTACTTTAAAGAATATGACCATTTTTTGTTCAAAAAGTCCAAAAACTACAGGCCTGGCTGGGCCCCCCCTGACAGAGCCCCCCTGGGGGGCCTGCCCCCCCAGTTTGAGAACCACTAGCCTATACAGTAGTACACGCACTTCCTATAAGCGCGCCCATGCAAGTTCAAGACACTATGGAAACCGCAGCGTTCAGTGCCTACGCTGCCGATAATGCAAGCGTAGAAGAAGAAATAAGCTGTTTACATTGTGCTAGGAGCAAACGAGCTGCAGACAAACACAAGAGGAGTTTATTATTGATTTGAAAGAAAGAAAGAAAGAAAGAAAGAAAGAAAGAAAGAAAGAAAGAAAGAAAGAAAGAAAGAACAAACAATCTCGTGTCGTAAACTTGCATGGACGTGTATCGGGGAAATACAATTTTCTACTGTTTAGGCTCTAAAAATAAACTAAATGATGTCGTTTCGAGTAAATTCTGGACGCTACCCACTCAGGACACTTGGATTACATTGGACGAGCAGTATGGAGGAATATTGACAAGTTTTTGTGGACTTTCATGGATCTTTTTCTTCTGAGCACCAGTGAACTCCATTATATGAAAGTCGTGGATAATCAACCCCCCCCCCCCCCCATCTCTGGCTGCATTTGAGATATTAAAAAGTGCTCCAGAGTCTTGCTCAGCATGAGGGGGAGTGGAAAATGAAGGACCATCATTCTGTGGGTGAACTATCCCTTTAATTTTCCCCGTCAGGACTTTGCACTTCGGCTAAAAACTTTTCATATCAGTATTTAGTTCTACGTTCATACTGCAGAGTTGGTCCTACTGGAAGTTACCAGTTCGAGTTAACAGTTTCCCTCCAACCAGAATGACTGACCAGTTTCTGTAGCCTCCGAGGCGCTGGACACAGCATCTGGTGACCTCTCCTCAGAGGGGCTGACGGGGCCAGCGGTCCCCAGTCCTCCAAGTCTGTCCGGCGGTGCGGGCTCCACGGTGGCCGTGGCCATCGGGGGCCTGAAGGCGCTCAGGATGGACGGCTGTTCCACCACGATGCCCTTATGCTCCTGAACAGGAAGACAACAGGGACTGCCCTGTCATTGTTTAAGGTGACAGCTGAGGTTAATGTGCTTTGGCTTTCAGGACACTTCCTGCCCCCGTCGCATATGCACAGATCAAACCCTCTATCAAGCCCCTTTCATCCATCTAGGGGTTGGTGTCATGTGTAAATGGTGTTCTTGCATGACACTGAGCCCATTTGCGTGATCCTCGGTATCTGATGACTGGGAATAATCAGATTACTGTAACAATTAGATCTTTTGTGTCTACATCCGCGTGAAATGCAACAGTCTACAAATGTTCCAGTCCAGTGTTGGATACAGCCGTCCTCAAAATTATTCATACCCTCCAATTAAAGGGACTAGAGGCAAGATTAGGAAATAAGACTTGTGACTGCCGCTGCAGGTAACTGCATCCACGAGCCAGGCCGTCACGGGAGCACGAAATGAAGCTATAACGTTGTTTACCACGCTGATAAAGTTTGTTTCTTCGTAGTTACACTTTTTAGTGTCTTTCAGTTGATCTGGATTGTTTGCTAACGCCAGAAGAACCCATAACTATCCCTTATCGCGGCCGTCTTCTTCCTGGATCAAAACTGTCGGGGACGCGGATGCAGCATCATTTAACGTCACATCTGTAGGACAGCGCAGGAAATTCGGCCACCGAATCGCAGCTCATTATGCAGCACACAGCCTGTTCAAGGCAACGGAGAGACGTGGGTGGGCTCGTTCTTTTTGGGTTTTAACGCTTCATCACCCATTAGCATTAAAAAACTGGACATGCATGTTTATTCTCTCACAATTCCTGCCTATAGTCCCTTTAAATAAAACTCTAAATTCACAATAGGAATTCAGATAACAAGAAACTAAAGAAACTAATCATAAATAAAAATTACAAAATTACAATTTAGTGAAACAAAATATTGCTTTTGAATGATGGTTGAAAATAATAATTAAAATAAAACAAACAAAACTATCCCAGCCACAAGGATGCAACAATTAACAATAAAATGATTAACCGTGATAAACTTCCCAACGATTAGTAACATCGTTTCAAACTTTAATTATAATTAAAACCGTGACTGATTACTGCACTTTGAAAAACTCGCAGTGATGCTGCTCATCGAGTAGAAAAGCAGCAGCAGCAGTTTGCAACGTTTAATTTACGAAAACATGGCGGAGGACAACGATGGCGCCCACGTGGACAGTTCTCTGGAGATTTTACCCCCTTTAAAAATGACCGAGTACACATCTGGACCCATTTTGGATATTTGTAAAGATGCTAGGGGGGTATGTCAGTTATACCACAATAACAATGATAACCGTGATCATTTTGGTCACAATAACCATGATATAAATTTTCAAAGTGATACAGAAATTTTACCAGTGAGTATAAACTCCTAGAAATAAGATTCAGGTTGAAAAATAGAAAGTTGTCCTTTAACAGGTGCAGACGTGCTTTGAACATCACTTAAAACACTTGTTTGCGATGATTTGCCTCAAAGTGTTGCTCAATAAAAATTTAGCTCAGGAGCCAATTCACGCGCGTTTACCTTTTTTTTTTTTCTGAGTTTCTTTTTAATATTTCTGTTGAACCACAATTCAAAAACAATGTCATGATTTTCATAGAATTTTTATTTATTATTACTTTTGTCAATTTCATCTTATTTAACTGACAACTGATTATTTTCCTTCTTTAATTGGAGGGTATGAATAATTTAGAGGACGACTGTGTGTGATGTAATTTCCTGTTATTTTCATAACATCCAGTCTTCGTTGAACATGGCTGCACCCATGGTCTTAGCATCAGCTGTAATAATGCAGCTAATAATGCAGAATAGACTACTAGTGAAGGTTTTACTTAATTTCTACTCCCGACTACCAGCTGCTGCATGTTTTTTAATAAAAAATCATTTAAAAAACACAAAAGTGTTGTAACATGTCTGTTTATATTCAAGTTATTTTCTTTCTGCATCTCCCCTGTGTGGAGGGTAAAAAAAAAGGGGGTCAAACAGGGATGCACGATATTGGACGATATCCGATATGCCGATATTCTAACACTCATGTGGCCGATAACCGATATCAATATCGATATCAAAGTTGAAAAATAAATTATGTAATATTGATTCCTTACGCAAAATTATAAAAATACCTCAACTTGTGTTTATGTGTAACAAGTCAAACTTAATGACAGTTGTTCAAACAAAACTAATCGGATATGCGCGTTATATCCTAGAAACACCTGGATTTTCTTCTACCCGAGCAAAATTACCAAAAAAACCCAACTAAAAACAGAGGATATTTGGTTATTTACAAAAACGACCATGTATAAACTGTTCACACAGAACATCCTAAAATAAACTGACTTTAGAAGTTTTTAAGTTTGTAAAAAAGGAGTTTTTGAGAAAAAAAAAAAAAAAAGCAGGGTTTTTTTTAGATTTTAGAAACGACCTGATTGGTTAAATATCGGTGGGGTGGCCGATGTCTGAGACTCAGTTTTAAGGCCGATAGGGGGACGATTACATCCCGCATCCCTAGGGTCAAATATGTATCTGACATGTATATATTTACATTTTGTACATTTTTTTATTAAGAATTTATTTTTAAAAGAATCTACAATTTTTTAGCTTACATACATGTACAAACTGAATTAATGAGATACAGTTGTGCGTGAAAATTTGCATACACTCCCATTAAAGATAAGGCTAAATTCACAATAGCAAGACAAATAACAAGAAACTAAAAAAAAGTAACAATAAAGAAAAAAAATTACTAAATTATAGTTTAGTAAAATAAAATATTGATTTTAAAACTGTGTTTCTAAAAAATAATAAACGAACAAACAAAACTGCCCCAGACAAATGAGAGCGCCTTGCTCATGAACAGCGGACCAACACACCTGTCAACAGGTGCAGACGTCTGATTGGACGTTACAGAAAACACCTGATTGCAGTGATGCTTCAAAGTGTTGCTCAACAAAATTTTAGCTTAGGAGCCTCAAAATGCTTGTTACTTGTTTTATTTTTTGTTTTTTTTTATATTTCTGTTGAAACATAATTCAAAGTAAGTGTCATGATTTTCATAGAATTTTTATTTATTTATTATTATTTATTTATTTGTCAGATACTTTTGTCAATTTCAGCTTATTTAACCGGCAGCAGATTGTTTTCCATCTTTAACGGAAGGATACGAGACAACGGCCATAGAGCCCTTTTACATGATGCTTAAAAAAAATGATCATATGATTCCAGTGATGTAAACAGCTTAGTATGATCATCCTTAATCATGTAACAGAGTTATCTGATTATCATTAACACATCTAGATTTCCCCTCAATACTCAAATGCCTTTGCTTATCTGACTTATTAACCTTTTTATGTTGATGCAAGTGCAAAAAAATGCATCGCTTCCAACTTTTCCGTCATTCACATGTTGGATGTTTAGCAGCTTATTGGCTCCCACATTAGCAGCTAATGCTAAGATGTTAAAAAAAAGAAAGGCCGATTGCAATGAAAATAACAGTTTGAGTTTTACGTCACTACATATAAAAGAAGTCTGATAACAGACAAAAAAAGAAAGACTGGGACTTTGAACCTCACATTTCAGACGTGCATGTAGACGTGCCAGAGCAGGTCATTATCGTCACCTGATTACTCCCAGTTATCATGAAAACTGCCGACCAGATTAGCGTCTACATCATCCCTTCAATAATCTGGTAAGTATGGAAATCAGGTTTTTGGAGGGCATGCAAAGCACCTTAGTGATGTGACAAGCTGAACCTGGATACCAACATGTAAATATTAACATTACATGTACCAAACAGGCAAACGCAGCAGTTTTTGCCTGAATTTGGCTTCAGATCTGCTGTTTAAACTGAAATCTCCCATAAACTTAACCTGGATAAGTAGTGCAACCAAATGTGAGGTGTAGCTGAAGATGAAAATCTGCCAAACACAATGAAATATGGATATTTGATATGAAATAAAATTTAACTCTGATAGGTCTTACGGGGTTTTGTGTGATTATGAAGGACAAGGAAACCATAACGTTTAAGTTTGAATAAAATAAACAGTTATTCAGCTAGTTAAAGGGGAAGTTCAGAATTTTTGCCATAGGGCCTCATTTACAAGTGAGCCAGAGTCCTACTTATCACTGAAGACAGTTTCAGCATTTTCATCCCGTTATTCTAGTTCCAGGAGGTTGCCGATGCTAATGCTAGTGTAGGTCAATAGGAATCTGCTAGCCTGTCATTAAAACCAAACTTATCCACTCCACAGAACATCCGAGGCAAATTATCAAGCCTATCTGTGTAAATGCCGTGTTAAACTCGTAAACTCGTGTGTTAAAAAAAAGTAAAACCAGCCTTGTATGACAAATTTTGCATCACATATTGAGGAACTAGTTTCTTACCAGATTACTACCTTTGTCAGTGTATTCCGGTTCACAGACACGGTGACAGTTAGTTTGATAAAAAAAAAGTTTGAAATCATCTTCAAAATCCGACTTATCCTCATGCCTTTCAGACGTGGTCGTATTTTAGACTTTATATTTGTGTAATCAAATTCCTTCATGCATGTAGCAGCAGATGACATCACTGCTGCCACATACAGGAAGTAAAACTTTGTAAAGCTCCTCAGCAGCAACAATCAAAATGCAATGAAATGCAGGTTATTTTTATTTGTAGCATTATTTTATCAACACGGCATTTACACAGAGAGTCTGAAGTTAGAAATTATTTGCTTTGGATGTTCTGTGGAGTGGATAGGATTGTTATTAATGACAGGCTAGCAGATTCCTATTGACTTGCACTAGCATTAGCATCGGTGACCCACTGGAACTAAAAAAACAGGATGAAATATGTTGAAACTGTCTTCAGTGATAAGTAGTATTCTGGCTCACTTGTAAATGAGGCCCTATGTCAAAAATCCTGAACTTCCCCTTTAAGGACACTGCAGGTTTAAAATGGTTGAAATTATACACACACACACACGCACACACATATATGTACAGTTATCCTCAAAATTATTTATACCCTCCAATTAGGGCTGACATTACTTTTGTCAATTTCATCTTATTTCACTGACAGCTAATTTTTTTCCATCTTTAATTTGAGGGTATGAATAATTTTGAGGACGACTGTGTGTGTATATATATATATATATATATATATATATATATATATATATATATATATATATATATAACACACACACACACACACATATATATATGTATACATATATATATATAACATATATACAGTTACATACATATCTAACATTTTGGGGGTTTCACTTACATATTTGACATAGTCTTTCCACTGTTGCCACCACAGCATGGAGATGAGGAACCAGTTCTGGCCTTGCTGCAGCCCATGTCTGCTCTCCCTCTCTAACCAACCCCTGCACACACACACACACACACACACAAACTCAGTCAAGCATCGGAAGAAAACAATCATTAGCTCAAAGCACGGCTCATATACGATGAAAGGTACCTGATGATTTGCCCTTCCTCCTCAGGAGTGGCAGGCCTGAGCCCGAGGACTATGTGACAAACCTGGACCAGGTAAAAAAACACAAAACACATTCAAGTGATGATGTATGAAGACTGTTTTCATTCTTAACACAGGTGGTTTAATCACAGCCTGCAGGTTTACTGACCTGGAAGAGCAGGTTTAAGAATTCATTGGCTAAGGCGCTCTTCACGCTCCAGATCTGGTAGTCCTCCAGGGTCAGGTGGCCCAACTAATGGAAGCAAAAACAACACAGATCAGCAGACGCACTTTTCCCAAAATAAACATGGCTGGTAAGAGAAAGAGAGGAAACTTCCTCTCCAAACAGGTGTGGGGCATTATTCTGTTAACAGACAGTCTGATTTGCCTCAGGTGTTCTGTGGAGTGGATGAGATTGTTTTTAATGTGAGGCTAAGTAATTACTATTGACTTGCACTAGCATTAGCATCATTGGCAACCTCCTGCAACTAGAATAACGGGATGAAATATGATGACACTGTCTCCACAGATGAAAACAAACAAAAAAAAACTACACACAATGAGGCCTTATGGGGCGGCTGTAGCTCAAGAGCAGCCGTCCTTCAACCAGAGGGTCGGGGGATCGATTCCATGCTTCCCCAGATTACATGCCGAAGTGTCCTTGGGCAAGACACTGAACCCCAAGTTGCCTCCCGATGTGCCTATCGGGGTATGAATGTGTGTATGACTGTGTGTGTGACTGGGTGAATGTGACGTATTGTAAAGCGCTTTGAGCGGTCAGTACGACTGGAAAAGCGCTATATAATTACAGTCCATTTACCATTTAATACATGTCAAAAATTCCCAACTGCCCCTTTAAACTCTTCCCCAGCTCTTCTTCTGTGGTGGAGAATTTCTTCTGTGACGATACTTTATATCAGAAGAGATGCCTGATATTATCAGCCAATATCGGTATTAAAATGTGATATCAGAAAATATTTGCATTGGTTTTTCCGGAGCAATATGTTTACTAATGAAACCTTGCAACATGTTCCATCAGCACCACTACAGCATGTAGGAAAGTCCCTGTGTTATCCTGGAAGAACTTCATATCCCAGCATTCCTTTCAGTGTCATGTGACTACAGTGCAGCTGCTGCTGCTACAGACTGACTTGCTTTAAAGCTGCTTATGTCTGGTTTTAAGTTGCTGGTTAAGTTACCAAATTGTCAGAAACATTAGAATTAGCCACATGTTGGCTAATACCTGCTAGCATCTGATATCTGGCAGCCAGATGTCCAAAATGAACTCCTCTGGCTGAGATAAGGATATTTTGGGATCTTTGCTCTCAGAGCAGAATATAGGTGTATTTCTAAAAATATGAGAGATACAACCTCACAGTTGTCTGCATATATCAGTATCGGCTGACATCAGAAATCAAGAGTTGGACAATATCGGTATATCATTAAACAAAACAAAAAAAAAAAAACAACAACATTAAACATCCTTAATCCAGAAGGATAAAAAAGAGAAGGAAAACTCAGCAAACAGGAGGATCTGTAGAGAAATATGGAAATATAAATTTTCTGTAAATCTGAACTATGAAGGGTTAATCTCCTCATTAACTTCGGCTTCACCTGATTTCCAGAATTGATCCTCTTTTTTATCATGTGATCCAGCAGAATCACACTGATGTTACCATGGTTACATCCATCTGACCATTCATCAACACTAATGCAGCGTTCCATTTGAACTTGGAAGTCGGAAATTCGCAGTTCCGAGTCGGACGTTTTTAACTGGATCGGCCCTCGAAGTGGGATTTCCGACTTGGAAAGTCGGAGAATCCGACCATGCCCCGTCATGATACATTTCCCATTCGTGTTACTTTTTTGTTGCATGAAATCAGTCATACACATGGTCATGGTTTATATCAGTTATCCCCAAATTGCGGCACGCGGGCCAGAGAGCAAAATGTCCGGCCCGCGTAGACCCAGTGACGCTTCCAAAAGGTGAAATAAAGCATGTTTGGTTCTGTTTCAGTGTTTTCAACCATCACACCTGGGCAAAAATTAATTGGGGACCCCCGGTTTATATAGAGGTAGGAGGAAGCTGCTGTAGTATGTGTTACATGTGAGCTAAGACACCAGCTGTGCTAAAAACAGCTAATAACAATAGCTTTCGCAAATATTGTTGTTTTGCTAGGCTGCTAACTGGTTTTCCGACCAGCGAACGCTGCTAGATGGGGCATGACGTCATCCCCAGTTCCCATTTACCAGTTCCGAAGTAAATTGAACGCAACATAAGAAGTTAAATATATGGAATGTATCATGACTGAAACCTGTCCTCGTCCAATCAAATTCATGTAACCGGGCAAAAAACTGAGCTTTTGGATGGGAAACTGCTTTAAAAGAACGCCGGCAGCGCGCAACAAATGAAACGTTTTTTCACGTCGGTCTCAAAAGTCTCCAGTAAGACCAGAAAGTGTCTCTAGACTTGTTGCTAGTGGTTTTATTAAAAGAAAGTTAACAGAGGGTCTGAAAACTCGCTAAATATAGCGACAAAGACGCTGAGTTGTATCGTGTGCGTCAGCGTAATCGGGTGTACCAGAAACTCTGCACTAACAAACGTTCTGCTTCCGCCGGATTCTATGGTGTTTGGCGGACTGGGCATCGAAAATAGGAATCAAAATTTAAAAAATGTAACGATTCGGGGAGAATCGGAGAGTTAGTCCCGGTTCCCATAGATGCTCGATTCTCGATGCCCAACCCTACCGTAGGAAAGTTCTCACAACTTCTGTTTCCTCCACAAATCAACATTATTTTTGTACAAAGAGCTGGATATGTTTTCATCAGACCAAATATTAATTAAAGCTTTTACTTCCTCGTAACTCCACGTCTGACCCGGAGCCATCTTTATAAGTACTGCAGTCCCACACGTGTGTTTGTTGTCGTAGCGTTTACCCACGTTGCCCAACGTTTTTCCTACACACCAATGCAATTTATAGTCCACTTCCTGTTTTTGGTTCACTCGAATCGGACCGAGACCTGCGGTTGTAGGCGGACCGGGTCCGTTTGCTTGTCCCGGATCAGAGTCCGTTTGTGCATTCACAATTCCCCCAAACGAAGTGGATTTTCCGAGCAAACGGACTCCGATTCGAATTCCACATCTCATGAAACCAGATGTTGATGCTGCTCCTCACCTTGGTTGTATCGTGCATCTTCAGGATTCCCTCAACTATCTCCGATACGCTACTGTGCAGCTCCTGCAGGGATAACGAAGCATGTCAGCATGAAAAAGTAACACGTTAGATATTCAGCACATCAAACTGGTCCTTCACTTACAGGGAGTGTGTCTGTGCGATTGTCCTTCCACACCTCCAGCAAGGCCACAACCATTTCATGGAGTTCATCTCGAGACAAAACCCCATCACGGTCCACATCAAACACTTTGAAGCAAACTGCCGGCGAAACAGAGTGAAATGAGAATATGGCTGCGAGGCATCGCGCAAATACGCTTCCAATGTAAATGTAATTTCAAGCACCAGTGAAAATCTTTTTTTTTTTTTTTTTTTTTCATTGTCACAACAATGTTTGTGGCCGCACTTCCCCAATCATCACTTTCCTAAAAACATTTACACAGTCTGATTTGATTTTCAGCTCCAGATCACAGCCAGAGAAGAAAAGCTCTGCGCTCCTCATGATAAGAAGACCCGGTACCATCATCTGAATCCTATGAGGATTTTTCCCGATAACCGTTTAAAGCCAAAGCATGGCTTACATTTCTGCCTTTCAGCGATGGGCCCCCTGCAGCACGCAGACAGTCCACAAGAGATCTCTTTAAAGTCGATGTGATTGTCCCGGTTTTCATCAAAGGCGTGAAACAAGCCTGTAACACCAGATAAACAACAAAGACTAGATTATTAGAAAGAGAAGACCATAAAGAGTGAAGTCATTCTACCTCATTAGTATTTATATGAAATCTACGCCAACTTTAATGTGTTTGAGTGATGTACTGAGCAAAAATGGCCTTACCTTCACTCAGCGAGGCGTGGATGGGAGGAGACACCAGCGGGACAAAGGTTTCCAAGTCAAAGCGGCCTGTTCTGGACTGGGCTTTCAGCAGCCAGTAACGCTTCTCCAAGTCTATAATATCAGACTCCTCCACTGCAACAAAAGAAGAAGTAAAGGTTTAACGCAACATGCTCATTTCTGATTCAAATATGCATAAATTTTCTAAAGATAGGAGGTAGGAGAGAACTGATTCTGAAATGGAGACTTAAAACCATCATGGAAACATCCACAGACACATTTAATGAAAAATTGTGATTAAATGCAACTTAACATTATCTATATATAATTTTTGTTATGACATTTTAATCAGAAGTAGCTAAAAAACAAAAAAAGAACAACCTCCAAACAGGTGGATCAGCGTATAAATACAGAAATACAGCATCCGCTTCTAAAGGGAATTTTGAGAGGCAAATCTTGTAACTCTAGAGCTGCTCAATTATGGAAGAAGTCATGATTATTTTGGCCAATATTGAAATTAAAATTATTTAAACGATTATTTTCTAGTTACACAATGCATTCATTTTGCATTTTTGTCCAGGTTTCTAGCATTGCAAAAAAATATATGCTACAAATATGAACCCTACAGCTGTTTTGCAATGCATAAAGATTAAATGAATGAAATAAATAGAATAAATAATAAAAAAAAACAGAAAAACATAAATAAATGATGTACCCAGCTGTTCTGCACTTTTTCTATATTTGAAAAATAAAATAAAAATACTTATTTATATAGAAAATATCCCAAAATAAACTTTGTTGAACTTTAATGTAATGAAAGAACATTCTAAATCTAATATTTTTGTTTGACACCCAACAGATTGCCTTGGATAACCTCATAATAACTTAGAAATTGTGCCAAGAAAAATGGCCAAAAAAAAAAAAAAAAGTTTCAACTCAATTGTTTGAGTTTGGAGATTTTTTGACACAAAAATTTAAATCACAATCACGTTTTGATTAATCGCACAGCCCTACATAACTCCAGCTTTGATGAGCCAATTTCCATGATTGATCCTTATTTTAATCATGGGATCCAGGAGAATTATCCTGATGTCACCATGGTTACATCCATCTCAATTATCAATGGTAGGGGGGGAAATATCTGTGATGCAACATGACTGTAACCTGTCCTCGTCCAATCAAAGCCATGTAATCTGGCAGAAAATAGAGATTTGGGTGGGAAACTGCTCACAAAGGACTCTGGGAAATGGGGTGTTTCCGTAAATGCTGTTTTCTCCTGGCGGATAGACGTTCTGGAAACCAGACGGCAAAGCTGAGACAGATTTCATGATGTTTATCAGACATGAAGCAGAATTTAGCTTTTTCTGCTTCTGGCTCAGTGAATTTTGGAGATGAAACTTAGTTTTCTGCTTTTCTGGGGTGAACGGGTGGATCCAGAATCCATGTTTAGATCTTTTGCAGACATTTATTTATTTTTTACTTTTTAAAAAAATGTTTGTTATAACTGTGTTTGGTGGGAATAGACATTATTTTAATAAGCTTTTAGCTGAGATTCTGGATTTTTGGCGGCTGAAACTTGACATGAAGCCCATTTGTGGGGCTTAAGAGGTTAACTATAGAGCAAAGATATTTTTACAACTAAAAACCTATATTTTCCATCTTTGCTTTCGTGAATTTTTACCTGGATGTTTATTCCTAAATTATAAATGCTACATTGTCCTTTTTATTATCTGAACATTTGTTTAATGTGTATATCTTTATTGTGTTTTGCATTATATAATTTCTATTCTCATTCTCCGTCTTATTCTAAATGGCTGCTGTAACAGTACGAGGCTTAAACCGATCACCGATCAGATCATGTGAAAACGCAAATGTATCTATTTAATTAGCTCATTTACCTGTAGTTTCTACAGTTAACTGAGTATCATAAAAAGGATTTTTGTTAACATTTTTTGTCCTGAACTCACTGAGATGGAAAGGTTAAACATCAATAATCTCTAACGGGCATTCAGGTTTAAACAGGACAAACCAAAATAATTTGAGCCAGTGACACAAATAGCAGCCCAACTTAAACTGTCATAACTGAAATTATTTACAGTCACAGTGCAAATGAAGGCAGTAATGCTGATTCAGAAGTTGGGGCTCACATCTGATGATGTCATATCAGTGGTCAAACTAATTGAGTGACTGTTTCCTCGGAAGAATCTCAACGTGAGAACGAACAACCCGCTGCAGCTCATGTAGTCCGGTATCACCACAGTAGGCTGGAATATATTTGCTGTGGACGCATGCGTCAGCGTCAGGAGCGTTTGTGTACATACCTGCTGCAGCACGCGAGGAGCACGTGGCGGCCGAAACGCTCGACACTGGAGGTCTCCACTACAGGAGGACTACGGAGCTCTTAAACTGAAAGGACACAGCGCATTTCCTGCATTTCTGCAAACAACAGTTTACCTTAAACTGTTGCAGCACGAGTGTTTGTCTCCGTGTCTCCATCAGAGACTGTAAATAACAGGACTACTCCGACATGTTTGCTAACCTTGTTTGCAACAGACGTCGCCATCCTTTACGTGTGGTGTATTCTGGATTGTTAAAACTTTATTGTCCAGCACATAGTGACAGAGCTCACGACAAAAACGCCACGAAGACATAAAACACATACTAGTGAGACACGTCTATTCTGCTTTGTTTGTTTTCTACGTTTAATTAATAAATAAATATTAATTAATAAATATTGATGGCCACACAAGAAGTCAAAACCATAGTAAAACCCTTCCTCCATTTACAGGAAAGCAAAGCCTTTGCAGACTCTATTTAAATTTTAATTGCTTTTCTAGTTTGGATAAAGTCATATGAGGTCCCGAAATTAAATTTCTACTGATGTCAAATAGGGCTGAAACAATTAATCGAATTACTCGATTAGAAAAAAATAATCGATTAATATTTTAGAAATCGATGCTTCGTTTAATTTTTATAGTCCTGCTTCACGCATTGCTTCCGGTCTGTATAAACTATTTACCGGACACTCCCTACCAGTGGGGGGCAGTAATGCACCTACTCGTTGCATGTCACCCAGTCTTTGGTGCCAATTTGTACTCATTATTACTCCATTGCATCTCAGTCACATCTTTAAAAACATAGAAAGAGCTTATAAGATTAATCTATTAATCGATCGATTACAGGGGTAGATAAATCGACTATTAAAATAATTGCTAGCTGCAGCTCTAATGTAAAATAATATATCCGAATTATCATGATACAATATAAACGACACAATATGGCACACCCCCAAGTACATCCAAATCTCAATTGACATATTCCGCTTTTAATGTTACAATGCAGTGAATTGGGGTCATAAAGTTAATGGGGCTCGTCCGGGATAGTTTCTTAATCCAATTACTGATAGGCAATGTACAGCTGATCAGTGGTTTGTTTATTTTCTGGAAAGTCTATCATTTGATTAGTCAGATCGATGCTGTAAAAATGACTCGACTCAGGCTGCAGCCGACTTCTCCATCTCTCATGCCGGGGATCAGTACCTCCAGTCCTCGAGAGTCACTGTCCTGTAGATCTGAGATGTTTCCCTGTAGTAACACACCTGATCCAAACTAAATGGTTCCTCCACATAGCTTGTTGTCAATTAACCATTAATCTGAGTCAGGTGTGTTGCAACAGGGAGATGTCTAAAACCTGCAGGACAGTGGCCCTTGACAACCAGAGTTACTAATCCCTGTCTCATCCTAAACAATTTGTAAAGAAAGTTTAAGGATCTAGTGCTTATTGTGTTCCCCTCACTGCCTGAGGTTGAAATTCTTTACGTGTTTGCTGTGTTTTTATCTGCTTTTATCAGCCATTAGTCTGATATAGAGACCTGCATGGGATGGGATTTTCAATCCCAAACTGTACTGTAATAATAAAACAGCTATTTCAACTGCATAGAATGTGTGATTTTAGAGGAAATGTTGTTTTTTTTGTCAAAATATTTCTCATTTTAATTTAAAAACATGTTAAAATGATCATGGCCCTTTTTTTTTGCAGGGATATGTACCAAACAAAAACATCATTTTAAGTCTGTGCAATATAATGTGACAGTCAGGTAAACGCCTCATCACGCCTCTCCACCTGCTGCTGCATCTCCTCCTTCCTCTGAACTACCCGCAGCTTTGAATCTGTCACCTGATGAGATAAACCGAGCTAATCTCAAAAATGTTTTAACACATACTTCCTCATGTCTTTTACTGTCAGTGATCAATGATCTGTCGAAGGAAGCCCATTTAATTCCAGATATGTGGGTCTAGTTTCTTTATTTCCACTGTTCCAGGATTGTATGTGTCAAACAGATGGAAGTCAAAGCTAGCCAGATGTTTTCCTGCTCTCTAAAGAAATGTTCAAAAGCATCTTTATCATGTTGTTTCCAGAAAGAAGTCTCCCAAGTTCAGGTAGTCTTTTTATCCGTTTTCAGTGTGAGAAATCCAGAGATAGTATGTAGGATTTATTTATTCTGAACACAGCAGATGAGTTTAATGTTACTGTACTTTGTTAGATTTAAATAAATAAAAGACCTAGAAGAAGAGTTGATGTGACGAGGAAATTAATGCAGAATAATCCTGACTATTTCTCTGATAATAATTATAACAAGAAAATCTAAAATCAAGGCATCAAAGGTTTTTAACAATGAAATATACAAGATGATGATCTGATGCTTTATCACCAGATCATTTAAAGATATAAACTCACCCTAGATGAAAAATGCTATCTTTTACACCGGATTAATTTATGATCTGAACATGTTTCATATCATATTCAAAGAGGACAAAGGTTGCAATCACAGGATTCAGGAAAGGCACCAGTTGCTTAATCCTGCAGCAGTAAACACCTATTTTATTTTTATTTTGCTGTTATTTATACAGGTAAGCTCCATTGAGACACGCAGTCTCTTTTGCAAAGGAGACCTGTTTACCTAACATACATGTCTTTGGACAGTGGACCCAAACTCCACACAAAACCAATGTTCAAATCCCTCCCCAGCTGAGGCTCAAACCAGCAACCTTTAGCTGTGAGGCTGCGGTGCTAACCACCACACCACCGTGCAGCCCATGAGTGAAATGACAAAATAAAAGCCAAAAAACCTGTTTATACGCCTCTTACAAGAGCACGTGGTGAGAGGCAGTGAAACATGACAGCCATCAAGATTACACCTCAAGAGTCATGGAGGACTTATGCAATGACCCCTGACATGAACGGTGTTTAATTCTGCTTATGGTGAATTGATACGGATCAGACAAATATAGCATACGGTATGGGGCTTGCCAGGGTCAGTGAATGACTCTCCCCCTTTCAACATCCTAATCCACAGATTAAGGTAATAGGATTCAGCAGCTAGACAGTCACAGGCTTGAAACCAATACAAATGACATGTGTCAAAACAGACATGCAATCAGATGGCAAATGACTGGTCACCAGTTCTAGTTAGACAGGAGGATGATAGCTACAATGGGTCTGGGACTAACTGGGAAGTACCCGATCACTGTAACTGTTGACTTCAATGGTTCCAACTGGCTCTGATGTATTAACTTAAACTAAAAACAAACGTTGACAACAAAATCAATGATTGAGAATGAGGAGTGAAGCATGTGGAAATGGCATGAAGGAAAATAACATAAGGCTGATAAATTATTGAAGGTTATGGATTGAAGGGAGAAGCAAGCACCTTTCCCACTCACAGCAAACAAAACAGAAACAATGGAAAAGCATGTCACCCTAAAAGTGAAGCACGCCAGCTCGACTGTGAAGAACGAAGCCATGTCGAGGAACATTAAACATCACCCCGGGATGAAAAATCATGCGGTTATGTCATGTGTCTGTGATCAATTGGTCCATCTGGATATCAATAACACTCATCACTTTCACAATGGATTGCCCTTCCACATATCTCCCACCTACCCACCCCCATCTCAGGGTCAGTCCATGTTTCCACATCAGTGCAGCACCAGAGCTTCCAACGGTCATTTGTTACTGGCTTCAGGTCCTGGTAATGAGGTGGACTTTCCAGTTGAGGTTTGGTTGTGTATTCTGACAAACAAAGAGCCTACAGACCTGAACATGGCCGTCCCTCAGACCTGAACTCGGCCGTCCCTCAGACCTGAACTCGGCCGTCCCTCAGACCTGAACTCGGCCGTCCCTCAGACCTGAACTCGGCCGTCCCTCAGACCTGAACTCAGCCGTCCCTCAGACTTGAACTCGGCCGTCCCTCAGACCTGAATTCGGCCGTCCCTCAGACCTGAACATGGCCGTCCCTCAGACCTGAACATGGTCGTTCCTCAGACCGGAACTCGGCCGTCCCTCAGACCTGAATTCGGCCGTCCCTCAGACCGGAACTCGGCCGTCCCTCAGACCGGAACTCGGCCGTCCCTCAGACCGGAACTCGGCCGTCCCTCAGACCTGAACTCGACCGTCCCTCAGACCTGAATTCGGCCGTCCCTCAGATCTGAACTCAGCGGTCCCTCAGACCTGAATTCGGCCGTCCCTCAGACCTGAACTCGGCCGTCCCTCAGACCTGAACTCGGCCGTCCCTCAGACCTGAATTCGGCCGTCCCTCAGACCTGAACTCGGCCGTCCCTCAGACCTGAATTCGGCCGTCCCTCAGACCTGAACTCGGCCGTCCCTCAGACCTGAACTCGGCCGTCCCTCAGACCTCAACATAGCCATCCCTCAGACCTGAACTTAGCCGTCCCTCAGATCTGAACTCGGCCGTCCCTCAAACCTGAACTTGGCCGTTGCTCGACCAAATATGATCCCAACTGTATCAGAGGCTAATCGATTGTTGAGCTACAGTTTTGCAAACAACAGCAGCTTATACAAAGAACACATCTAGAAGGTGGAAGTTAAACGTAGCTAACGCCAGAAATATGAAGCTAAGCTAATGAAGCTAAACAAGATTCCCTGCAAGTTTTATACCCACCTAGAGGTGCAACTCTCTCAGAGTGGCAGCAAAGATACCATACCATTATCCAGAGAACATCCTTAGAGAGGTGTTGCCACAACCTGCATGTAGCATAGTAAACTCCCTGCAACAAAACACCCACAGAGGCTACGTCATCCTGACCGGAGGGCTGATATTCCAACGACAACGAGCAGGACCGCGTCAGAAGATGTCCAGCTAGCCAGTGATTCACTGTGTTAAGCTCTGTCATGAGTCAAGCTTTACCTTCTTGTTCTGGAAAGAGTCATGAACCAGGAGTGTGTCAGTCACTCTCTCCAACAAGCATGCATGCACACGCACACACACACACACACACACACACACACACGTAAACACACACTCACATGCAGAGACACAAAGTTAAGAGGATAAACCGGGAGTAGGCAGATTAAAGACAACATCCCGGTTCACAGGACAAGACAGGTTCTTTCCAGCCCTCTGCTCTAAATTGGCTAAATAAAGCTTGTCTATATTTACTTGGCCTAAAAAAAACAAGATAAACAAATTATACGATGATTGTTTTATGCAAGTGTTCTCATCATCAGACACACAAAAACTAAATAAATCATTAATGCCAAAATAAAAATCTCAACAGAAAAGCTTTTTACCAGACACTGGAAACTTAAAGGCGTTATAGAAGATGTTTCAATTCAGAAAGCAGAGACTGTTAGCGGGTTTTTGAATTATGCGCAAACCCAGCCTGCTAGATTCACAGCCACAGAATAACGTGCACGAGCCACTCCGGTGTTTAGCAGACAGCAGGTACAGATTCTCCCGTCATGTCGCAAACACAAGTAAACGGAATGTTGTTGTCTGAACGTCGCTAACTGCTAGCAGAATGATGTTAGCTACCTGCTGTAAACGTCAGACGAGTGCATGCAGCTTCCGGGTAGCAGTATTACTCTCGCCAATCAATCACTCTCATTGATCAGTCTTGCCTATTACCCGTTGAATTAACCGTCAATCACTCTTACTATGGTGACAAATGAAAAAGTTAAGGAATGTAGAGATGATTGGCGGATGTTTTTTCAGCCCCATTACTTTCACAGCTGATGTATAATAATATTTATATATTTCAAGCTTTTAATTAATCATAGCGTATGGGGTAGTGAATCCAATTTTACCGAACATCGCAAAAATTGTTGAAAGAAACATCTTCTACAACACCTTAGGGCTAAATTCATAAGGTCATTTGTAAACTGAATTCCTGAAGATTTAAACAGTCTTCTTTCACCCCAAATTCCAAAACCATGTAAATAAAAACATAATTATTAGCAAATAATTACTGCTGACTCTGGTTTCAGTTCCATCCTCCTCCTCCTTGACCTTTCTGCTGGCATCTCTGGCACAGCATTCCTCTGGTTCACCTCCTGTCCAACACTTGTGCTGTCCTGGTGTTCCCCAAGGTTCAGTGCTCGGCCCCTTCCTCTTTTCAATCGACATGCTTCTCCATGGTCATATCATTGGACTCCATTTTCACAGTTACCCTGATGATACCCAATTCTATATTTCCACCTGATCCATTACCCCTATCATCCTCTCCACAATCACAAACGCAAATAACTGGACGGGCAACTAAAACTCAACAGAAATAAGACTTCTCATTACTGGACTCAAACCTCTTCTCCCCTCCGTACAGAACTTTACCCTCCACGTTGATGGTCAAACTCTCCCCTCATACATAACCTTGGTATTACAATGGACTCTACCCGCCTATATGAAACACGAATCAACCGTATCACCACAATGTCCTTCTTCCACCTCTGCAACATCACCTGCCTTTGTCCGTACCTCTCTCATGCATGGTTTCATCACTTCCAGACTCCATTATCACAATAGCGTTGTTAATGGACTTCCCTCCACTCATCCTCAAAAATCTTCAAACCCCCATTCTCCAACGGCTCCACTGTCTCCCTGCTCATTACCAAACCAGGGCTCCAGACTGCATTTTGCCACGAAAATGTGAGGCAATGCGAGTAAATTTTTCAAGTATTCGCGCATGTGTGCCTGATAAATTTGCCAGTTTTTATTATTATTAGTTTTTTTGAATATATTTTTTGCTGACATACTTACTGGTCAATAAACGCAACTGGGTCCGTGTGCGGTACCACCTCCAGAGCCAAACTTGGCCGTTTTAGACAGTGGTTTAATTCACACCAAGGATGCTGCCATCCCGAATCGGAAGCATCTCTTCACAGCATTGGGTCTATTTTTAACAGAGCATGCTTCCAGAACGTGTCAAGCTCCCAGCAGTTCAGAGAGGACCAGACGGGCCAGACAGGAAATCAAGACAATGTAGAGTTTCAGATTAATTTAAAAATAAAAGCCTCCTGCAGATTTGTGATGGCTGAACTATGCAAACATTACGGAAAGTCAATCGGTAATGGGGTTTTAGTGTTTTGTTTGTTTGTTTTTGTTTTTTACCAAAGTTATCATGTGAACTGGCGACATTCCACATGACTTTACGATTTTGTCATCTGTTCCTAGTCCGGTAATAATTTCTTCATCATGAATTTGTTTTGACATAATTGAGTGGAATGAGTCTTGAGTTGAATGTTTTTAATGAGCAAAAATACTTATATAGAGGTAAATTTTGTCTTTCCTTTTTCTCTTTGTTGCTGATGTAAAAACTGATTATTATTAGGGCTGTCAGTTTCACATTAATTAGCATAATTAATTACACTGCAAATTAATGCATTAAAAAAATAACTGTGATTAATTAAGAGTGCCAATTCAATGCATGGGCATTTTGAATTTGGCCCATTGAATGACCTGGGCAGTAGGTGGCGGTAATGCACCTAAAGCTGTTTTCCAACCGCCAATAAACACCAGAAGAAGAAGAAGACGTGCCAATGAGTCACTGTAGAGAACTTCATACAGTAGGCTGTGTTGGAACAGGGTTGCATGGAAAACTTTGAGGACTGGGGCCCTTGAGGACCATTTTTCCCCATGACTGCTTTCGCAAATAAGATATTAAAACGTGATTAATTAGATTAATTAATTACAAATCCTGTAATTAGTTAGATTAATTTTTCTAATAACCTGACAGCCCTAATTATTGTTATCATTACTATTCCTACGACTACTGCTACTACTCCTTACTGCACTGGGATATTTTCTCTGGCTTTTCATTGTTATAACAGGTAAAGACAAGTTTTACGACAGACTTAATATTTCTAACAAATCAGTCACCTCAAGGATTAATCTTTAGAAGTAATATCCTGTTGAACAATCTATGGTATTTTCTGAGACATCTGCTCTACACAACAAAGTCAGAACCGGGAGGAAGATGTACCCGGGGGGGCTATCTGCTGCAGATCATGAGGAAAAAGCTGAAGCACACATATTTGATAAGCTTTTATCTTTTCTACGAGTTCAGAGCAAACATTTTTAATAAATAATCAAATCTGAAAATACAAGACAACCATTTTTTGAGGTTGGTCAATATCAAACAAGTTCTCTAAATCTTCAGAGTAGACAACAGGAATCTATTTGGTTTTACTGGAATAGAAAGTACAGTGAAGAAAAGGTTTTACTGTATTTGAAATCCATTTTATAAAGAAACCTCCATGTTTATGAACCTGTATTAGTCTTAAAGGCTGTTTTAAGTTTCTACTTGACTGTCGTTGACCATGTAATCATTATTATGCCTTTCATCCCATCAGCAGGCTCCAACTCTGATGTATTAGACAGCTTCTGCTGATGGTACTCTGCCATCTGATCACAGACAAACTTTATACACTGCCTGGCCCAAAAAAAAAAAAAAAGTCGCCACCTGGATTTAACTAAGCAAATAGGTACGAGCCACATTTCGGATAATTAATGCATGGGTGATTATCTTTCAGCTGGCAACAAGTTATTTAACCCCAGCTGTCTGGTGCAGCTTCTCATTTCCTTCACAACCATGTGCAAAGACACATCAATGGTGGTAGAAAAGATGTTAGTCTTTCTGAGAAGGGTCAAATCATTGTCAGAGAAAATATCTAAGGAGATGCAGAAACTACTAAAACTGGGTTCAGAACTATCCAACGCATTATTAAAAACTGGATAGTGGATACCCAACGTCTTCCAGGAAGAAATGTGGCTGGAAAGGGAGATGAAGTGATGCATCATCATCCTAGTGCCTAATGTACGAGCCGGTGGGGGCAGTATTATGGTCTGGGGTTGCTGCAGTTGCTCAGGTCTGGATTCAGCAACAGATGTGCTCAAAGAATGAGGTCAGCCGATACCTGAATATACCGAATGACCAGGTTATTCCATCAATGGATGTTTCTTCCCTAATGGCACGGACATATTCCAAGATGACAATGCCAGAATTCATCGGGCTCAAATTGTGAAAGATGGTTCAGGGAGCATTTTTACAGCAGCGGCTTTGAAGACGTCACTATCGTGCGACACCATAGCAGGTAAATGTCTTTAAATAAGGACAAATCACCACAAAAAAGCCGCTGCGAACTCACAGGGGGGTCCGACTAATGTTTGGTAACAAAACATTGGAGAAATGAAGGTGTTTGTGGCAGATAATGCCTTATTTAGAGGCTGCATGTGGTTGCCCACATCACTTACATTATATTGGACATACGCTGATCTGGAGTGTTCCTATCTACCGAAGGAATTCAAGTTGCACCAAAACTGTCTGGGTGAGTAAATGAACACATTTCATGCTCAAAAATAGGTCCATGTAGCTATCACCTTTAATATTGTAGTTTTTAGTTCGTTTTATGTCACAGCTACTCTACAGGTCAGTTAGTGACTGGTTCTGGTTTGAAAACTTTATTTTCCAGATATTTTTGGTATCGTACAAACCACTGAAGCAAGACAACAAACATTTGCTTGTATGGTGGGAAAGATTAAAGAAACGCATTCAAACGTTGGCACTAAAATAAACATCAGAAACAAATGCGTTTGTTTTTAAGAGGAACTTACAGTGTGTGACACCAGCCAGAGTCTGGTAGAAAGTGGGCGTGTCGCTGTCATCGGTTAGTGTGACACACACTCCTCCAGACAGAAGCCACCGGGACAAAGTGAAGGCCTCCTTGTTCTGTAGGAGCCAGTTCCTGAAGCGCTCATAGTTTACCTTGTCGCTCTGCAGAAACAGCAGGGAGGATAAAGAAAAGACAAATCACCCATCTGTAATGTGTATTTCATTTTCCTGAAGAACGCTAAAGTTTGCTGCAACCTGAAGTCAGTTAGCGATGCGAATGCTTTTCACTGACCTCGATGAAGCACTTCTTAAGAGAAGCTGGGATTTCTCCATCCAGGACCTGCAGAACTGCTTCTATGTCTTCCCTGGCAGCATGGCCGCCCAAATCGCTGGCAAACAGGCTGAAGAGATCTGTGAACACACACACTCGTTTTTAGGAAGGTTCACCTTTATCGCAGGAAGGCAGCCCTGCACGTCAGCAGGGATCATCATGAAAGCTGCAACGTCGCCATGACGTCCTCATAAATTCACCTTCTTACATCAACTACAAAACAGAAAACACATCTTGGTTGTTGACTGGCAGAATAAAAAATGTAAAATAATGATATAAATACTTCTATAAATAATATATGAAGATTTAAAATAGAAAAAAGAAAGTTAGTTGATGACTCTACTGTTAGTTTTTACTATATTTTGTGCAGCCAAATGAAGTTAACATGCACTCATACTAGTTTGTTGGTGCTTTCAAAAGGCACTTTCATACTGTAGGAACCTTTTGGAGTTCCTAAAACCTTTTTGGGAACCAGGACGGGTTTTTTTGCGCATTCGAACATCTAGGAACTAGGGACCTCGGACCTCAGTTCCTATAACCTTTTTAGCTCCTACTCCGAGGCAGGGTCTTTTCGGGGTTCCACAGGAACTGAAATACATAGACTACGTTTACATGCCATCAAAACTCAGATTAAGGTCAATATTCCGGTTTCTGAAAGATCAGGAATAACCCGTTTCCATGCGTGAGCAGACAGAGTTACTCCTGTATACATGATTTCTGAAATCAATTGGAATATCCCGACCCAAACCGCGACGCACGGAGAACGTCATGATGGTGGTGGATAATGAACCATCCGGCGCCACTGCGGTACAGCCAGCCAAGTTTCAGAGTTACAGCCAAAATAACGCCAGCTGGCTTGACCGCGGATCAGCGAGAGGCGGCTTGACTGCAATCCGGAGTGCTGATACTGACCCACCAGCAGTAGCTACTTGACGGGTCATAGAAGGAGTGAACGTGCGCTCGGAGCTGTGCTCATCCACGCTTCCCGTTTCCAGCAGAGTCCCCCGGACAGATGGAATTGCGCCGTCAGGACTGGTGGGAACGGTTGGAATGACAAAGTTAACTGACTCCTGCTGGAGTCAGTGAATTTTCCTGTCACACCTTCACCAAACTTTGCCAGATGAGTGATGGAGCCCCGCGAAGTAACTGTTTGCACACCAGCTCCTCTCGGGATGCGTGTTGCCATGGTGATACATAAACTAGCAAGCTGTGCAGAGCACTGATGGATCGCTGGTACAAAATACTCCCTGCAGTTTAATCAAAAGACCAAGAATACTTGCAGATAGAGCATGCGCAGAATACAATTGAATATTCCTGTCAATGAAGATATTCCAATAAGCGTTTACATGACCAAATATTCCGGTTAGAAAAGGAGTAACCCAGGGGTAATATTCAGGTTTTTAAAACCCCGAAAATGAGCATATTCGGGTTTTTGCCAGTGTTTACATGGCCATGCGCAACCGGGTTATTGCTAATATTCCGGTTATGAAAGAGTTACTGGCTGTATGTAAACGCAGTGATAGATGTTTGGTGATTGGTGGAACTGGCAAGCCCCGCCCCTTTCGTGATCTCCGCTTCTTCCGGCCCCGCCATATTTAAAAAGTCCCACAGCTGTTACAACTGTTTACCGAGATCGTAATAACAACAAAAACTATTACAATAGAAGTGTACCAATTCATTATTAAATTGATGCATCACAATTGTACCGACTTAATAACTATTTCGAAATGTCCAACAGCAGTTATTTTCATACTAATTTAATGCCCCAAATACAGCTGCAAAGTGTGGCAGAAGAATCTTCAGACCTCTCTGTCTGAATGCGCCTGACATCCACGTATGAACAGACCTAACACAAACCGCTTTCAGACTTGCACTGCGAAACATGAGCCGTAAAGTCCATCCATTCTTTAAGGGACTTTACAGGTTGTGTCAACTGAAATCAATGTTTAACAATTAGTGAAAAAGTTGAATATTCTCTAACTATGAAAGATATGATAAAGTTCTGTCTGAGCACATCTCTCCTGAATGAGCTGAATGTTTTGATGTTTAAATGGTTTGAACATCTATGTTGAAGTTATGGACGTCTAAAATCCGTACAGAAGTCAGAAAACTGATCTGAATCGGTGCGAATGCTGAACCATGATACTGTAGATACGTGAAGTGAACTTTGAGCTTTTTCTTGTGACGTGTGCACAGACAGTTCATCCAACACGAGCTCATGAGGAGGGACTTACACTTGGCTTTCTCCTCATCTCTTCCCCTGGTCAGAAGCACCAAACCCACGATCAGATTGTTAAAGTGCAGCCCTTTAGACGAGCCTCCAAATGAGGTGTAGATCACCTGGAACACATAAGCAGAAAGGAAAACGTTATCGCCATGGAGTATGCAGCTGGCAAGATAGTTTACCAGCGTAAAGACATGGAAGCTGAAAGTGAGACGTCCATTTTAACCCTAATACACCCCAGAAATGACGACCAGGAAACTTCCTGGTCTCAGATGTGGCCTTGCTCCTCCTCCACCTGCTTCACCCTCTTAATCTGCTCCTCCTCAAACATGTTCTAGAGGAAAAGGAACCTCAGATTACCGAGGTCGGGATCTGGTGAAGATCTAAACGTGTTCTCGTTGGAAGGGATGTAAACTTTCAAGAACTGTAAAACATCAAGCATCACATTATGGCTTCTGACGAACATCTAATGGATCAATTCTGATCTCTTTCGTTCCGTTTGGAGCCGACACATGAAGAGAGATGGGCTCAGTTTCCTACAGTAGCTCAAATAACGGAGGAGTTTTGTAGTTAAGCAAGACTGAAACTGGGGATCTAACGATTACTGGTAGAATAATAAAACCGTGATAAAATTCCCAATGATTAGTAGTACCAATTCAAATTTTAATTATGGTTAAAACCATGATTGACACGTCTTCCGGTGAGGAAGCAGAGTTTGGGGACTCGGGGGTGGACTCTTCTGTCATGGGGCTGAGGTCGCCGAGGTGGTTAAAAAGCTCCTTGCTGGCCGGACCCCAGGGGTAGATGAGAAATAAAACTGCCCCATACACATCAGAACACCTTTCCCATGAACATGGACCAACATACCTGTAAACGGGCGCAGACGTCTGATTGGACGTTACAGAAAACACCTAACTGCAGTGATTGCTTCAAACTGTTGCTCAACAACATTTTAGCTTTGGAGCCCCATCATGTTTGTTTACTTGTTATATTTTTTGTGTGTTTGTTTTTAATATTTCTTTGGAACCAAAATTCAAAATTAATGTCATGATTTTCATAGAATTTTTATTTATTATTACTTTTGTCAATTTCAACTTCTTCTTAATTGCAGGATATGAATAACTTTGAGGACGACTAAAGTACAGGGTATACTCCACTTCCCACCTGACAGCAGGGATGAAATGGCTTCCAGACATTCCTCCCAGGTTTAAATAAGGATGCAGCTTCCTGGACCAGTTTGTGTTATTCTGTGTGAGTAATTCCAGACACTGGGACAATAATGGATTCATTAGCCAGTCCAAATCATGTCTATTTTCTTGTGTGGGGTTGACAGAGCTGATGTTAGTCAGGAGCCGCGCTCCATGGTGTTATCTGCAAGCATGCAGAGCTGACCCGCATGAGCCGACTCGGCATGCTGACGGCTGGTGGAGCGTGTTCTCATCAGTAGGTCACAAACCAGAAAAACTTCACTTGTGGTTTTAAAAGAAGGAAGTCAATGTGTGTCACTCTGCAAACTTCCCCATCAGTTGCCTCCTACAGTGGTTAAAATGAAATAAATAAATCTAAGCTGCTACTATTCCATCACAGAGAAAGCATGAATGCACAAAGTGATCCACCAACTAGAATGAACGTTTTCAGTCACAGACTTGTTTTAACCGCTGCTGAGCTGATCAGTCAGACACTGAAGAAAATTGTGTCAATTTATATGTTTAAATGAGAAAAAAGGGAACCCATCTTCTCTGTAACAAAACAGCTGATTAGGTATGCAAACAGTGAAGATACAGTAAATAGAGATTAAAGGGGAAATCCGCCAACCTCACTGTAAAGGTCATTGGTCACGGAAAGTACGAGTCAAGTTAAAACGGCTGCGCGGTTAGGGTTAGGGTGTTTTCTCTCAGTGAACAGAACGATTGTGAGACGTGAGAAAGTAATCCTAAAGATGATGTAACATTAAAGGTTTGTGACTTATGTTCTTGCCCTGATGAAGCTAGTCTCTGAGCTGGTGTAGCTATATATATATATATATATATATATATATATATATATATAAATTTAACAGTTTTGTTTAAATCTACCTTCACCATCAGTGTCTATTTTCATATTTTATTTTATTTTTCTAATTTTTACTTTCAATCATTAATTAATTTCTTTTTAATGCATTTTATTTGAATTTATTTAGATTATTTTCATTGTTTTTTTTCTTTTATTCATCTATATTTAGTTAGTGTCCTTTTTCTGAATTCTTTAGTTAATTTATGTCTATTTTGATATTTTGGTTTTGTCAGTAACTTGTCTCCTTTTTCTTTTTCATTTTTCTATTTTCATTTTTTATTATCGGTATCTCATTTCTATTTATCCTTTAATTGATTTATTTTCACATTTATTTGTTTTTATTGATTTACCTTGAAATGATCAGTATTTTCTTTTCTTTCATTTTTTTTTTTACCATTTTCTTTTAAAATTTTCTATTTTATCATCAACTTTTATTTTTAAATTTAATCTTATTTATTTTTCCTTAATATTTTCATTTTTATTGTCTGCTTTCCTTAATCGTGTTAAACTTATTTTAATTTCAATTCTATTTAAACTTTTGGTTATCAGAGTCTGTTTTCTTATTTTTCCTTTCTTTTAATTTAAATTTCAATTTACTGTCAGTCATATGTTTTTTAAAATGTATTTATATCTATTCTACTCCATTTTATCTAATTTATTACTTATTATTCTGTTATTTATTGATAATTATGGGCATCTGGTTTCAGATATCTTGTGTACTGACTGTATTGGCAGCGGTGTGTTTATCTTATAGCAGGATGTAAACAGCAGTGTTTTCCTCAGCGCCAGCTCTCCTACTCACCTTAACTGACCCTCAGATAAGTGAAGCCAGATTTTACAGAGACTGGGGGGAAATGGGGGATAATGTGAACCAATCCGGAGCAGTTTGCGTCTAAATCGATCCAAACAACCCTGACTGAAATGAAACACTGAATAAATACTGAGCCACCCAGATTTAAATCTTTTAAAAACATGAGATCAACCGAACCAAAGTTGCACCTGATTCGGATTTTCTCTGATGGAAGTCTAAATGCCGTCATCAAAAATCCAACACGCGACACACTACAGACGTCCGTTTTCACCTGCTGATTGAGCTCAAACTTTCTCTGAACCGTCAAAAATCTGCAACAACTTGCTTCTGTTTGAAAACATCTCGCATCTTAACCGCTGTCACCCCAGCAACAGCTGCCATGGCGACGAAGGAGCAGGAGAAATAAGGTGGGGGGAATGCTGCGGGGAAAAGGAGACGTGCTGCAATGTTCAATAAAAGCATGTTAGCCGAGTGTTTAAAGGAGTCTGAGAGCAAACGGGGAGGACGGGATGACTAACACTGGCTTTACCGCTGCACCCCGGGGACGCCATCCTGAAGGTCTGAGCGATGAGGGACAGCTCAGCTGCATCGTGCACATGGCTTTCATTACTGCTGTGATGGATCTCTGCACAACTCTCATAAAAGGATCGCGCTGCAACAGGAAAGCACAAATACTGCAGCTAATTACCCGAGCAATTGTTCCACTGCCATCTAGTAATTAAGATCTGAGGATGAGAAATGAGATGTGCAGCATGAGCTAATGAGGGGAAAGTGACACTTTCACATCTTTATCACTCAAATGTTCAAGCAGAAAATGATCTAAGCTTTCTGGGGGGGATGCACGATATAATCGGCCCCTTATCAGTGTTCACCCCACCGATATCTAACCGATCAGCCTGCAGTTTCTAAGGTAAAAGAAAAAAAAAGAAAATTTCTTTTTCTTTTTCAAAAACTTCTTTTTTACAGACTTTATAACTTCTATAGACTAGGGGTGGGAAAAAATATCGATACACTGAAATATCGCAATATTTTCATATGCTGATATCATTATTGACATTTAAAAACGCAGTATCGATCTATTTTACTAACGAAATCTTGCAATATTTTATCGTTCTGTTACAAAATCTCGCGAGAATTCACAAAAATTTTGCAATATTTTCATATGCTAATATATTGACATTTAAAAACGCGGTATGGATTTATTTTACTAATGAAATCTTGCGATATTTTATTGTTCTGTTATGAAATCTCATGTGAATTCACAAAAATTTTGTGATATTTTCATATGATGATATTATATTGACATTTCAAACACAGTATGGATCTATTTTACTAACAAAATTGTGCAATATTTTATCGTTCTGTTACAAAATCTCGCGAGAATTCACAAAAATTTCGCGATATTTTCAAATGCTGATATACTGACATTTAAAAACACGGTATCGATCTATTTTACAAACGAAATCTTGCGATATTTCATCGTTCTGTTATGGAATCTCGTGAGAATTCACAAAATTTTGTGAGATTTTGTAAGTAAAATAGATCGATACGGGGTTTTTAAAATATCGATTTGATATTGGCATATGAAAATATCCCGATATTTCAGTGTATCAATATTTTCTCCCACCCCTTTTTTTCAAAGTGTTGGAAACAGATCACAAAACTGCTATTTGCAATGACTGTTTATTTTTTTCAGCTTTAATACGGGTATCGATATCGGTTATCGGCCACATAAGTTTTTAAAATATCGGCATATTGGATATCGGCCAAAATTCCAAGAACGTGCATCCATATTTTCTGGCTAAAATTTCTACTGCTGTTTCGGAGAAGATGTAACTTCACTGAGGTTTCTGTCTAAGGATCGGTGGCATGCTGTGGTCTAAATAACACAGAACAGCAGCTCCCATGAACTCACTTCTCTGTGAAAGTGGACCATTTTAAGGACAAACAACCCCTGCTCCTCTTCAGGGACTCCTGGAATCTGTACAACTTTATCATTCTTGGAGCATCTTATAATATGAGGAATAGGGCTGTGTTAAACGATTATTTTTTAAACGATTAATCTATCGATTATTTTTTCGATGCATCGATTAATCTAACGATTCACTTTTTAGCTCGATTCGACTCGATTATCGATTATCTCCTCATAAATTGACAGACAGCAATTTATATATGCTGATATAGATATCTAAAATGTAAAAAAGAGCATGAATAACAAGGCAGTGGGAGCAGCAGCCTGTCATTGAGTTTTTCATGAACCAACAGAATGTAAAATTTATGTTGAAAACACAGCGGACTGCAAAACAGGCTTTTAATTCTTTCATTTACATGAAAATAATAATAAAAAAAATCATTATTGAAATAATATGATCATGTAAACTTGGAGGATGTAAGCTATGACAGATATTATTTTCCAACAAAAGATAATGAAGATAAGTAAACATTCAGAGTTGAACATTTTATTGAACATGGGTCTAGCTTCCAGAAAAAGTGCATCTTCATCTTTACTCTGTTAATGCTTAATACGGGTGCCAATCACTTGCAAATGAAATTAAAAATTCTTTATTTATCCCAGAAGTGACTACACAATACTATTACCAACAGATGAAACACGAACATATGGTTGAGAACGTGACTTTAATTATATTCAGTCAGAGACGAGACAGCTCCGGGCATCAGCTGCAGTTCACACCCACGGCCAGCAGATGGAGCTCGTGCTTCATGCTGACCGTCTCAAACAGGCCTGACGTGTCTGAAGACATGGCGTCCATCTCACGGAAGTTGTCTCATGTCTCATTAGGCTTCGGATTCGCCATCCCTAATATATAGTTATACCTTCAATAAACGAGTGTGGGCCTTCACTGCCTTACACTTTGGAAACTTGGAAGAGCCACTCGCGGAGATCGCGCCGCCATCTTTGTTTTATTCTGAAGTCGCATGGCACCGCCATCTTTGTTTTGGTCTGACGACGCATCGGTACGCATATTTTGCGTCGACGTATTTTTTGCGTCGACGTAATCGGTTACGTCGACGAATCGTCACAGCCCTAATGAGGAAACAAACAAGAAAAGGCCTGCTGGCTCAGACTACCACTCGTTTCATGAAGAAACTCGCGTAAACCGTGGACCTGCTGGTCTACGCCGTGCTTCAAGTTGTCTGCAGCTTTTGGTCATAATTCCAAATTCCACCAATTTTTGATTTAATAATGGCTGTTAAAGGTGCTGCACTGGTGGTGCGTTCAATGACACGTTGAAAATTGAAATTTCAAGAAAAAAGAAAAAGTGATGGGTCTGTCTTTTAGGGCTTATCTGCTGTATCAAAAACAACAAACTCACCCTCCACCTGATCACCTGCTAGTTGACGCTTATATTTAACCAGCCAATCACATGTTGGCATCTAGTCATTTAAACATGAAGACGACCAATCACACAGCAGCATCCAGTTAGACGTGTTGAAGCCGACTTGCTGAAGTCAAACGGTAAAATGCTGCAGCTACTGTAAACGTTATCGGATCGGCTTGCTCTGATCTATTTTGAGAACTCCGATCAATACCGACAGGGGCACTATCGGCCGATTGCGATCAGTTGACGATCGATTGGTGCATCTCTAAAAGATACTTTTACTTAATTACATTTTTTCATTACTTTATCCACATCTTTTTTCCACAATTTTCCCAAGCATGATGGGGCTCTTGAACTAAGGTCCCGTTTAAACGGGGGGGGAAAAAACGTAAAATGTTTTTCCAGATATGCCCATTGTTTAGCCGAGGGGTGCCCAAGTCCAGTCCTCCAGAGCTGCTATCCTGCACATTTTGGTTGCATCCCTTCTCCAACACACCTGAATCAAATAAATGGCTCGTTATCAGGCCTCTGCACAGCTGAATGACATGCACATGAAGGAATTAGCCATTTGATTCAGGTGTGTTGGGGAGGGCATGTTCTAAAAGTTGCAGGATAGTAGCTCTTGAGGACCGGACTTGGGCACCCCTGGTTTAGACGGTGCCGGCATTTTGGGCAGTCAAAAAAAAAAAAAAAAAAAAAGAAACCACCTTCCAAAGTGGAAATCTTGAAAACGCTCCATTGAAGTGTCACTGTGTAAATCGTTGAACGCACAACGCACTAAAAAAAAGTGTTTGTCGTTACATGATGATGACATCACAAACAGGCGCCAGTGCAGGAAAACATCAACAAACAGGAAAAGGAGTAGAAATATTCATGCTGTTTGGTCTTAATGGAGGCGCCATCTAGCAACCTGGCGTGCACACTGCATAAAAAACATGATATTCCACGTGCATTTGTGCGCACGTCTGCCCACAGAATCTCCTCAAAAAGCTCGTATAAGTTGTCAGAGAAAACAAAACCCTACTTTTGCATTTTTCAGGCAGAGCGTTTTCATATAAACGTGGCCTAAAATGTTGTTGAGAAACACTTGGAGGCATTTACTGCAATCAGGTGTTTACTGTAATGTCCAATCAGACGTCTGCACCTGCTGACAGGTATGTTGGTCCACTGTTTAAGGGCAAGGTGCTCTACTGTGTGTGGGATAGTTCTGGTTTGTATTTTTAAATAATTGTTTTCAACCACAACTCAAAGTCAATATTTCATTTTACTACATTATAATTTAGTACATTTTTATCTGTTCCTTTTTTTTTTTTTTTTTTTTTTTTTTTGAATAACTATTGCGAATTTATCCTTTTCTTTAATGGGAGGGGATGAAATGAAACGAAAAATACTTTATTTATCCCAAAGGGAAAATTCAATATTGTCGTACACTGTCTTTTGAATTTAGATTTTTTTTTTTGGGGGGGGGGGGGGGGGGGGGGGGGTGGAAACGTTTGTATTATTATTGGGCTGAACTGCTGGAATTCCAACAACTATATAAAAAAGAAACAGGGTGAATAAATTGTAAATGAATCCAGGCATTAAGGGGTTAACTGCCACCAAAATGTTCTAGTTTTTATGAGAAAGAGATTCATTGATTCCAGTCATGTCTGTTGTTTCCAGACTTTTCCAGCTATCTGTCCAGTAACACATCATGACTCCCTGCCGGGATTCTGCATGAGGCGTTCAGGTGCACACATTTATGTGCGAGCATAGGTGTGTGTCGACTGTGCTGATGACTCAGTTGCTTTCCAGAAAACAACTCCGTTTTCCTCCTTCAGCAACTCTGCGTGCAATCAGTGACCGATTCTCCATCCACTCATTTTCCCAAAAGCCGGATGATGAAATATCCACTGTAACGCTCATTTTCACCCTCACCGTGCATTTATCACTTTATTTACATGCCATGCTCGTGTGACATCACTGTGACTCACCTCTGCAACTTTAGGGGGAACTCCATCTCCCAGCACTTCCCTGTAGAAGCACTGCTGGCTCATGTAATACGAGAGGCCGCTGGTTCTCTTGAAGGCATCTTTCAGCCGCTTCAGCTCCACATCAGTGACTGGTGAGACAGAAAGGGGAGGAAAGGGTTAAATGCTGGCCAGAATGGTATGAAAATGGTCTCCACACATGAGATCTAAGCAGCCAATTATTGCTTAGTCAGTAAACTGTGATGTCACGTCAGCTGGCAGAGCCTCTGCTACGGATGCTGGCAGAAGCTGCAGCAGCGTGATGACGATGTCTCCCACCTGCTGCATGATGTCCTTCAGCTAAATCAAGCTAAATCAATTTCTGACAAAGAAATAAACTTATTAAAATGAGAAACCATTACAGTCCTAATGATAAACAAAGGGCTGCAGAGGGAGTCTGTGACCTGCCTGGGTCAATCATACAGCTCTTTTAAATGCAGTAGAAAGCTCCACTGACTTGTATGTGTTTTCCCAACATTTCAGCGGTCTTTATTTTCGTATAATGACCGCTGAAACAGCATGACTGCTGTCAAGGGCAACAGATCTTTTCTTCTTTTTTTTTAACCTTTGGTTTTACGGTTAGCCTAATATTACTCCGCTCACTTATCTCAACCAAGATCTCAACCAAGGGGCGAACTCCGCTGGAAAAGAGTGAAGCCTGAAAGTTACATGAAATAAATGTAATTCTTTCGTCATCCACTAGGGGCTCCAAAACAGAGCGAATCCCCATAGACTCCCATGTTAAAAAGGGCGACTTCGCAGCAGAAATAAACATGTTTGCAGCAGTAATGAACATGTTTGCAGCAGTTGCAGCAAAAATAAACATGTTTGCAGCAACAATAAACATGTTTGCAGCAGTTGCAGCAGTAATAAACATGTTTGCAGCAGAAATAAACATGTTTGCAGCAGAAATAAATATGTTGGCAGCAGAAATAAACATGTTTGCAGCAGAAATAAATATGTTTACTGCAGAAATAAACATGTATGCAGCAGAAATAAATATGTTTGCAGCAGAAATAAACATATTTGCAGCAGAAATATACATGTTTGCAGCAGTAATAAACATGTTTGCAGCAGGAATATACATGTTTGCAGCAGGAATATACATGTTTGCAGCAGTAATAAACATGTTTGCAGCAGGAATATACATGTTTGCAGCAGTAATAAACATGTTTAGTGCAGAAATAAACATGTATGAAGCAGAAATAAATATGTTTGCAGCAGAAATATGTTTGCAGCAGGAATATACATGTTTGCAGCAGTAATAAACATGTTTGCAGCAGTAATAAACATGTTTACAGCAGGAATATACATGTTTGCAGCAGTAATAAACATGTTTGCAGCAGTAATAAACATGTTTACAGCAGTAATAAACATGTTTGCAGCAGGAATATACATGTTTGCAGCAGTAATAAACATGTTTGCAGCAGTAATAAACATGTTTGCAGCAGGAATATACATGTTTGCAGCAGTAATAAACATGTTTGCAGCAGTAATATACATGTTTGCAGCAGGAATATACATGTTTGCAGCAGAAATAAACATGTTTGCAGCGGAAATAAACATGTTTGCAGCAGAAATAAACATGTTTGCAGCAGAAATAAACATGTTTACAGCAGAAATTAACATTTTTGCAGCCTGGTTCAAAAAATCATTTCAGGTTTAATAGGTCAAGTTTACCTTCAACTGTAAGGGGGGTGAATTTTTTTGTAACTCATTCATTTAGATAGGACTGGACGATAATTCAATATCAATATATATCGTTCGATAGAGGTCTTTTCAATAGAAAAAAAAGAGGGTCAATAAAAGTTCAATATAGAAACACAGTTTTCCGCTGTAGCCTATCGGGTAGCATGATACTACAGTCACTACTTCCGCCAAACCAATCACAACACATGCGACACGGCAAGATGGTGACAATGGGAAACGCCCACCTGGCTTCACTTTCCCCTTTTCAGACATGACCCGTTACTACAACCTTTTTTTTTTTAGCATTTGATCTCAACGGGGGGAAAAAATGGCAACAAAAACAGCAAGCGAGCACTTAGCGACGCCGTGCGGTAGAAAAATGGATTTTAACAACTTTGGCGAGTGCAGGGATTTTAAACACTGGCCAAAGACTGTAAAAAAATGGACGCAGTATCCGGTCACGTCTGAAGAGGGGAAAGTGAAGCCAGTTTGGTGTTTCCCACAGTCGCCATTTTACTGCGTCGCGTGTGTCGTCACTCCTACAAAATACTATAATGGGCAAAGCGCGGCCTCGGGACAAATGATTGATGGCGAACTACTCTGGGCTAAATGCTAACCGAGCTAACTCGAAATTAACAGGAGCTAACAAAGATTAGCGTCCTGAGCGGTGGGATAAAGGTAAGACATGTTTAGACTTACTGTTAGCTACTAAAAACCACCATTGTGCTACTCTGCTGCAGACTGAGACCTTACAGAGAGCAAACATGTTTATTTCTGCTGTAAAGTTGGTCTTTTTAACATGGGAGTCATGGGGATTTGCTCTGTTTTGCAGAGAGCCCCCAAAGGATGAAGCGAGAACTACAATTATTAAACTGAACTTCGGGCTTCACTCTTTTCCAGCGGAGTTTGCCCCTTGGTCCAGGCCGAGTTTAAGGACTTACCCTCTCCAAAACGAAGGAGACAAAAAGACCACTAGAAGACCAGTGGCAAGAGGCATACAGCTAACAGCAGAGGAGGACATGTCCAGTTCTACATACAGAAACAGCCGGTGCTAGCTCAACCTCCAGCCGCCATGACTCAATTAACAAACGTTGCTAAGCAACAAATGCCCCGACAGTGGGGAACCATTTTATTCTCAACGTAAAACATCAGAAAGTTATTTGGGCCTTTAATATGAATGTTATTTTTTGTAAGTAGCCGTGTAATAAGCGGGATTATCCCTTACATAAGCGGTGAATGCAGCCATCATCAGTAGCAATGCTGCACCAGTACCGGACTCTGCTAACCCCTCCGCTCCGGGTCACAGTTACCACCTCATGGATGGTGTTGGTGTGCACGTGTGAGTGACAGAGAAACTTGAATGAATCCCCGGCTGCAACAATGGCCTTTGTCGCTGCGCTGCAGTGACACACACACAGTCCTATTGTGACGAGATCCAGATCAAACCGTTATGGAGCTTTCCAGATCCAGCAGCTGAGCTGGGACACGAAGCCAGCCGGGAAAAATGTGCTGGAGGCACCGCATGCACCAACAGGCCGGCCACTGGAGACGACTGCGGACAACTACGCTCTCATGCTCCTTTATCAACAATAATCTTTAAGGAATGGTCAAATAATAGTAAACGGCGACAGTTATCTTATTTTCCTTAAACAGTAGAGCGGGAGTATTAACTACGATGAATTAATCGTGGCAGGATGAGCAGCAGCGTTGCAGCACAAAAGAGACGTTCAGTAACTGGTGAAATGACGTTAAACAGAGCTCTGACATGCATGTTATGTTATCAGCATCCTCCAACTCTGGTTGGACGAACAGCAACATGAGCCCTTCACTTACTGAAGCTTCAATTATACCAGCACAGACAGTTTCTCTGTTTCTGGATTATCTAATTCCAGATGTGCAGTCCAGCTTCTTTATTTCCTGTTCCAGGATTATTTATGTGTCAAACAGCTGGAATCAGAGCAGCCAGATGTTTTCCTGCTTTCTAAGGAAATGCTGAAAGATTTTTATCTGTGTTGTTTGTCCAACATGCGGCACACTTGACAAATAAAGCTGAAGAAGTTCAAGTGGTTTCGAGAAAGAGGTTTCCTGAGTCCAGGTACAGGTCCTGGAGTGTCCTCCTGAGTCCAGGTAGATGTCCTGGAGTGTCCTCCTGAGTCCAGGTACAGGTCCTGGAGTCTCCTGAGTCCAGGTACAGGTCCTGGAGTCTCCTGAGTCCAGGTACAGGTCCTGGAGTCTCCTGAGTCCAGGTACAGGTCCTGGAGTCTGATGTGGAGAGGTGATGTGGTTTTACACATTTCAGTGTTGGAGATTAATTCAGACAGAGTTGGGATTATTTCTCTGAGAATAACGGCCACCAGAGCGTGTAGAAGCGTGACATCCGGACCTGGACGGCAGCTGAAGCAGAAGAGGAACCATTTACCAGGACGGACAGAACGTGCTCCAGCTTCAGAGAGCTTGTGATTCCACATTTCAGAAAGTTATTGCACGTCCTCTTTTGTTCTGGACTGTTGAAGCTGCTGTGCAGCAATCAGCTGAAACAGCAACAGATTAAAAAAACCACACGCATGCAGAAGTTTCTGTGCTGGACAGCCTGGAGCTAAACATGATGAACAACACAGCAGAGTGATCAAACAATGACGTGTTCTTCACCTCTTCTGCAACAAAGAACGACAGAAGCTCATTCCTGCCCACAGCAGTCGTCCACAGCCAGGACTGTATGAAAGAACTCTCCACTTATTTGTTTTATCGTCTGTTTATATGGCAACACAATTACTGCCCTTGTGGGATTAATAAGTTATCATTCACTGCAAAAGCTGGATGACATGAAACTGTGTCATTCACACAGATCACATGGAGACACACACATGCTGCGCTGCACGTCTCCCATTACAGCTGATTAAACGTGTCACAGGCGTCTCTGCTCCGCTGGACGAGGAAGAACCTCAGTTCTGGACCAGCCTTCAGGGAACGAACCAGTTTGTGCAGCTTTAACAATGAAATCTCCAACAGTGGAGCCGTTCACAGTCCACAGAGATTTATTTGTTTTTATTGGTTAAAAAAAACAGTAGAAGGTGAACCTTTAATCCCAGTCAGCATCTAGAACCTTTAATCCCAGTCAGCATCTAGAACCTTTAATCCCAGTCACCATCTAGAACCTTTAATCCCAGTCACCATCTAGAACCTTGAATCCCAGTCAGCATCTAGAACCTTTAATCCCAGTCAGCATCTAGAACCTTTCATCCCAGTCAGCATCTAGAACCTTTTATCCCAGATCAGCATCCAGAACGTTAATCCCAGTCAGCATCTCCAGTAGAACCTTTAATCCCAGTCACCTTCTCGAACTTTAAATCCCAGTCAGCATCAGAACCTGCAGATTCATGTTCTAGCTGAATTTAAGACAGATTATATTCTGTACCAGGAGCTGCTGTAAATCATCACAGATTGTTTCACCTGTTCGGCCACCGCGGATCGCAGCTCTGTGAACCTTCTTCTGAGAAATAAATTAGATGAATTCACATTTTCCCACCAAACATCCGGGAATGTTACCTTCCTAGAACCAGCATCCAGGTGTGGAGGCTAATTTGCATTTCAGTCATGGATGCGTTCTATAAACAGAGCTAATGCTGCACCACAATTCCCAAAATGTCAAGCTAATCCCTGAGTGCAGTTTCAGCACACTCATGGTCGGCAGCAGGGTTTTCAGGGGTGGGCAAGTCCGAGCAGAGTTTCCCTGCTGCAACACACCTGACTAGGGATGCACCGATTGTGAAAGTCTGGGCCGATACCGATACCGATGTTTAACATAACAACTTGGCCGATGTTTTCTATTTTTATTTATTACTTCCTTTGTGCCACAGAAATGTACAAGTCTTTCAGCTCTTCATCAGTCTATCCTTGAATGAGCACAAATTCAATCAGACCAATTTATGAAACAGAAACAACCTTTAATGTCACTTTGTGGTTGACATTAGTTATAACAAGCTCTTTTCTGAAAACTTTTCATAAACCTGGGACTGATAATCACAAAAACAATGCTTCAGTATATTGCCCAACAAAATTGAGTGGTTTTAGCCTAATAAACAAAAACATACCCAATGAGAAGATTATTTTTATGGCCCAATAAAAAATATTTGTGGAGCATGTACTGCAAACTGCGCAACGCTGATCTTTTTCTGAAACGGTAAAATATTGCCACACGACCGCCGCCATCTTCGTTTCTCTACTGAGGAAAGTGCGTGGATGCCTTCTACCAGTATCTCCCCCACCTGCCCAAAAAAGAGGGGGAAAAAAGAGTTTTTCTTAAGCACAGTGCGGATGACACATGTAAATCATTATATATATATATATATATATATATATATATATAGGCTATATAATAATCGGCCACTGCCATCGGCGAATGTCATTTTTATTGGCCGATGGCAGTTAACAAGGCAAACATCGGCCGATACCGATGTCCAGCCGATGCATCGGTGCATCCCTACACCTGACTCACATCAATGGGTGATTAGCAGACGTCTGCTAATCTAACGTCCTCAAACAGAAACCGGGTAATCTGAACCTGTTCCGGTTCAAGTCCTCCCACAGATAACAGATAATCTGAACCAGTTCTTCACAAACAGTCCTGTTCAATCCAGTTCATTACAGTCCAACTGTAATCAAGCAAAGACAAATCCAACAAATGCTCTATATTAGTCCAGTTTATAATAACAAAGTTAGTGAGTAGGGTTAGTCACCTTATGATAACAAAGTTATAATAAACTGTGTTTTATCTCTTGCTTGTTTCATCGTAGTCAGGATCTCTGGCTCCAGCTGAGGCTGCTGATCATCACTTCAGATTTTCTTGGTTCTACAAAGCATGCTTGCAGCTGCGGCGGTGCAGCAGATCGCTGGTGTTGCTGCCTCCTGTGGCAACTTCAACACGAGCGAGTAGGGTTAGTCACCTCTCTGAGAAATCAGCTTTTAAGTCTGCATGCATGTAAAAGCCCACTTTGGCTGAATTAATGAGATAATTCCTTTTTTCCTTCAGTCCTGTAAACATTTAGGCTCCTGCCAGGAAACTCATATGATCAACAACCCAACAACAACTTTTAATGATATTCAGCAAAGCATCATTCAGCAAAGTGAGCATCTTACAAATGTTTTGCAGAAATGTCACACCTCTGCTACCACTGTTGGCTGAAATCGCTTTTACAGGCACCAGCAGACAGCGGATTTGGACATCAGGACCACTCTTATGAGAAAAAAGCTTAACAATTACCGCACAGTTGTAGAATCTGATGCCTGATCTGCATCATTACTGTAAAAACAGCTGTGTGTCCAACCAACAATCAACATTTGGCTACATCCAACAACTATGGTTTCCTTGTTCAAAACAGCGATGCAGACATTAAACTCCCACACAGGCTCCTGCTTTCTGTGGTGGAAACTTGAGAGCAAAATGTGCTGCATACATGCGACATACTGCATGCACTTTACCCATCTGTTAGTACGCAACGTAAGAACTGATAGATCATAAAGTGCAGAATTGCAGGCTTCAGCATCGCTGCAGCTTGCACACAGCTCCTGTAACAGAACAGAGCACCCTTGTGAGTTATATAAAGGAAGGAACCCCCAGTATTTATGAGGCAGCACGCATAAAGCCTTCTGTGAAAGTATTCTGTACATGTTTGTTAAGATACATCTGGTTTTCAGGCTTGTAATGCATCCATTTCATCTACCCACAGGACAAGGCACAAGGCAGGGTGCACCATGGACTAGCACGGTGGTGGAGCCATCATAATATGGGCTTGTTTAGTAGGGCTGGAAAAAAAATATCAATACACTGAAATATCGCAATATTTTTATATGCAGATTTCAAATTGATATTTAAAAACGCAATATTGATCTATTTTACCAACCAAATCTTGCGAGATTTCATAAAAAAAAAGATTTCGTAACAGAACGATGAAATCTCGCGAGATTTTGTGAGTAAAATAGATTAATACCGCGTTTTTAAATACTGATGTGATATCAGCATATGAAAATATTGTGATATTTCAGTGTATCGATATTTTTTCCCAGTCCTATTGTTTAGTGATTGCAGAAACTCTGCAGTAGACCAGTCACTCCTTTGCGGTGTGAGAATTCACAAAATATCGTGATTTTGTAACAGAACAATGAAATCTTGCAAGATTTTGTAAGTACAATAGATCGATACCACGTTTTTTAATATTGATTTGATATTGTCATATGAAAATATATCCCAATATTTCAGTGTATCGATATTTTTTCCAACCCCTATTTTTCAAAGTGTCGGAAACGGATAACAAAACTGCTATTTGCAATGACTGCTTATTTTTTGAGCTTTAGTGTCGATGTTAGTTATCGGCCACATGAGTTTTAAAATATCGGCAAATTGGATATCGCCCAAAATTCCAATATCTTGCATTCCTAGCTTTTAGGCATCTATATTTTCTTTTCTGTCTCTTTTAGTCAAACGATTCACACCACAGGTGGTACTCGACTGCATAACCATTATTTCTGATGACTGTATCAATGGCTGTATATCGTATCATGAGCTGAATATCGTGTATCATATCGTGAGATTAGTGTATCACGACAGCCCTTCTCCTTCGTATCCAAAAACATTCTAGAGCCAAATCAGAGGTGATTTGTCCAACAGCTCGGAACCGATGAAGGTTTTTCAAACTGCCGAATCACAGGATGTACAGACGTTTTCATGCACTGCTTCTGCCCTCACGACCCTCATCGCCACACCGTCCATGTCAGTCATCAACTATTTCCAACAGCTATTTCACAGCACGAGTGAAGAAAAAGAAGATATTAATTAGATTGTAATGAACGTGCCACGAACAGCGAAGGTATCTTTGATGAAATAAGACGTCCAGCGTTCTCTGCCATCTGTCTGATGCTGCAGGCCACAACTACATTCAGCTACCAGGAAATACTGGTCAACAGCCGGGTTTACGTCACGCCATCATTTCCATATGCAAATTTAGTTTTAAGGTGAGCGATATGTACATGAGGGAAGGTGATGCTTCAAGGATGAGCTGAAACTTGATCCTTTCATGTTTCTTTGCATTTTCCCGTTTTCTGTGGGATAACAACAAATGTTTTCCAGACTAAAAATTAACAGCAAATGATGTGACAACAAAAGTTCAATGACCGAAGCTTGAAGCAGTAATGAGATTTAAAGACTTACTGCAGGTTAGAGCTGCACAATTAATTGTTTAAAAAAAATCGCGATCTCAAGTCACACGAACGTGTGATCTCATTTCTACGCTCAACGATTCTGAAGCATTTTTAATCAGGAGCTGCATCACAAATAAAAGTTTCCATTTTTTCCCGGATTTTTTTCAAGCGCCCTCAAATGCAGCACTGCCGTTGCCGCTCGGGAGGCAGGATATAATCGGCCCTTATAGATATCGGCTTATACTGTATCGGCTTTAAATTGAATATCGGACATCTGCAACCCCACCAATATTTAACCGATCAGCCCGCTGTTTCTAAAGTTAAAAAAAAAAAAAAAACTTCTTCAAAAACTTAGTTTTTACAGACTTAAAAACTTCTAAAGGCAAGGGATGGGAAAAAATATTGATACACTGAAATATCGCAATATTTTATGCTGATATCATATTGACATTTAAAAATGTGGTATTGATCTATTTTGCTAACACAATCTTGCGATATTTTATCATTCTGTTACGAAATCTTGCGAGAATTCACGAAAATTTCACAATATTTTCATATACTGATATCATATTGACATTTAAAATCGCAGAATTGATCCATTTTACTAACAAAATCTTGCGAGAATTCACGAAATATTTTAACAGAACGATGAAATCTTACAAGATTCTGTCAGAACAACAGATTGATAACCGCGATTTTATATATCAATTTGGTATCAGCATATGAAAATATTGTGATATGTCAGTGTATCGATATTTTTTCCCACCCCTATTTTTCAAAGTGTCAGAAAATTTTTTTTAAAAATGCTATTTGCAATGACTGCTTATTTTTTTCAGCTTTAATATCGGAATCGATATAGGTTATTGGCCACATTAGTTTTAGCTAATGATAACTAAGGGGCAACTGGCCCCCACGTCTAAGTTCGCCCTAAAAACCTGCTTTTTTCCACACCGAAGGGCTCGGATAATCTCAACGAGTGTCTCAATGAGTGTCTGACATCATACTAAAGAGGAGAAATGAACCAAAGTATTGACATTACCTGGCAATCGCTATTTGTTTTGGCATTTGTGTCCAAATCTTGGGATGCTAGAAATCAAATTTCGTTCTGAAATCGTGCGATAACTCGCGTCCCCCACTGGTGTTTTGATGCGAGTTCTCGTATGGTAGATATAGCGACGAACTTTGTTAACTGATTATGGTTTTCTGAAGTGTTCTTGGGTCCACGTAGTAAGACCCCGTGCACAACGATGTTGGTTTCTAATGCAGTACCGCCTGAGGAATCGATGATCACGGGCATTTCATGTTGGTTTTCAGCCTTGCTGCTGCGATGTAGAAAGTTCTCTGGATTCTCTGAATATTTTGGTTATATTATGGGCTGTAGATCTTGCAGTCCCTGAATTCCTGCAACTGATCGCTGAGAAACGTTCTTAACTGCTGGACTAATTTTTCTTGCAGCTGTTCACAAAGTGGTGATCCTCACCCCATCTTTGCTTGTGAACGGCTGAGTCTTTTGGAGATGCTCCTTTTATACCCAATCATGGCACCCACCCGTTTCTAGTTAACCTGTGGAATGTTCCACACAGATGTTCTATGAGCATTCATCAGCTTTCCCAGTGGCATCTATTTCAAAATGGGCAAATTTGTGCACAAAAACAATAAAGTTTATCAGTTTGAACATTAAATATCTTGTCTTTGTTGTGAATTCAGTGGAATATACAGTCGTCCTCAAAATTATTCATACCCTCCAATTAAAGACGGGAAAAAAATCAGTTGTCAGTGAAATAAGTTGAAATTGGCAAAAGTAAAAATAGATTAAAAAAAAAAAAAACTCATCACAAAAAATCATGACATTGATATTGAATTGTAGTATAAGAAAATATTAAAAACAAACACAAAAAAACAACAAATTAACAAGCATGACGGGGCTCTGAAGCTAAAATGTTGTTGAGCAACACTTTGAGGCAATCACTGCAATCAGGAGTTTTCTCTAATGTTCAACAAGGCGTCTGCACCTGCTGACAGGTATGTTGGTCCACTGTTCACGGGAAAGGTGCTCTAATGTGTTTGGGACAGTTTTGTTTGTTTTTAAAAATTATTATTTCCAACCACAATTCAAACGCAACATGTTATTTCACTAAATTATAATTTTGTAAATTTTTATTTATTATTAGTTTCTTTAGTTTCTTATTATTTTATTTACTACTGTGACTTTAGTCTTTTCTTTAAGGGTATGAATAATTTTAAGGACTACTGTATGATGAAGAGTGTTTACAAATCATTGTATTCTGTTTTTATTTACATTTCTCACAATAGTAATGTAAATAACTGATTACATGAACAATATCAATTACCGAGTCCATACCTTTTAGACTGAGTATTTTTCTTTAATGTTAGTGATGTCAGGTGTCTTTGGACTGTTTAAAAGAGAAAATGACTTGTGTGATCAGACATGCCTCAATCAGGAAAGTAAAGGAATAAAAAAAATCTGTTTGTGAACTAAAAGCAACTAGTTGGCAGAATCCTGGTGTCAGATCATTATAAAATCGTGGGATTAGATGGACGCACAGCTGAGATGATGGAGAACACTGTGTATTGTGATGCTGTGATTCTTTAAAGCAGAGCTGCACTAACTGCAAACAATGCAGCTGGTTTCTGGCTTCCTCGGCCAGTACGCCGTCACCATTTACACCATACTGTACATACACCTGCCCAGCAGGCCGCCAGCGTTAGACCCCCTCTGTAAATCATGACGGCAGCAGAGCAGCAGCCTCCTGCGGTGACTCAGTGTTCCCTGTTAAACCCAATAAGCAGCGCTCGCTCGGCCGGCTGCCGTCCGTAAGCCTGGAAACACGGGCAGGGAGAACCAGAACGCAAACAGCCCAGCTCACATGAGTCTGCGTGACCTTTCGGTGGTTGCAAACTGTCAACAGAAAGTGCAGCAGGCGGAAACATACAGGCAGCGCTGTTCTTGAAAAGCTCATTTCACCTGCGGGCATGATAACAGACGCTCTGCACAGAGCTGCTGCTTTCTGCAACGTGAGACAAGATCATAATCCCAAAATGCAGCCACTTATGGTCTCCTCAAAATCATCCATACCCTCCATTTAGAAAACGGCTAAAATCACAAGAGTAAGTCAAATACCAAGAAACTAAAGAACTAATAATAAATAAAAATTTACAAAATTATAATTTAATAATCTTTTTGAAGGTTACAGAAAACACCTGATTGCCTCAAAGTGTTGCTCAACAAGATTTCAGCTTCGGAGCCCCATCATGCTTGTTTCATTTTTTATGTTTTTTGCTTTTAATATTTCTTTCAAACCACAGTTCAAAATCAAAGTCATGATTTTCATAGAATTTTTATTCATTATTACTTTTGTCAATTTCATCTTATTTCACTGACAGATGATTTTTTTGAGGGTATGAATAATTTTGAGGACAACTGTACATGTTGATATCATAAAGTGTAAATCAGCAGTTTCCATCAGGTTAGAACTTCCCAAACCGGTAAAACAACGATGATACTTGACTGCAGCGCTGATATTTGTGTGAGTCAAAACATCAGAAGGAGTAAAAAAAAATGTAAATCAGAGAATAAACATGGCTGCTTTCATTAGTTTACTGCTTGTTTTAGACCATCTTAAATAATGCCAGCACACTTTCAGCATCACTGATTTGGTTTTGATGCATATGAGGTGCAGGTCATCATTTTCTGGCTTCTCTCTGCCTATTTTCCATCCTCCAACACGAAAGACCGCCCAAACCCAACACACACAAGCTGATGGCAAGCTCAGCTGTGTTGTGGATACAGAGGCAAGCATGTGAGCTGGATAGGGTGGTGGGAAGGTTGTCTCCTGGTGCTGCAGCAGCAGATGACTGGTAAAGGAAAACAGCAGCTGTCTTATCTGAGTGACTCTGAGCTTCCGAAGGTCTGAAAAAATGACAGAGGTGCAGCTAAAAGGACTCATGCTTATTCCAAAGGCATGGCCACCGGACAGATTTTCAGGAGGATGCGTGGACGGTTTGCTGTTCACACGTGTTTTAAAGTGGGAGATTTTCTGCAGGAGCTGCACAGCTCGCAGTATGACACACAGCTGGGTACTAGAGGGACCAGGAGGTAAAGGTGTGTTGTAGAAACTGCTTCGTTTTAGGGATGCACAATATTGGAATTTTTGGCCGATATCCGATATGCCGATATGCCGATATTTTAAAACCCATGTGGCCGATAACCGATATAAATACCAATATCAAAGCTGAAAAACAAAAAAAAAGCAGTTATTGCAAATAGCAGTTTTGTTATCTGTTTCCGACACTTTCAAAAGTAGGAGTGGGGAAAAATATCGATACACTGAAATATCGCATCATTTTTATATGCCAATATCATATCGATATTCAAAAATGCAGTATAGATCTATTTTATTTACAAAATTGCGTGAGAATTTATTGTTCTGTTACAAAGTCTCACGATATTTCGGGAATTCTTGTAAGATTTCGTAACAGAAAGATGAAATATCGCAAGATTTCGTTAGTAAAATGGATTGATACCGCGTTTTTAAATGTCAATATTTCAGCATGTGAAAATATTGGAAAATTTTTGTGAATTCTTGGGAGATTTCATAACAGAACGATGAAATATTGCAAGATTTCGTTGGCAAAACAGATTGATACTGCATTTTTAAAGGTACAGTATGTAAAAAAATCAAAGGTCAATGGCAGAATAATGTAGTATATAATTTACATTTTTGTTTGTATTGTGTTTATTGATGTGTAATTGCTGTAGTACAATAGCTGTTATAGGTTTATTTTCTTAGAATGAGTCATTTATATATACTTGCAGGGCGATGCACAGATGGAGGCTGCCATATTTGTTCCACCATTTTTACTGCGGAGTCCCTGAATGTACAACATAATGTGTGTGAAGCGAGTTCCCTCTGAACTTTGAAACTGCTGTATTATCTTTGTTTAATGGGAGTTAGAGACCTTTTTGGGATGAGTGATGCCTTAAAAGACACAAAAGATAGTTACTCATATTACAGTCATAGCTACACCTGAGACCACTGGATCCACTCACAGATGAAAACATCTTTATGTCTGGGAGAATTTTGGCCACTAACGGCCACCGTACATTCACAACAGTGCTTGGAATTTGAAATAATTTGAAAGAAAACATCTTGTCTTTCAATTACCCATCTTTACCACTAGATGTCAGTGATTCTAACATACTGTACCTTTAAATGTCAATATGATATAGGCTAGGGTTGTCAAAAATATTGATACCCCGAAAAGTATCGATACTGAAACGCAGTATCAACAACGATACTAATTTGCCATGGTATCGATACTGCAGTGCGCGCGCACTCTACAGGCAGCAGCCGGCAGGTAAACAGCGGTTGACCGACCGACAGGCAGAGAGCCTGACAGCTCATGTTTCTGCTGCTGGAAGTCCAGACCAGATGGTTTTATTAGAAAATGAAGGAGGAAAAAGTCTGTTTGGAAGTTTTTCACATGCAGCAGACGAGGAAGGAAAAGCGAAAGACGTAGACAGGCCTGTGTGCAAACAGTGCATTAAAGCGGTCGCAACGAAGTCCAGCAGCACAGCAAACCTAGCGAAGCATCGACATTGACCGACAGCCTTCATGATGAATTCAGACAGGTTAGTTACTTAAAGCTCCCTTTTATTATGCAACTTAAAAACGCATTATTAGTGACGGTTAGCGCCACTGCTAGTTCGCATTTCCCAACATGGACCTTAAGAAATGGGTGTATGGTGCGTTCACTGGTAACATTTCTGTGTCACTCTAATTTCTTCGGATGATATTCACATTTCTCGCCGTCTGTGTATGATTGTGTATAATGCGGGTGAAGGAGGCAGCGGGTCTCTATAGAACATTATCTGCAGCAGAACTCCTTCATTTCACCAATACTTTTAAGATGAATGAGAGAACCAGTACTGCTGTCCTGTTCACAACTGGTTGCTGTCTACTTGAATAGTTTAATACCTCAAAATATTGTTCTATTTTTTTGTGTTTACCTCAAACCAAAAGTGGCGTCATTGTTGCTATTATTATTATTATTATTACTACTATTATTATTATTATTTTTATTATTATTATAGTTTGCACAAAGTCAAAACCAGTTTCTTTTTTTTGCATTGCCTCAGAAAAGTTTTGTTTGTAAATTTTTTTACTATTGTCACTTTAAGATTTTGGATGTTTTACATATTAAAAAAATAATACCTCAGGCAACTTCAAAATATTGTCAAATTGCATTATATTTGGGTATATTTTTTGCATTTATTTGCACTTTTATTCAACAAGCATAAGATAAGAGAGTTTAAAGTTCATACAAATATTTCTTGTTTTCAAGTATGTGTGTCTTTTTTTGTCCCCTGTAGTATCGAAAATGGTATCGAGTATCAAATATTTTTTTAGATATCGATATCGAGTTTGAAGTTTTAGTATCGTGACAACCCTAATATAGGCATATGAAAATATTGCGACATTTCAGTGTATTGATATTTTTTCCACCCCTAGTCTTTAGAAGTTTTAAAGTCTATAAAAGACGTTTTTGAAGAAGAAGTAGTAGTTTTGTGGGGTTTTTTTAACTTTAGAAACAGCGGACTGATCGGTTAAATCTCGGTTAAATATCGGTCCGATGTCCGATATTCAGTTTTAAGGCTGATATAGGCCGATACCGATAGGGGACAGAGTATATTGTGAGTCCCGACTTCATTTTAATTCCAGTGGGTCAGAAATAAAGGAGAAGGCTCTTTGATGACAACTGTTTGTGCTGATTTCAATACAAACATGAATCTACACATATTAAATCCAGGTCATCAGAGCGAAGGATGAAGCAGCAACTTTTATACGCATACACACTCACAGACGATGAAATTGAGCTTGTGCACTGTCTCATCCGCTGAGCTCTTGGACATTTCACTAAATGGACTGGATGGGAAATCCCAGTGAGACGTCTGGAGGGAATGCTGTGCATTCTAGAGATGTGACGTTCATGAACGAATCGATTCTTTTGAACGGCTCTTAAATGAACGAGAATTGGATTTCCTGTTACAGCCAACCTGAACATTCATCACCAACATGACAATGCTGCATGCAAACTCCAGTATAACCAACATCCCATCTCCCTGTTTTCCCCACAAAAACCACAGCAAGCGTTTATGTGGCAGCAGGAAACAAATCTGGCTCCTCATCCAGGAGTCGGAGGTAAGAATGCAAAGCAGCAGCTGATCGTGACATGAAGCTGCATCTGGACCTGTTCCGATAACATTTTTTTTTCCTCCCAATACTTGTGCTGTGGGTATAATACAGAATGCCGATACCACTATGCTACAAAAAAGATATACACCTGCATGACTGTGATGCGATTGTGGTCTCAGGTTAAACTCTGTGAAACATGAAGCAATTCAGCAAATTGAAGCCATTTTTTTTATGCAGTCTTGCTGGTGGGAGAATCCAGGATGAAATACTGACACGATTACTAGGGGTGCAATAATACATGTATTCATCCTGAACCAAAATGTGCGGGTTTGATCCGAACCGTGAGCCCTATGTACCAAATATCAAACCATTTTAAATTTATTACACCGACTTGTGTGCCGACGATGAGCTCTGTGTGGAAAACTCAGTGGATCTGCGTTAAAGGAGCCCTATCATGAAAAATGGACTTTTAAGAGCTTTTCAGCATGTAACTGTGTTATTTCCTCATAAAAACTTCATTTAAGTCGTTTTTTTCTTCATTTGTGCATATTTGAGTAATATATATGAATATTCAGGCCAAGCTGTAGCTTCCTTAACATGACTGACTGACACCGGTATACGCAACGAGGTGGCACCAATCACGAAGTGACAAACACGCATGCGCAGCATCGTAGCAAGACGCCCTCTTTGTTGAACAGAAACTCAAAGAGAATCCTAACCTATACACACTCTCTGAGGAAGAAACTAACAGCTGCAGGAAGATTTTCTCAGAGACAAACAGCCATCAGCTAACAGACGTTTGATCCAGAGTTCAGAGAAAAGCTTTTTTTTTTTTTTTTTTTAAGCTGTAGAGGACGGCACGTTGGGAAAAATGTGGTTATGTTCAGCGTGGGAGTTTATTTGTTGTACTGGATGAATCGACTTGCCAGAAGTGGTTGGATTATAACTTCAGAAGCAGAAAAAAACCTCAACTTTGTGTGTGAACTTCACTCCTGACAACTTCATGAACCTTGGGTAGTAAAGTGTTTTTTTCTCGGGGATTACTACTGAAATCTGACGCAGTTCCTACGATAAAAACGTGCATGGACAGACAACAGCACCAGTGAGTGAAACACATCTCTCAGCTCAGTGCTAACTGTTAGCCTATGATTTGTTCGCTAATTTACTTACTTTCAGAGTCTCTGTGGTACTTCTGAGGTACTGCGTGTACTTCAAACTCCATATCAGACTGGGTGGAGCGCATACAGCTCCATAACAGGCTGCTCCGTTTTATCCCGTCGATCGGAGTCCGATTATCCATCAATGTTTACAAATAACGTCCATGTGAGCTGCTGGTGCCGGTGTTAAAGGAGTGATGACATAACAGTTAAAAACTAGTTTATGTTGTTGGCATTACTGTATATGTAAATACTCCAAAGAAAAAAACGGCATTTTTTACAGCGGAGTATTGTTCTGAAACGCCAGACCTCACTTCCTCAGTAATACAGTTGGGTCCGGTGATGATATGGAGCTTTACCCGGAGACCACGTTGACTTCATTTTGATTGGCTACACCTTATTTGGCTATGACCTTATTTGGAGAATCTAGGTCAAGCTGCGGTCGGAGTTTGCTAAAGGCTAACTGCTAGCAACATGGGCAGTTCAGATAGTGAGCTACGTTTATCAGACAAGACAGCATTTAGAAAATAAATAAACTTACAGGTAATGACAAGGTTGTGGCCCCCTCCCTCAGTGTTGCTGCAGAAGTTTGCTTTTAAATCCATTTGTTTGAAAATCCAGACCTGACTGCAGAGAAGTTACTACTAGCTCCATACACGAAGCTGAATCAGACAGGGAGGGGCATAAACCGTTAGGAGAGAGGGGGGGCGCGCTGTTTACTTGATAGTGTGCTCTTATTGGAGCAATTAAATTACGTAGAATGATAGAACTACGTAGAATGATAGAACTACGTAGAATGATAGCCTGCTGTCTGATTCAACTGTTTCTGAGCAGAGAGACAAAGCTGACAGACCATAAACAGGAACTTTGATTCTCACTCTGGACATTCACATGGCCTCATCAGTGCACAATAGATCATATTATACACCCAAAACCCCAGAAAAGTGAAATTTGATGTCATGGCACCTTTAAGAACAATTCTGTGACCCTTCAGAATCAGTGTCTCTTCCGGGGCGACGTCATGAAATGGGCGTAAAACATGCTGCAACTGGTCGAGAGCTCCGTGGATCAGTGCAGTCAGCCATCTTACTTCCGTGTTGGAAATTAGACGCATAGAAAAATTAATATTTACACCAAATTAGTTTCTATAGTAGCGATATTTAGCTTATAAATGTCTGTATTTGACTTTTGGAACGTTTGAAAAGCTGATACAGCTCCATTAAACTACGTTCAGATCTGGTGTTCGGACTTTGGTGTTCGGACCCCCCACCCCCTCAGCATAATTTACAGACAGGCAGCAGTTTCACATCATTTACAAGTTTAATTCTTTTTGATATTCTTACAAGTGAACTGTTTCTTTTTTAAATATTTTATTAGAAGTTAACCGTTTCTATTTAATATTTCTTTACAAGTGTACTTTTTCTCTTATTTGAAGTGCTTTATTTCTTTTTATCTTAAAAGTGTTTCCAAAATTAGTTTTCATCATGTCTAGGGATGCATGATATAATCGGACCCCTATTAGTATTGGCCTATATCGGCCTTAAAACTTAATATCAGACATTGGCCACCCCACTGATATTCAACCGATCAGCCCGCTGTTTCTAAAGTCTAAAAAAATAAAATAAAATTCCTCAAAAACATCTTTTTTTACAGACTTTAAAACTTCTACAAGACAAAGGGTGGGAAAAATATCTCTACACTGAAATATTGCGATATTTTCATATGCTGATATCATATTGACATTTAAAAAAAAACGCGGTACTAGCAAAATCTTGCGATATTTCATCGTTACGAATTCTCTGCGAGAATTCACAGAAATTTCACAATATTTTCATATGCTGATATCATATGGACATTTAAAAGACGGTATTGATCTATTTTACAAACAAAATCTCGTGAGAATTCACAAAATAGCGCAAATTTTTAATAGAATGCTGAAATCGTGCAAAATTTTGTGCGTAAAATAGATTGATACTACGCTTTTAAATGTCAATTTGACAAATGAAAATATTGTAATATTTCAGTGTATCGGTATATTTTTCCCACCCCTATTTTTCAAAGTGTCGGAAAAGGATAACAAAACTGCTATTTGCAATGACTGCTTTTTTTTTCAGCTTTGATATCGGCATCGATATCAGTTATCGGCCACATGAGTTTTAAAATATCGGCATATCGGATATCAGCCAAAATTCCAATATTGTGCATCCCTAATCGTGTCCTTCATCATATTAATTTTGGGGTGAAATGCAGTATTGGCCCCAAGTAGCGGAAGATTTCATCGGCTAAGGCTGATGAGAAAATATCGGTATCAGTATCAGTCGATCCCTCGAGATGCGCTGAACGCCACCGAAGTAAATCGGCAGCGTAGATAAACAATCCGTAACGTTTGACATAAAACCTGTTCAAGCTGATTTTTCTCCCCCTCCCGCATTCCATGTTTTACTCAATACTGGGGGGTGGGGGGTCCAAAGTAGGGAAGTACTTGGGTCAAAATGTACTTGAGTAAAAGTAAAATGACCTAATTCATAAAATACTCAAAAAAAAATTAAATTACTCAAAAAAAGTACTCAATTGCAGTAATTTGAGTAAATATAATTAGGTACTTTCCACCTCTGAGTGCTGCGTTGCTAAAGCCGCAGGAGGTCAAGTACAAAGGTTCAGGAATGTATTCCAGGAGTATTCCAAGAAAAACTTCCCACTGGAAGTCCTTTCCCAGACTGCTGGGCCCAGATAATAAAAGGGAACCGAACATCAGGCTGCTTCCAGCTTTACACGGAAAACAAACCACTGAAGACGAGCAGCAAAGGGTTTGATCCAGGATTAGTACCAGTATACACATATTACATCAAAACGTAGCGCAATGCAAAGCTCCGAAGCCTCAGCATGAGCGGGGAAGCGAGTCAACGCCTCTAACAGTTCAGCAAACTGAACGTTATCACCTGTTAGCGGATAAACAACCAGCCACTACTTCTGGACAGGATTCCTTCTCTGCTGCAAATTACCTTTTAAAAGCAGTTTACTTAAAGATTAACTTGGTTATGACTGCACGACACCAGCTCTCTGGGTAGATTTACAACACCCCAAAGTTGTAAATGCTTCGTTCCTGACAAGGGTTCATCCTTTTTGTCGTTTCTGTGCCTCACAGGACACAAAAACAGAGAAAAGCTAATCTGCCCGGAGCCATGCAGCGTTCTGTCGTTCAAACCACACTAAAGTTTGTGAACCTAAAAGTACACGCTTGGACTTGTTTTCCAAGCTTTGTTATGCACATTCCCGGGCGTGAAGCTGCCCTGGAGCACCCGGGGGCTGACGGGGTACCCCACCACTCACACAAAGAAATAAAAACACACTGTCGCTTTGCAAATAAAGGTTAGTGAAGAGACACGGCTGCTAGGAAGAAGCTTGGGAGAGACGGGAGATAAAGTGTTGAGGCGGATAGAGGAGAATAAACAGACTGGAGACAGCTCAGAGAAAACCCTGATGAAGGAAGGATGAAGAGTTCGCTTCGTTTTTCTGTCGCAGAGGTAATAACTGATCAGCTCTCGTTCATGCGTAAGCATGAGAAGATTATGATCGTGATCATTTCCTCTGCAATAAAACCATTTCTAGCCTCCCACATTTACCCCGGAGCTTCACGGCTAACAGGAGCCAGCGTTCACCAGCAGCAGGTTCTCATTTAGAAAGCTAGCTTCAGTCCCGTCTCCACCAGTGGGTCTGGGTCGGGTCTGGGTCGGGTTGGTCCACGTTTTCTTGCGTCTCCACAGATATAAACTGGCATGGGTACCCTCATGTCCGACCCAACCCGGCCTACTTTTTAGCTACCCTTCGGTAGGGGTACTGATCTAACCGATCCGGACCAAAGAGGTGGAGCTAAAACACAGCAACCCGTTGATTCGTTGAAAAGTCCGTCACTTTCCACGTGATCCGGTGTAGAAACAAAGCAGGGGGGGTCCTCTGTTTCTGTCATGTGGGGTGCTTTTGTTAAAAGGCGTCATGTGATCAGTAGGGCTGGGGGAAAATAAAATCGATGCACTGAATATCGCGATATTTTCTTATGCAGATTTCATTTAGAGATTCAAAAATGCAATATTGATCTATTTTACCAACAAAATCTCGTGAGATTTCGTAAGATAGCGGTGAAATCTCGCGAGATTTCACAAAAACACGCGAGATTTCTTGACTGAACAACAAAATCTTGCGAGATTTCATTAGTAAAATAGATCGATACCACATTTTTACATATCGATATGATATCAGCATATGAACATATCACGATATTTCAGTGTATCGATTTTTTTCCCAGCCCTAGAGATCACGTAGCAGCGCTATCTCTGCCTTCAGGGTAAGGGGACAGTTTGTGGGGACGCAACGTGAATTTAGGGATGTAACCATATGAAAATTTCATATCACCGTTATTGTGACAAAAATTATCACGGTTATCATTTTTATCACGGGATCATTGAAATCTTTTACCCACCAGTATAATTAAAAACATCCAAAATGGGTGTAGAAGTCGACTTTGTCCTTTTTAAAGCGGGTAAATTCTCCAGAGAACTGTCCACATGGCCGCCTTTGCTGCGTTCTGCCATGTTTTCAGAAATTAAACGTTGCAAACTGGGTCTGCTGCTGCTTTTCCAACCAATGAGCAGCATCACTGTGAGTTTTTCAGTAATCAATCACAGTTTTAACGATAATTGAAATTTGAAACGGTATTACTAATTGTTGGGAATTTTATCACGATTAATCATTTTACCGGTAATCGTTACATCCCTACGTGAAATCAACACATCTGTACCAAAACCAACCCGATCTGGCCCGACCTGACCCAACCCAAAGTTTGTGATCTAGAAACAAGTATGGTGGGAGCATATGCGCTCCTGTACGGGAACTCTGAACTTTGCACGTGAACATTTTGGAGACGGGGAACTGGCAGCGCAGCCACATTCGTGCATTTAGCCATCATATCAGACTTCAGACCCTCGTAATCATAAACACCAGTTCTGCAGGCTACAGATGTTTTCCTGGATATAAGAGTTACAGCCCAGCGTGTTCACACAGACATCTTCAGATTATAAAGCAGTGGTACTACTGGTACATTAACTCTACATAGATGTGTAATAATTATAATTAGTGAGTAAACATAAATACTGCAGTGACACGTGTGCGTAATGCTTCACAATGGGTGCACTGGGACTGCTGGGAGATTACACAGGATGGAGAGTTTTTAGAGACCACCTAGATTTCCCAGTCCATAAAGATGACGACTGGCTGATGTGCTGATTTATGCTGAGAGCAGCCCATCCCAAACTGGGAGTTCAAGATAATTTCAGGCCAGATTAGGGCTGGGCGATATGGACCAAAAGTCATATCTCGATATATTCAGGCTGAATATCGATACACGATATATATCTCGATATTTTTATCACAAAGTGAGAGCAAATATTTTGTTCCAGTCGGAGGCAAATATGACATTACAAGTAGTTTAATTTAAACAGTCCGGATGAAATAATGCTCAGCTGTTCAAAGAATGATAAAATGTAAACAGAAATACTGTAAAATACTGTATGTAATAATACTCGCACATGCAAGTAAGGAACATTACACAGAATTAAATGTAACAAACCCTAGTAAGGTCCTTATTTATATAAAAAGACAAAACAAACACACATTGAACTCTATATCTTGATATGGGCGATATGGTCCAATTCCATATCTCATTTGAAAATATATCGATATATTTTTCATATCGATATATCACCCAGCCCTACCCCAGATCATTTCAGAGGAAAAAAAATTCAAAATGATATACACTGTATATACACACACACACACACATATATATATATACACACCTGTATATGGGATGCAACAAAACACGTGTACCTATCGAGCTGCTCTAGGGCTGGACTATAAAGAAAAATATTGATTATTGATATAAAAAAAAATCTGTATTTATCGATATCGATATTTATCAAAAAACAAAAGCCATTATCAAATTAAAAGCTATGTTAGGTGCAGCCCTGGACATTTATAGCCTGGTACACCAGCCTGACTAACGCCATGTATGAGATACACGGCAAGTCAGTCTGGATTCCCTCCGTTGGAGACTGATTTCCAATGCTAGACGAGAGGCGGGACTAACAGGAGGACAGTGAACCGGAGAGAACCAATCAGAAGTGACTGTAGCTGGCGTAGCTCGGCACTCTGTTGCTACGTTGCTATGGCGACGCCGGAAGTCAGCGTTTACACGTTGTTTTTCCCTCTCTATTTAATGTAATTTTCTTGTGTATATTAACATAGAATGTTTGGTTTTATTATTAGAAAATACTCTGTTACATGTCAGCATGTCAGCTGTTAGTTACGCACCAAAACAGAGCAAAACAGCTGTGGAAACGTCGGAGGAGTTAAACGTTCATTTGTTAATAATTCTACTGCTGCGCTGTGATTGGTCCGGTCAATTTTTTACCGGAGTGGAATCATTCTCCAATGGAGGGAGCCCAGACTGACTTGCCGTGTATCTCATACATGGCGTAAGTCAGGCTGGTGTACCAGGCTAGGCCATTTAAGCTTTTGCTGAATGACCTAGTTATAATAAAGATCAAACTAAAGCCGTTTTCAGACCTGCATTGTGGAACATTAGCGATAAAGTCCATCCGCTCTTTAAACAGACTCGTCTTTTCAAACATGCTGCTTCGTTGCGGACTTATCGTGTCCCGGCGCTTTCAGACATCAGGAAATGTTGCAGAAAAGTCAGCACAGCCCCCCCGTTCTCCCTTCAACTCTGTCCAGAACATTTTCTTGTGCTTTCAGCCAAAACGGCGTGCTGCAACATTTACGCTCTTATGACATGTAGAGCAGCCGGTACATGTCCGCTACATCTCTGAGGTAAAAGACCAGTACGCATGTCTGAATGCAGCGTTATAAAGGACAGAGTCCTCAATATCACCGCTTTCCAGTGGAAGTCTGAAAGGGGCATAACACTGAATTCCAGTTCAGCCTTTGCCTGGTCTGCGTTTGTGATTGGTTTGGTGGAAGGAGTGACTGTAGTATCATGATACCTGATAGGCTACAGCGGAAAACTGTGCTTCTATATTGAACTTTTATTGACCCTCTTTTTTTATATTGAAAAAACCTCTTATCGATCGATATATATTGATATTGAATTATCGTCCAGCCCTAACCCGCTCCATACAGGTGTGTATCTAACCGTGACCACCATATAACAAATATCGGTGATATCGTCCATGTAGCAGATATCAGGTCAGGACTCTGTGATATCGTCCATGCCGCAGATACCAGGTCAGGACTCGGTGATATCGTCCATGCTGCAGATACCAGGTCAGGACTCGGTGATATCGTCCATGCTGCAGATACCAGGTCAGGACTCGTGATATCATCCATGCTGCAGATACCAGGTCAGGACTCGGTGATATCGTCCATGCTGCAGATACCAGGTCAGGACTCGGTGATATCGTCCATGTTGCAGATACCAGGTCAGGACTCGGTGATATCGTCCATGTAGCAGATACCAGGTCAGGACTCCGTGATATCGTCCATGCAGCAGATACCAGGTCAGGACTCTGTGATATCGTCCATGTAGCAGATACCAGGTCAGGACTCGTGATATCGTCCATGTAGCAGATACCAGGTCAGGACTCTGTGATATCGTCCATGTAGCAGATACCAGGTCAGGACTCCGTGATATCGTCCATGCTGCAGATACCAGGTCAGGACTCCGTGATATCTTCCATGTAGCAGATACCAGGTCAGGACTCGGTGATATCGTCCATGCTGCAGATACCAGGTCAGGACTCGGTGATATCGTCCATGCTGCAGATACCAGGTCAGGACTCCGTGATATCGTCCATGCTGCAGATACCAGGTCAGGACTCGGTGATATCGTCCATGCTGCAGATACCAGGTCAGGACTCGGTGATATCGTCCATGTTGCAGATACCAGGTCAGGACTCCGGTGATATCGTCCATGTAGCAGATACCAGGTCAGGACTCGGTGATATCGTCCATGTAGCAGATACCAGGTCAGGACTCTGTGATATCGTCCATGTAGCAGATACCAGGTCAGGACTCTGTGATATCGTCCATGTAGCAGATACCAGGTCAGGACTCTGTGATATCGTCCATGTAGCAGATACCAGGTCAGGACTCATGATATCGTCCACGCTGCAGATACCAGGTCAGGACTCGTGATATCGTCCGTGCTGCATATACCAGGTCAGGACTCGGTGATATCGTCCATGCAGCAGATACCAGGTCAGGACTCTGTGATATCGTCCATGTAGCAGATACCAGGTCAGGACTCTGTGATATCGTCCATGTAGCAGATACCAGGTCAGGACTCTGTGATATCGTCCATGTAGCAGATACCAGGTCAGGACTCTGTGATATCGTCCATGTAGCAGATACCAGGTCAGGACTCATGATATCGTCCACGCTGCAGATACCAGGTCAGGACTCGTGATATCGTCCGTGCTGCAGATACCAGGTCAGGACTCGGTGATATCGTCCATGCAGCAGATACCAGGTCAGGACTCTGTGATATCGTCCATGTAGCAGATACCAGGTCAGGACTCATGATATCGTCCACGCTGCAGATACCAGGTCAGGACTCGTGATATCGTCCGTGCTGCAGATACCAGGTCAGGACTCGGTGATATCGTCCATGCAGCAGGTATCAGGTCAGGACTCCGTGATATCGTCCATGTAGCAGATACCAGGTCAGGACTCTGTGATATCGTCCATGTAGCAGATACCAGGTCAGGACTCGTGATATCGTCCATGCTGCAGATACCAGGTCAGGACTCCGTGATATCTTCCATGTAGCAGATACCAGGTCAGGACTCGGTGATATCGTCCATGCTGCAGATACCAGGTCAGGACTCGGTGATATCGTCCATGCTGCAGATACCAGGTCAGGACTCGTGATATCGTCCATGCTGCAGATACCAGGTCAGGACTCGGTGATATCGTCCATGCTGCAGATACCAGGTCAGGACTCGGTGATATCGTCCATGTTGCAGATACCAGGTCAGGACTCGGTGATATCGTCCATGTAGCAGATACCAGGTCAGGACTCGGTGATATCGTCCATGTAGCAGATACCAGGTCAGGACTCTGTGATATCGTCCATGTAGCAGATACCAGGTCAGGACTCTGTGATATCGTCCATGTAGCAGATACCAGGTCAGGACTCTGTGATATCGTCCATGTAGCAGATACCAGGTCAGGACTCTGTGATATCGTCCATGTAGCAGATACCAGGTCAGGACTCATGATATCGTCCACGCTGCAGATACCAGGTCAGGACTCGTGATATCGTCCGTGCTGCAGATACCAGGTCAGGACTCGGTGATATCGTCCATGCAGCAGATACCAGGTCAGGACTCTGTGATATCGTCCATGTAGCAGATACCAGGTCAGGACTCTGTGATATCGTCCATGTAGCAGATACCAGGTCAGGACTCTGTGATATCGTCCATGTAGCAGATACCAGGTCAGGACTCTGTGATATCGTCCATGTAGCAGATACCAGGTCAGGACTCATGATATCGTCCACGCTGCAGATACCAGGTCAGGACTCGTGATATCGTCCGTGCTGCAGATACCAGGTCAGGACTCGGTGATATCGTCCATGCAGCAGATACCAGGTCAGGACTCTGTGATATCGTCCATGTAGCAGATACCAGGTCAGGACTCATGATATCGTCCACGCTGCAGATACCAGGTCAGGACTCGTGATATCGTCCGTGCTGCAGATACCAGGTCAGGACTCGGTGATATCGTCCATGCAGCAGGTATCAGGTCAGGACTCCGTGATATCGTCCATGCAGCAGGTATCAGGTCAGGACTCCGTGATATCGTCCACATTGTCCGTCTTTGTGTCAGTTAAACTAAAATCTCCTCTGAGATCTCCGCTTCATGTAAAAGGTCCTATTAGTGTCATTTTCATGTTTGCATGTTTCCATCGGTGTTACATGGACAGATGTGCCGGTGCAACGATGAGGCATCACAACCCCGTCTGCACGTTAACACAAACACGGTCATGTGGTGCTTATCTCAGGCAGGAGGATGCACCAGGAGCGATGACCGAGTTTCAGATGAGAACTTCATTTTTCTCAGTGTTAACCTCATCCTAGCTTTCCTTTCCTTTTTCTGGTCACACGTGTCGAGTCTGCAGGGCACATGACTCGTTCAGAAACTGCAACAAAACCAGCCTTACAAAATTAGCCTTGAATGGATCAAGTCGGATTAAATCTCAAAGCAGAGGTTTTGCAAAAAGGATGCTTGATGGCTTTTCCTCCTCTGGTATCCCGGCACTCTCATGAAAACTGCTGCAGCCGAGCCTACTGTGGGAATTAGGAATGCTGCCATGTGACTGGTCAGATAAGGCTGGATAAGGCCACAGCATGTGTGTGAATGTATTTCATACACAAAGACTGGATATGTGTGCTCATCAGAGTAGAAACGTTTATCAGCTTAAGAAACACCCAAACCACCACTGAGGGATTTGATATTGAACGTTTAAAAAAGGCAGAAATGAGGTCAATGTCTTGTTCACATGCTGACCTGCAGGTGAAATCAATAAAATCACTAATAAGGACTCCTAAACGTTCACTCTGTAGCCATTTCCCCTTTTCACACCTTCAGATAAACGTCAATCCAGCTTATAGGTCAGTTTAACTTCCTTTGGGGAGGCTGGTAAAGATATGACAGTCCAGGATCAATGTGTAACAGCCTGGCAAAGTTCATCTGGTACAAACAGAGTAAAGTGCAAGCAGAAGGCCAGCAGGGACAAGATCTGCTGCGTTTCCTCATAAATACTCGCTCATATATTACATAAGTCCTTACATATATGGCAGATAGAGAATACATATAAACCACAATGTTGTTTATCCAGATTGAACCCCCGTGACGGTGTAATGAACGTATATGCGGTCCTGTCAGATGTGTTTACAATCACCTCAGCTTATTTTTAAAGACACAAACTGCAACGACAGCAACGTGAAGCACATCTGTTTGTAGCTGCAAACGCTTCCTCTACATTAGCATGTGTGCAGCTTTCTGGCAGAAAAGCTGGATGTTGCCGTTAGCCCCTTTGCCTCACAGCCAGGCTTTTACACCCGACGGGCGAAAGGCCACAACAGTCTGGAGGCATCCCCTCTGGGAACCTAGCTAGCTGTCACCAGACATGTAAGCTAGCCGCAGCTATGTTGACGTTACTCAGCAGCAGCTAGCTCAGGTGAGAAGACCCAGTAACCAGCACCGTGTCAGCCAGAGAGTTAGCACGCATCCAGGCTACCTGCGCAGCCTTCAGAGCAAACGCTAACCTGTCAGCCACCACTCCTAGTTAGCCAAACAACGCTTTCATCGCTCTGAAAAGAACGCCATGCCAATCTCCGTCCAATAAAAGCTCAATTTAGCTTGACATCGGACCAAGTTAGCAAATACGCTTCATAAAACGTCCATCGGCAGCATTTCGATATGGAGGGGAACAATAAACAGTTCGGGGAAAGAAAATGAAACAAACAATTATTCAAATACAATTTATAAAGCGGGATGCGATTTCCATTGTGCCGCATCTGTAAGGGCAGACGGCTGCGGAAAACCGGGCATTAGCTACGAATAAACTGCACATGTGGCGAAAATCCAGACAGTTTTCCTCTACTACATCGATGCCGAATTGTAAAGCTGATCACAGAAGTTCAATCAACCGTCTGTGTCCATCTTTATTATGCCTCTACGATGTACAGCAAACAGATGGCCCTAAACCGCCTGATTCTGAAGGGAGTTCAGGACCTTCTCTGTGGTACCTGGGTAGCTTACAGCGAGCAGCTAGCTGAGCCGAGGCGGGTAAGGTGGATTTGGCCCCGTGCTTGTCGGCTTACCTCTTTTGACAGCCTCGTCATACGACAGGAATCCTATCCTCGACTCTTTGGCCCCCATGCTCCCCTCATTTCATTGCGATTAGCGGAAATAAACGTTACAAATGGAGTTGAGAAGAAAAGCTTGTTGCCTTATCCGTTTATTGTGAAATGGGTCCCTGGCGGTGTGTGTGTGTGGTGAACGGGTGAATGTTTTCAGTGACGCCTCCATTCTGTCACATGATCTCACTCCACAGGTCAGTTGATCCGCGCCCCCTGAAACTCTTGTAAACACAACCCACGACACTGCCGTTTGAGTTTGGCTTCAGGGACTAAAAGTGTGTTGCTTGCGATTTTGAACGCTTCTAAGCGCACTTTATGCGAGCTGTGTGCTTTCAGCTGTGGATTTGGTCTATCTTGGAAAGAGGCGCAAGTAGCGCCACCTTGTGGCTGCTGAATAACACCCGTCTGCAGGTCACAGCGACCCCTAGCGGCAGAGCAGGAGCCCTGCAGCAACTTCAGGAAGCGCTCGGAACTGTGTTCACATGGCGATACTTCTTTTTATACGAATAAAAGTGGTCCCATAAACGTAAAACGCAATCTAAAGAAGTAGTAAATTCATGGATTTTACGTAAATCCAGATGTAATGAGAAATATTGACAGTTTTGTCAAACGTCTGCCGCACGTGGAGAAACATCAATTTTCCTGCTCCTGAATGCTCCACCGGGACCGTGAGTCATAGTGAGTGTACAGTGGTGCGTTCACGGGCTTTGTTGTTTTGGTAACGTCCAGATTGCATCATCTCTTGTACGGAGAGGATGCGGTTCGGCTGTATCACCTGCACCTGACTGGAGATGGGAGTCCTGCTATACTGGCCAAATATTATCGGTGAGAAAACTGTTATTTAAGAGTAGTTTGTATAACTGAGTAATTCACGTGGAGCTCGGAAACTGCGAACTCAGGTAAGTTGGCCATGACTGCAAACATAAATTAGCTTGCTAGCTGACTGGAGCAATCACTGCGAGGTAATTAAGAGCTTGTCCCCTGGAAAATGCGATAATTGTTTTCATGAATGACCTTGGTTCAGCTTAATTTCAGTACTTGTGTCATAAATGTGTCAGCTGGTTAAAGGTCACCTGTCTCCTCCAGGTTACATCAGGATTAGCCTTGTGTTGGCTGCATGGCTTTCCTACGAGACACCAGGAATATTTGTCCCTCTTTACTCAGTTTTCACAGTCCTGGATGGTAAGGACACCTTAATATGTCATTATTATTATTACTACTACCGGCATTATCATTACATGGTTATTTGCTGTGATCATTTAACAGGTTTTTCATGACTCAGCTGGAAAATCGTGGGAATTTTCTTTATAAAGAACATAAATTTAAACATGCCTGAAAAGTAGAGGTGGACAATATGAGAAATTTTGACTGCTAACCGATAATTTTCTGCTTCTCGTGGCCGATACCGATATTAAAGCTGAAAATGATGTGATATTCAGTACTTGTGCAAGTTTAGAAAAATGCATATGCTGCAGAAACAGTAGTTACCGGAGATGTCATAATGTTGCGCGGTGGGCGTGGCCTAATGTTGTTCCCATGAACCATGAACCAGGTTCACCAGCAAACTGCACCTGTCATATATTAATAAATCATATAGATGCACAAAATTATTGGCCCAATATCAGCCGATATTTTTTTTTTAAATTTATGTGTTATTGATTAGAAACAGAGCATATAAAAAAACAAAGAAAACCTGTAGATACACCAGAATTTGCCAAAAGGCTAGTTTTAATCTGTTGTTCCGGTCCAGATCTGAAAAGGCTCCTTTGAATGAGGAAATACAGAAATATCAACAGTTATCATCAATATAATTAACTACAGTAGATGCGCGATTTGAACAATTTCAACTGATACAATAACCAATAATTTTCTGCTTCTCATGGCCGATACTGATATTTAGCTGAAAATGATGTAATATTCAGACTTTGTGCAAGTTTAGAAAAATGCATTTGCTGCAGATCCAGTAGTTGCCAGAAACATCATAATGTTGCACGGTGGGCGTGGCCTAATGTTTCCATGCCCCATGAATTCAACAAAAGAAAAAACAAACAATAAAACAGTATTCTGCACGTTCAGCACCAAACCGCACCTGTTTTATAAATTAATTATATAGATGCACAATATTATTGGCCTGATATCAGTATTGGCCAGTATTGACTTTGAAACTGAACATCGATATCAGACCAATATCGACCCGATATTGGTTTTTGATGAGGAACAGAGCATATTAAAACAAAGAAAACTTGTAGATACACCAGAATTAGCCAAAATGCTGGTTTTCATCTGTTGTTCCAGATCTTAAAAGGGTCCCTGAAATAAGGAAATACAGACCGATAACTGAGAATTTTCTGCTTCGATACCGATATTTTCCTACATCACATTTTAATGCCAATATCGGCCGATGATATCAGACATCCCTGGTAAAAATGGCAGAAATGAGTTGTGTTTTCCTTCTTCCTGGGAGAGAGTTCAATCGTCCAGCCTTCGTAGAAACTCAGAGCCAGACTGGACACCAACAGGAGGATATTTCAGGGGATGTTGGAGCATTTTTAGGGTCTGTTTGACAATGAAACATCATCCTTACCAGTTCGTAAAAGTGAATAATCAGGCTTTCCAGCCCTCTAACCTACAGTCACCCTTTAGGCTGTAAATGTAGTGATACTTGCAGAGGAGCCACATACACTGAACTTCATTCATGCTCCTACTGTAATTAACAGATAACTAAAAAAAGATCCATTTATTTATTTCAACTCTCTTTTGGGTTACATATTTTTTGCACATGTTACATATTTGATCATTTGCTACTGAGCTTTCTAATCCTAGTTTGGTCTGAGTGTGTATCTGCAGCTGTGCGACTGTATGTGGCCATTATGCCTCCATCACCTGTAATTTTTTTTCCTTTTTAGGTGTTCATATTTGAAATTCACCGCCATTTGTTGCTATTTTTGGTCCCCCTGTTTGTATGTACTGCTGAAAAAATAAAGGCAACACTTCCACATCACATATTAGATCTCAATTAATGAAATATTGCTGTTGAAAGTCTTTTTTTAATTATATTGTAAAGTGCCGTACCGTACCGTCTTCTTCCGCTTATCCGGGATCGGGTCGCGGGGGCAGCTGCCTAAGCAGGGAAGCCCAGACTTCCCTCACCCCGGCCACAGCCGCCAGCTCATCCAGGGGGTTCCCGAGGCGTTCCCAGGCCAGCCGGGAGACGTAGTCCCTCCAGCGTGTCCTGGGTCTCCCCCGGGGTCTGGTCCCGGTGGGACGTGCCTGGAACACCTCACCATGGAGGCGTCCAGGAGGCGGCCTGACCAGATGCCCGAGCCACCTCATCTGGCTCCTCTCTATACGGAGGAGCAGCGGCTCTACTTTGAGCCCCTCCCGGATGACCGAGCTCCTGACCCTATCTCTAAGGGAGAGCCCGGCCACCCTGCGGAGGAAACTCATTTCAGCCGCTTGTACCCGCGATCTCGTTCTTTCGGTCATGACCCACAGCTCATGGCCATAGGTGAGGGTAGGAATGTAGATGGACGGTAAATCGAGAGCTTCGCCTTCTGGCTCAGCTCCTTCTTCACCACGACGGACCGATGCAGAGTCCGCATCACTGCAAACGCCACACCGATCCGTCTGTCCATCTCCCGCTCCATTTTTCCCTCACTCGTGAACAAGACCCCGAGATACTTAAACTCCTCCACCTGGGGCAGGACCTCACTCCCGACCCGGAGAGGACATTCCACCCTTTTTCGGGTGAGGACCATGGTCTCGGATTTGGAGGTGCTGATTCTCATCCCGGCCGCGTCACACTCGGCTGCAAATCGCCCCAGCGAGAGCCGGAGATCACGGCCCGATGACGCCAACAGAACCACATCATCTGCAAACAGCAGAGACCCGATCCTGAGGCCACCAAACCGGATCCCCTCAACACCTCGGCTGCGCCTAGAAATCCTGCCCATAAAGGTTCTGAACAGGATCGGTGACAAAGGGCAGCCTTGGCGGAGTCCAAATCTCACCGGGAATGGATCCGACCTACAGCCGGAAATGCGGACCAAGCCCTGGCACCAGTCGTACAGGGACCGGACAGCTCGAACAAGGGGGTCCGGCACCCCGTACTCCCGGAGCACCCCCCACAGGAATCCCCGGGGGACACGATCGAACGCCTTCTCCAAGTCCACAAAGCACATGTAGACTGGTTGGGCGAACTCCCATGCCCCCTCCAGGACCCTGAAGAGGGTGTAGAGCTGGTCCACTGTTCCACGACCAGGACGAAAACCACACTGCTCCTCCTCAATCCGAGGTTCGACTATCCAACGGACCCTCCTCTCCAGTACCCCTGAATAGACTTTACCAGGGAGGCTGAGAAGTGTGATCCCCTTGAAGTTGGAACACACCCTCCCATCCCCCTTTTTGAAGAGGGGGACCACCACCCCAGTCTGCCAGTCCAGAGGCACTGCCCCCGATGTCCACGCGATGCTGCAGAGGCGTGTCAGCCAAGACAACCCCACAGCATCCAGAGCCTTAAGAAGCTCCGGGCGGATCTCATCCACCCCAGGGGCCCGGCCACCGAGGAGCTTTTTGACTACCTCGGCGACCTCAGCCCCCGTGACAGGAGAGTCCACCCCTGAGTCCCCAAACTCTGCTTCCTCCTCGGAAGACGTGTTGGTGGGATTATCCCACCAACACGTCTTCACGATTATCCCTTTATTATTGTAAAGTGCGTTGAGAAAAAAATAAAAAGATAAATGTCAATCAAACTGATTATAACATGGAGTACCCGCATTTGGGTCAGCATATAGTGACAATAGTGTGCACTACAGATGCACTAGCATTGAATTCCAGCGCACTCGTGCAAGTGCGCGGTCATGTTGTTTAAGTGCCCCCAATAGTTTTTTAACCAGTGCTTATATAAACCAACCTATAGAAGCTTAGGACCTTTACTGTTTTTAAATGGTTCAGCTGTAATTTCATAGATGGATGTTTCTTTGTAAGGCATGAAATTAAGTATGGGGTTCACCAAGGGTCAATTTTAGGCCCAGTTCTTTTTAATTTCTACATGCTTCCACTTGGGGATGTCATCAGGAGACATGTCATCAGCTTTCACAGCTATGCTGATGATACGTAGCTCTACATCACCGTTTCCCCTGATGACACGAGGCCAAATGATGCCCTTTTGAACTGTATTTTAGATATTAAAAAATGGATGGCAGAGAACTTCCTGCAGCTCAACCGGGACAAATTGGAGTTATCGGTTCTGACGGCAAGAGAGAGAACTTTTACCAAAATCACAAGATTTTAATTAAACGATCACAGAGTATAAAGAAACTGAGTGTTATTTTTTACTCTGAGCTTTCTTTAATTTCTCACATCAAAAATGTTTCTAAAATAAAATAGATTTTTATCATCTTAAAGGTACAGTGTGCAAAAAACCCAAAGGTCAATGGCAGAAAAATTTCATATATTATCCAAAACTGTGTTTCTATTGATGTGTAATTGCTTCACTAGAATAGCTGTTATACATTTATTTTATTAGAATGAGTAATTTATATCTATTTGCTGGGGGGTGCACATACATGGAGGCTGCCATTTTTACAACGGAGTCCCTGAATGTACAAAACAATGTGAGTGAAGTGAGAACCCTCTGAACTGTAAAAACTGCTGTACCAGCTTTGTTTAATGGGAGTTAGAGACTGTTTGGGATCAGTAATGTCTTAAAAGACATTAAAAGTTGCTCATAAAAGTCATAGTTACACCTGAGACCACTGGATCCACTCACAGATGAAAACATCTTTATGTCTGGGAAGAATTTGGCCACTAACAGCCACCATAGAGTCACAACAGTGCTTGGAATATGAGGTCATTTAAAAGAAAACATCTTTTCTTTCAAATACTCATCTTTACCACGAGATGTCAGTAATTCTTACATACTGTACCTTTAAGAACATTGCCAGGGTCCACCTGTTTACACACTACCGTTCCTGAGACGCATGATGATGATGATGATTCAGGTGATGGACCTCAGGGAGATCTAGAGGAGTTTTAAAGGTTAAAAGGGAAACTACCATCTTCCAAACAGTACTTTCTTTTACTTTGTTCTCAGTGTATTTATTTGAAGGACATCTTTTTATCCGTGTAATGTGGAGTAAAGTTTGAAGCTTCTCTTCATGCAGGATGGTTGTACTGGTTATACTGGCGGGAGAATACCAGGTCTTTGTTTACAGGTGTATTAACATTTAATGTGCCGTCAGGAGTTTATAAATTTTAAAGCTGTGTTTTCTGTGCAGGGGTGGATGGCTGGTTGGCCAGGAGGCTGGGCCAGACCTCCAGACTGGGGGCGTGGCTGGATGTAGTGGTGGACAACCTGGGTAGAGGCATGCTGTGGAGCCTGCTGTATGAGGTCTGAAAGCTGGAGCACGTTCACCACGCACACACACATCCGTGTACTTCTATCTTAGTGAGGACATTCATTGACATAATGCATTCCCTACCCCCCCTTACCCTAACCACCACAACTGATTGCCTAAACCTAAACCTTGTCCTAATCCTAACCAAAACCTAATTGTAACGTAATCTCTAAAACCTAATCTTGACCCTCAAAACAGGACAAAACGTCCTCACGCTGATGGTAAAATACGGGAAAGGGTCCCCATAATGTCGCATAAACGTCCTCTTTGTTGAACAGAGAATCCTAACCTATACACACTCTCTGAGGAAGAAACTAACAGCTGCAGGAAGATTTCCTCAGAGGGACAAACAGCCATCAGCTCACAGACGTTGTGCTCCAAAGAGTTCAGGAGATTTTAGGGAACCTGTCCTTTTTTTTTTTCAAGTTGTAGAGGACGGCAAGTTGGGAAAAATGTGTTTGGGCGTTCAATCTCCTCCCCCCCTAAAACCCCTGCGTGGGAGTTTATTTGTCGTACTGGACAAATCGACTTGCCAGAAAGTGGTTGAATTATAACTTCAGAAGCAGAAAAAAAACTCAACTTTATGTGTGAACTTCACTCCTGACAACTTCATGAATCTCGGGCAGTAAAGTGTTTTTTTTCTCGGGGATTACTACTGAAACCTGATGCAGTTCCTGCTATAAAAACACGCATGGACAGACAACAGCACCAGTGAGTGAAACTCATCTCTCAGCTCAATGCTAACTGTTAGCCTAGTGAATTGTTCTCTTATTTACTTGCTTGTCAGGGGTCTCTGTGGTACTACGTGTACTTCAAACTCCATATCAGACTGGGTCGAGCGCATACAGCTCCATAACAGGCTGCTCCGTTTTATCCCGTTGATCGGAGTCCGATTATCCATCAATGTTTACAAATAACGTCCATGTGAGCTGCCAGTGCCGGTGTTAAGAACAATTCTGTGACCCTTCAGAATCAGTGTCTCTTCCGGGGCGACGTCATGAAATGGGCGTAAAACATGCTGCAATTGGTCGAGAGCTCCGTGGTTCAGTTCAGTCAGCCATCTTACTTCCGTGTTGGAAATAAGACGCATAGAAAAACTAATATTTACACCAAATTAGTTTCTATAGTAGCGATGGGAACATGTTTAGCTTATAAATGCCTGTATTTGACTTTTGGAACGTTTGAAAAAGCTGATACAGCTCCTTTAAGAACTGTCTGTAAACGTCGGGGACTGAGGAGACCAGTTCTGGAGTTTTAGGGGAGGGATGTCGTCCCTCTCTGTCGTGTTGAATCATGCTGACTCAGGCGGTGGTTTTGTTGCGTTTCAGTGGGGTTGGCTGGTGTCTGCAGTGGAGTGGTGTGTATTTGTGTGTAACCACACCTCCAGAGGTGACCAGTGGAAGAGCAGCTTCAGCAGCAGTCCTCGCCTCATACGAGCCATCATGGCAAACGGTAAGCGTACTATAACTGACGTAGCCGTGACTACGAGCTGATACTTGACTGGATCTGTGTGCCGTCAGGGTTCCAGACTCCTCTGGGGGGGTGGGTGCTCAGCGGGCTGCACTGCCTGCCTCTGTGGCTGTACGCGGATCAGAAGGGTTTACTGTCCAGCTGGTTGCACCTGCCGCTTTTGGTCCAGGCTGTGGGGATGCTGCTGCTGGCTGCAGGGCGCCTGTTGGCTCTCTTAGCAGAGGTATGACGGAGATTTCCCTCTCACCCTTCATACTGCTTAGCAACACTTTCCACTCATGAACATGTTCCTCTGCAGGCGTGGTGCATATGGACACACGTGCAATATCTCATCAGCGATGAGCCGGAGCAGAAGAAGAACTGAGAGAACCGTTTTCTTCCAAGTTGTTTGATTTTGTTGCTGCTGAAATCCAAGACTGTTGCAGTTGGGGACACTGGGATGTTCAGACATCAGGCCGTGAAACTGCTTCTTCCAACTACAGACTAAAGGTCGACGTCCACCAGAGAGACGGCCATTTGCACACATACAACAGAAAATACATCCATGTAGGGCCTGGACGATAATTCAGTATCGATATATATCGATCGATAGAGGTTTTTTCAATAGAAAAAAAGAGGGTCAACAAAAGTTTGATATAGAAACACAGTGTTAGTGTGATCTTTATTACAAGGGCTGGGAAAAAATATCGATACACTGAAATATTGCGATATTTTCATTATGCAGATGTCATATTGATATTTAAAAACGTGATATTGATCTATTTAACCAACGAAATATCGCAAGATTTCCGTTCTCTGACAAAATCTCATGAGATTTCACAAAAACCTGAGATTTCGCAATAGAACGGCAAAATCTCGTGAGATTTCATTGGTAAAATAGATCATTGCCGCATTTTTTCAAATATCAATATGATATCAGCATGTGAAATATCGCAATATTTCAGTGTATCGATATTTTTCCCAGCCCCATTTATTGCTGTGTAAGTAGGTCATTCAGCAAAAGCTTAAATGGCCAGGGCCGCACCTAAAATGGCTTTTAATTTTATAATGGCTTTTTTTCTTTCTTATTTTTGATAAATATCGATATTGACCGATATAGATTTTTTTTTATCGATAATCTTTTTTTCTGTATCGTCCAGCCCTACATCCACGATCAGAAATCTGCTGATGTGTGTTCAGTTCCATCTGGGAATATTTTAAATGTGGCTTTATCAGCTGTTAGAGCTCATATGAAGCAGACTGGACTGGAAACCATCTGATGTTTGTTTACACAAGAGACTAATTTATTTCTATTATTATGAATTCCGTTTAATATTCAACTCCCTGTTTTCTAAAGGTTTTTATTAGGGATGCACGATATGGTCGGCCCCCTGTCGGTATCGGCCTACATCAGCCCGCTGTTTCTAAAGTCTTAAAAGAAAAAAAAAAAGTTCTTTAAAAACTTCTTTTTTACAGACTTTAAAACGTCTAAAGACTAAGGGTGGGAAAAAAGATCGATACACTGAAATATTGCGATATTTTTATATGCTGATACATTGACATTTAAAAACGTGGCATCAAACTATTTTACTAATGAAATCTTGCAATATTTTATGATTCTGTTACGAAATCTCGCAAGAAATCACGAAAGTTTTGCGATATTTTCATATGCTGATACATTGGCATTCAATCACGTTTTATCGATCTATTTTACTAACAAAATCTCGCAACATTTCATCGCTGTTACGAAATATCGCAAGAATTCTTGAAATATTGTGAGATTTTGTTACAGAATGATAAAATCTTGCAAGATTTTGTAAGTAAAATAGATCGATATGGTGTTTTTAAATTTCGATTTGATATCGCCATATGAAAAATATCGCAAAATTTCAGTGTATCGATATTTTTTCCCCACCCCTATTTTTCAAAACGTCGGAAACAGAGAACAAAGCTGCTATTTGCAATGACTGTTTTTTTTTTTCAGCTTTAATATCGGTATCTATATCGGTTTATGACCGCATGAGTTTTAAAATATCAGCATATCGGATATCAGCCAAAATTCCAATGTCGTGCATCCCTAGTTTTTATGATAAATGCTAATAGTGCTTGGCAGTGCTTTGGTGTATTAGGATGATAAAAGGGAGGTAGACTTTGGTTTTAATAATGAGTGAACACATCTCTCTGCATCACCACAGAGATGTTATTTTATCTTGGCTGAGGTGTTTTGGTATAAATGAGCAGACGTGACATTAGATATTGTTTTATTTTTACCCTCTTTTCTCTGACAACGACCTGCAGAAATCTCATTTAATTAGAATAAAATTAATTAATTGCAGTAAATGTACATTATTGTTTTCAAAAAACATGCAGTTCTTCCAACTTTAGAAATGTTCCAAGACGTTTCTGAGATTTCTTTCATTTTAATAAATATTTCTCAGGTTTATAAAAACACTGACTGAAAGAACAAAAGCTGCTAGTTTACTTATCTTTTTCTTTTTATTCCAGTCAGCACTTGGCTTTACAACATATCTGGTTAAAGCTTTTTAATTTATATATTTATATTTGGTTTAATTTAAGACAAACTTATTTTGGATACAAAAAATGTGGTTAAAGCTTTATTCATTTATGTATGTTTTGTTCTTTATTCTTTAAGTTTACAATAGGTAATGTTGAAACTTTTCCACCTGTTGCACAAGAAGTTGTGTGGTTCCAGCTTTTCTTTTGTTTGTTTGGGGTTTTTAAATGCAGCTACCATTTTCTCTCTCTCTCTCTCTCTCTCTCTATATATATATATATATATATACAGAGAGAGAGAGAGAGAGATAGATAGATAGATAGATAGATAGATAGATAGATAGATAGATAGATAGATAGATAGATAGATAAGAAGGTAACAGTGGACCAACATACCTGTCAACAGGTGCAGACGTCTTTTTGAACATTAGAGAAAACACCTGATTGCAGTGATTTCATTAAAGTGTTGCTTAACAAAATTTTAGCTTCAGAGCCCCTTTATGCTTTTTTTTTCATTTTTTGTGTTTGTAGCGTTCCTTTCTAACCACAATTCATAATGAGTGCCATTATTATCATAGAATTTATATATATATATATATATATATATATACTGTATGTGTGTGTGTGTGTGTGTGTGTGTGTGTGTGTAATTTATTTTTTATAGCTTTCTCTGCATCCTGTAATGCCTTTAATTTTTAATTAAAGCACTTTGAATCGTCTTGAACATGAAATGGGATGTATAAATAAACTTGTCTTTCCTACAACTAATGAGGTTTTTTAAACCTGCAAACATTTGTTCCTTTTTTTTTGTTTTGTTTTGTTTTTTTTTTGGGGGGGGGGGGGGGGGGTTGTTTAAAAAAGTGAAGGAATGATAGTAAAACCAATAAAACAGCTTCAGCCACTTTAGAGTGAATCCAAAATGGTGACAGTTTTCCTATGGGCATCATGCGAGTAAAATCTTTCTTTATTCATTTTATTTTCAAATGTAGGCATTTTGGATCCAAAACAAATGATGCGATGGAAACTTTATTAGTATTCGTTTTTTATTTCTTTATCATTGCCATCATTTGGCTTCACAACAAATAAAGTATTTAACTTTGTTTTTACAGCCATTTTTTGTATAAAGTCATTATTTTGGTTCCCTACAAACGATGTGGCTGATGTGTTATATTGTGGCCACAAATATTGTGGTCAGTTTTGTTGTTCAAATCATTGAATGCATTTTTAGTTAACAGCATAAATATAAAAGAAAGTAAGTAAATCTAATCTAGCCAAATGTTTCTTTGCTGTAGTTTCACTTATATCTACTTCGGTGCAAGTCCCGCTGCACCGCCGCTCTTTTCTCCGCCAGAATTTTATGAGGAGTGGGGTATCTGCGCTGAAATGATCTCAAATTCGTTGGTTTCACTATCAAACTCTGCTGCTCCGTCGCACTGTGAACTATGATCAATCCCTCCATCCGTCTGCCTTGAAACTCTTCGTATGTCATAAAACACGTTTGGAGAAGAAATGGCACTGCACTTGATCCCCAAAACACCATAGCAACAGTGAAGTTTGGAGGTGGGAACATCATGGTGGGGGCTGTTTTTCAGAATCTGCTGCCATCTGCTGAAGATGAAAAGAGGCTGGATCTTTCATCACGACAACCATCCCAAGCACACAACCAAGAAACACTCACCTGCTTTAAGAAAAAGAAGATAAAGCTGCTAGAACGGCCCAGTTAACCGAATCCAACTGAAAATCTTTGGAAAGAACTGAAGATCCGAGTTGACAGAAGAGACCCGGAACCTTGAGATTTGAAGGCAGTTTGTGTGGAAGAATGGACCAAAATCACACCTGAGCAACGTTTTCCAGTGGTTTCTCCATACAGGAGGCATCTGGAGGCTGGAACCACCAACAAAGGATTTGCACTAGGATTAAATAAATCTCAGTAAGCATGTTCAATACTTATTCCCTGTGTCATTTCACTATATTACACATATTTATGAAAAAAATGTTAGGATTTCTTTGTATGTGTGCATTACGTGGCTTGTTGCCGACATCTGGTGAAAATTTCATGTCAGTAGTTCTACTAGAAATATATTTTCTTATAAAAATGTTGACGTGTACAATACTTTTTTCCCCGCTGTATACATTTGTTTTTTTTATCGTTAGGGATGCACAATAATTATGTCTGATTTTTAGTTAAAAAATACGACCATCTCGATGCAGTCTGGAGCCTTGGTCACATGGTGCCCCCATCTGCTGCATTTGATCAACTACAATAGGATGTAGGGCTGGACCATATGGCAAAAAACTCAATCATCACAATATATTAGGGAAGCACGATAATTATCGGGCCAATAACAGGAAATTTTTACGTCATTCCGACAAGTCCAATTTCATGACGGCTTGCCCCGATAACTTATCTGGGTTCTTGCAACATTTTAAAAGTAAAATTTAATGATTTTTAAGACATTTTTAAGACATTTGAGACCTCACCAAATAAAATTTAAGACCCCAAAATTAGGGGTGTAACAATTTAGTTAACAAAATTCAATTTAAATCACGATTCATGGTTTCTGATTCGATTCATGAATGATGTTGGCTCATTTAGAACGATATGATCCAATTCAATTCAGTGACTTGAAATCGAACCAGAAACCATGAATCAAATCGTTGTTTAACCAAATCGTTACACCCCAACCCAAAATGTGACAATTTCTTTTGAATACTTAACTTTTTGCCTCCGACAATGGAAATCAAGACTTAACATTTCCCTTCTGTCATCAATTAGGTGCAGTATTTTAACTAAGAAAAAATTCTTTTTAGGAGGTTTTTTTTTTTTTCGTTTCTTCCATGATGGGAGAGCGAAAAAAAGGGGGGGAAAAAAAGACACCTTAAATTTGTTTAGAACATCAAAACAAGGACAACCGGTCAATATTGTCTTTTGTTGTTCAGTGTTAAGTTTAGTTTGGTTTTCAAATAACAGAATACAACTAGACATGAAAACAGGTCAGGGGTGAAAAAGGTGAGACGGATACAACTCATCTAGGGGTGGAATGCTCCCCCGTAAGAAAGTTTTGGACATTTCATATTTAAAAGAATAATTTGAGGGGGGAAAAGCATTCATAAACTCTTTAACAGGTACAATATCAATAACAGATCAATTCCAGCTCCTAAAGGCCGATACCGATAACAAATACCACATTTACATACCCAACTATACCAAATACCAAAAACACGGTATCGATCTATTTTACTGACGAAATCAAGCAAGATTTCACAAAAACTCGTGAGATTTCGTAACAGAAAGATGAAATCTCGCGTGTTTTCTTAACAGAACGATGAAATATCGCGATTTTTTGTGAAATCTTGTGAGATTTCGTATTAGAACAATGAAATCTTGCAAGATTTTGTAGTAAAATAGATCAATGCATTTTTAAATATCGATGTATCGACATATGAAAATATCACAATAATCAGTGTATCGATATTTTTTTCCCACCCCTAGTTTGGAAGCAGTTTGGGGTCTCTCCTGTGAAGCAGCAGCTTTCTTTCCTCAATCGCAATATCTCAGCAAGAAAAGCGTAAGAGTGGGAATTTCAATTTCTGCACGTCCGATCTTACAGGGACTTGAGGCAAAATTAAGAAACGAAACTCGCGACTGCCGCGATTGGCGCTTCAGGCAACTGCAGCCACGAGCCAAGCCGTCACGGGAGCGTGCACAAACTGAAGCTATGATGCTGTTTACTCACCTTTTTCTCCGTAGTTACACTTTTTAGTGTCTTTCAGTTGATCTGGATCGTTTGCTGACGGCAGAATAATCCATAACAATCGCTTACAGTGTTTGAATTTACCGCGACCGGCTTCGTCCTATATCAAAACAGCGGATGTAGCGTCATGTGACGTCACGTCCGCATGGCAGAGCTGGAAAACTATAATGTCGTTTACTAAGCTTTTTCTTCGTAGTTACAATTTTTAGTGGTCTTTCAGTTGATCTAGATCGTATTCTGACGGCAGAATAATCCATAACTATCGCTTACAGTGTCTTTATTTAACGTGACCGTTTTTTCCTGTATCAAAACTGTGGATGTAGCGTCCTTTGACGTCACGTCCGCAGGGCAGCGCGGGAAATTCGGACACCGAATTGCAGCGCATTTTGCAGCAAACAGCCTGTTCAAGGCAACAGAGAGAAACATGGGTGGAAACGTTATTTTTGGTATTTAGCGCTTCATCACCCATTAGTATGAAAAAAAGGGACATTCATGTTTGGTTTTTTTCAAATTCCTGCCTCAAGTCCCTTTAAAAATTCCAACTGTTATCGGGGTAAGCGGTCATGATATCGGACCTATTGGAATGACATAATAATTTCCTGTTATCAGCCTGATAATTCTCTACCCGATAATTATTGTGCATCCTCGTGTTAATGACCCGTTCATGTGACAGCTACATGCTGTGACGTCACGTCGTATTTCCAAACTGATCATTTCAGAAAAACCCACTAAGAACAGAGTTCAAAGCTCTGATCAAAACATTTTCATTCAGGGGAGCTGCGCTAAATATTCCACAGTTCAGATCTCAGATAACGTGCTGACATTAATGACACTAAGTTGTCATTATCTTATGCCACGGAGGCTTCAGCTATGCACGTTCCCACGACGTGCACGACGTTCTCCATATAACACACTAATGGAAAGGAGCGCAAGTCTTCCCATCTGCACCTTCTCGGTAGAGCTTTAACACTGATATTCGTGTCTGAGTTTTAGGAGGTTGACGTGTTGTCTGAGCGCGCCAATGACGCCCCCAAGGGGTGGCTATGGCCACCCTGAACAAGAAGCTGGACACCACAGCAAAAAGTATATTTTTTCATTTATTTAAACTTTTATGTACTATTAACACGGTGCAGCATGCTCTGTTTGTATTTGATTGTCAGAATCTTTATAAGCTAATGAATATAAAATAAATATAAAATATTAAACGTGACCAACCGTTTTCTGCCATTTGCTCTTTTGCGTTGTGCCTCGCAGGTCTGGTACACTTAATGAACTCAGCCTTTCTTAAGCAAATTCATCCAGGAAGGCGCCACCCAGAACTGCCCCAATCAGTTTCTAAAGCACTCAGCACCTACTTAGCCCGACCCTCATTGGCCGACACCTCCCTACCCCCCCTTTAGTTTGTTCACATCACAACTGAGGGCAATTGAGGCGTCTTCAGCTCTGGTTTCCAGTGAGTGAGGTCGTCATAGTGACCTTTTTTTGAAGTCATTTGTTTGCAACGCGCACTGAACAATGGAGGAAGTTGAGCTTGTGATTTACCTGCTGCTCGTTTCATCAACACCATTGACCACAGTGTTGCGGTGGAGAACGCCACCCGAAACTACAGCAAGCCAAATTTGAACTCACAGGACAAAAGCACTTGTTCATTCATTCATTCTACTTTAAATATTGGTGAAATGAAGGAGTTTTGCTGCAGATAATGTCTTATAGAGCCCTTCAGGCCATTATATGAACATACGCGGATCTACACCGGATCTAAATATCGTCCAAAGGAGTCAGAGTCATGCAGAAGTGTTAATGGTGAGTCAATGCACGTATAAATTCCTAGAAATGAGGTCCAGGTTGAAAGAAACAAAAGTAATCCTTTAATAACTCTTGGCCACCCCTAAAAAAAGCTTCTGCAGGTGCTTTTGGAGCGCGCTGGCAGACGTGAGGTAAAGATTCCTCCGTCTGGTAAAATAAAATGTGCCAGTTGAACGGCAGCGCGGACATAAAGAGGAGAAATGCATGGTGGTCAATGATATACATTTTAATGTTTTTGCATCTAACAGTGAAGCAGTAACAACAGTGAAATTAACCCATCGTTGCATTTTGGTGTCCATCGTCTCCCCCAGAACCAAAAGCAGGGCTGCCGGAGGGATCCCAGCTTTCCGGAAACTTCCCTTTCAGGTTTCAGTAGATCACATGAAAAACCAGGAGGCGGTCATCTGCACCCCCCCCCCCCCAATCAGTGGCCGCTGACTCTGCCCCCACCCCTCCCAACACTCACACTGCTTCACATGAAGGCTTCTTTTAGAAATCAACTTTCACAGATCAAACATTGCAGAACTGCCCCCCCAATGAGTTCTCAGAGGATCCATAAAACTGAAATGTAAGTCAGATGCAGGTTTTGGGACAGATATGCATTTATTAACTCACTAACACACACGAGGAGGGGAGCTGTCACGACGTGGGTCTGAGGTGAAGCGTGGCGTCGGAGCTCGGCGGCTTCTGGAGGAGAGGGGGGGCTAAGGCTGCACCTCCTCATCTAAAGCCACAAAACACATCACTGCCAGAGAGAAGGGGTCCAGCAGCACTGAAGGCAAAGCTTGTTTTCTTCATTCATTTAGAAACAAACACCATAATGGGGCATTTATTCAAGGCATCACATCGTTCGTCATGTTGCAGATTTCATTGCCTGGATTCTTTATTTCCATTTGGTCTAAATCTCATCGGTTATTTCCCTACACGGCTCCAGGACATTTCATGGGGATTCTCCCGCTCCAACACCTCCAGAAATGCCTCCCATTACTCTTTTACAACTTTTTAAAAAGACTAAACTCATCTGAAAACTCAAAAACTCTGAATGTGTGTCAGAGAAATCCAGTTTTAGTGCCAGTCCTTCAGAATTTGATCAGCAGGGGGCGCTGAAAGCTACAAAACACCGCATCTTTTTAAACATGCGCATTTTTAAAAGATATGAGCATTAATAGTTAAAAAGAAAGAAAGGCCTTGCGTTGTTCTGGTCCTGGTTGGCTCTTTGGTGAAACAACAGATGAGATTGTAGACAAACACTGATGGAAGCCGGTTAAAAAACAGAATGATGATGCAGAGAATTGCTCAGAAGGAACCTCTGACAGGATGCAGTGAAGAGGAAAGGCCTGATGCACGAGCTAGCAACACGTACACGTACAAATTTGGTCCCATTGCAGTGCCCTTCAGGGTAGAATAGTTAACCAAGCACTTTAAATTATGGGTCCGTCTGCAGACAGATAACTGCAAGCTGGTGTAAGGCTGGTCGTCATGGAGCACTGAGGCACCCATCGGTGTGTCCTGACTCACACACACACAAGAAGCTCCAAGATAAAGAGATAAAGGGAGGCTTCTGAGCCTCGTACATGTAGCACCTTCCTCTCTGCGCTCCTGTCGGTTCCCCGTGTTAACATAGTGTTCTACGGTTCATGGCTCACGAAGCGTCAACAAAACGGCGACACAAACGTACACGTCTGCATATAAATTATTGGCATTTCGATTCTGCGGTGTCAGTACTAAGTTGGACAAAAGGAAAAGAAAAAGAAAAGTGTTCTGTGTAACAACGTCCCCACTGGTTCCACACATTCCACCGGTGGAATCTCACTCCAACCAGCACTTCAAAGCAGGAGTCCAGTTCAGCCGAACGAATGTACAATCTGCTGGATTATTTTCCCCGACATCCGTCCGTCGATGGGGGGGGGGGGGGGGGTCGCAGGCGGATCCGGAACGACATGGTTTTTGTGGGGGGATGAGGAGTCTCGTGGCATTCAGAGCTTCACCAGTTCAAATAGAAAACAAAGTCAAATAAAATCAGCGAAGGCGCGAGTCCGGATCAGCGAGCTGGTCCCTCTGAAGCTGCGACCGGGTCCACGAGGCGTCTCTACGTCTTTGCTTTTAAATCCTCGCGTCATGAATGTTGGTGTGTGTTGGTGTGTGTACGGACAGCTACAGTGACTACGAAGCCGACCGACCAGCCGGTGATGAGTTCTGACTGGATGTTGCGAATGACGGAGCAACTCCAGCATCACATTTGGGTTTTTCTTTAGTCCTCGCCAGACTGAAAGCTGGACTTTCCCCCTGGTGAGGAGAAAGGAAGAAAGACCAGATTTCAGCCCAGACAGGGGCGGGTGGGGCCGAGGCTCTGAGCCAGCAGGAAAGCTTGGACCACCTCCTGGGTCTGCTGAGGTGTGGTGTTGACGTCCTCCAGAGCGTCCGCCACGGCGAACTGCCGGTCCCGCAGCCGGTTCCAGTTGGACAGTACATTGTGGTATTCAAAGACCTTCTCGTAGTTCCCCACCGAGTTGTAGAGTTTGATCAGGCCTCGGTAGTCGTACTCCAGCCCGCTGTAGCCCTCCCCGAACAGCTTCTTACCTGCAGGGGAGGGAAACCGAGTCCAGGTCAGAGACCGCAGACTGACACGGCCAAGGTCCAGGACCCCTAGATCCAGGACCCCTAGATCCAGGACCGTTAGATCCAGGACCGTTAGATCCAGGACCCCTAGATCCAGGACTCCTAGATCCAGGACCCCTAGATCCAGGACTCCTAGATCCAGGACTCCTAGATCCAGGACTCCTAGATCCAAGACTGTTAGATCCAGGACGGTTAGATCCAGGACTTCTAGATCCAGGACCGTTAGATCCAGGACTCCTAGATCCGAGACTGTTAGATCAAGGACTCCTAGATCCAGGACCTTAGATCCAGGACTCCTAGATCCGAGACTGTTAGATCCAGGACTCCTAGATCCAGGACCATTAGATCCAGGACTCCTAGATCCGAGACTGTTAGATCAAGGACTCCTAGATCCAGGACCATTAGATCCAGGACTCCTAGATCCAGGACGGTTAGATCCAGGACTCCTAGATCCAGGACTCCTAGATCCAGGACTCCTAGATCCAGGACTCCTAGATCCAGGACTCCTAGATCAAGAACTTCTAGATCCAGGACCGTTAGATCCAGGACTCCTAGATCCAGGACCGTTAGATCCAGGACTCCTAGATCCAGGACCGTTAGATCCAGGACTCCTAGATCCAGGACCGTTAGATCCAGGACTCCTAGATCCAGGAACGTTAGATCCACAACTTCTAGATCCAGGAACGTTAGATCCAGGACTCCTAGATCCAGGACCGTTAGATCCAGGAGCCCTAGATCCAGGACCGTTAGATCCATGAGCCCTAGATCCAGGACCGTTAGATCCAGGACTCCTAGATCCAGGAACGTTAGATCCAGGACTCCTAGATCCAGGACCGTTAGATCCAGGAGCCCTAGATCCAGGACCGTTAGATCCAGGACTCCTAGATCCAGGACCGTTAGATCCAGGACTCCTAGATCCAGGACCGTTAGATCCATGAGTCCTAGATCCAGGACCGTTAGATCCAGGACTCCTAGATCCAGGACCCTTAAACCCAGGACTAGAACATCCATGAGTCCTAGATCCAGGACTCCTAATCCAGGACCCTTAAATCCTGGACGCCTAGACCAGGACCGTTAGATCCAGGACTCCTAGATCCAGGACCGTTAGATCCAGGACTTCTAGATCCAGGACCCAAGATCCAGGACCGTTAGATCCAGGACTTCTAGATCCAGGACCGTTAGATCCAGGACTCCTAGATCCAGGACCGTTAGATCCAGGACTCCTAGATCCAGGACCGTTAGATCCAGGACTTCTAGATCCAGACTTCTAGATCCAGGACACTTAAACCCAGGACTAGAACATCCATGAGCCCTAGATCCAGGACCGTTAGATCCAGGACAGTTAACCAGGACCGTTAGATCCAGGACTCCTAGATCCAGGACTCCTAGATCCAGGACTCCCAGATCCAGGACCGTTAGATCCAGGACCCCCAGATCCAGGACCGTTAGATCCAGGACTCCTAGATCCAGGACCGTTAGATCCAGAACTCCTAGATCCAGGACCGTTAGATCCAGAACTTCTAGATCCAGGAACGTTAGATCCAGGAACATTAGATCCAGGACTCCTAGATCCGGGTCCCTTAGATCCATGAGTCCTAGATCCAGGATCGTTAGTTCCAGGACTAGAACATCCATGAGTTTAGATTAATGATCCTTTATCCTTGCAGTCCTGCAGCAGGGTTTGTTTAACAAAAAAAAAAACAATGGTAGTATTGGTACCATTTCCCCGGTTGCTGCTCATCAAACACTAACTGTTTAATATCAAATCAGGGTCAATTCAACTAAATAAATAGATTTCCTTCCATATTTCTATATTTAGATATTCTTGCTCTGAACCAAATTTTCCTGCTGCATCTAAACTGATGTCCATGGCAAAAAGAGGTCGGCCTGGAAATAAGAATTACTGATGATTGGTACACTGAGGAACTTAATAATTCACACTGTGATGCCACTTATCCCAGATCAGAGAGCTGGAGCCTCGTGACCAGAAGGATTTCTGGTCCACGCTGAAGCCGCATCATTAATAATAATATAATTAAACTCAGCTGGAAACAAAAACAAGAGTCAAACATGCATCTGAAGGGTTTCTGCTACTGACCGATGGCGATGGAGCGCAGGTAGAGCCTCTCTGCATCTTCATACTGGTTCATGTCGTAGTTGTAGAGAGAGGCCAGGTGACCCACGGACAGGGCCACCTCGTAGTCCTCGTGGCCCAGCAGCTGCTCCTTGATCTGGATGGCTTTGATGTGCATCTCCTCTGCCTCCTGGTTCACACAGAAAACCCAGCGGTGAATGACAAACATGCAGCAGCATTTCCAGAACAAGCCAGGATGCAAGAGATGCTCCCGCTAATACTGAGCAGCTGAACCTTTCTCCCACAGAGATTCACTAATAACTCTGCATCCGACAGGTATTATGGGATGGATTAAAGGGATAAAACACCCACAGAACGATGTAACTTCTTCTTCTACTCACCCTCATGTTGAGCAAGACTCTGGAGCACCAAACGAGATGAGATAACGCGTTCTCTTTCTTTCTTTCTCTCTTTCTTTCTTTCTTTTAAATCAATATCCAATAGGGCTGGGAAAAAAAATCGATACACTGAAATATCGCAATATTTTCATATGCTGACATCATATCGATATGTAAAAATGTGGTATCGATCTATTTTACTATTGAAATCTCGCGAGATTTTGTTGTTCGGTCGAGAAATCTCGCTGGTTTTCGTGAAATCTCGCGAGATTTCGTTGGTAAAATAGATCAATATTGCATTTTTGAATCTCTATATGAAATATGCACATGAAAATATCACGATATTTCAGTGCATTGATTTTTTTCCCAGCCCTAATATCCAATCCCTCTTGTGTTTGTCCGCAACTTAGTCGCTCTTAGCACAATGTAACAGTGAATTTCTTCTTCTACGCTTGCATTATCAGCAGAGTAGGCGCTGAACGCCGCGGCTTCCGTAGTGTCGTGAACTCACATGGACACCCATCACGGAAGTACGATGTTCTACTGTTTAGGTTATAAAAATCTACTAAATGATGTGGTTTCCAGTAAATTCTGGACGCTACCCATGAACGATTCTTGGATTACATTGGACGAGCAGTATGGAGGAATATTGACCTTTTTGTTTCGTGCACCGGCCACCTCTATTTTATGAAAGTCGGCGGATAATGAAACCCCCCCCCCCCCCCCCGAGATCTCCGGCTGCATTTGAGATATTAAAAAAGTGCTCCAGAGTCTTGCTCAGCGTGAGGGGGGGAGGAGTAGGGCTGTGAATGAATATTCTAAATTTGAATAAATATTCGATTATTAATAAAAACCCGAGATTTGGATGTGAAAATTAATATTCGAATATTAAATACAGCAGGAACAATAGCTTATTTCATAAGGCCTACATTTGCTACGCTGGTTTGATTACAGGTCGACTGTTTCAAGTTGTTCCATGTTTATTCATTTTTTTTTTTTATTCATTTTGCAATGTCCTGGGCATTGTTAAAGATGTTAATATTGAAATAAAATACTTATATATGTAATTATGTCTTGTATTAGTTTGTCCTCCTGTTTGCCTAATGCTCAAATGGATATTCGAATATATTTGCATTATGTGTTAATTTTAGAGCAAATATTTGAGCGCCATTTTGGAGCAATTCTAATTGCCCTACTGAGTAGAAATTGAATGCACATCATTCTGTGGGTGTTGTATCCCTTTAATGTGGATGGATAAGGGAACTGGGTCCTGCAAGATGAGCCAAAATGCTCCAAAACGCTGGCCGTATGGTGCTCTCTGCTGGTGCTATGGCTTAACATTTAAAAGTTAAAGGCCCTGTACCTGATTTTACTCTAATCTAGCTAAGAAAAATGGTTTCTACATGGTATCGTATGAGGTAAAAGAAGTGATTTCATGAAAATAAATGACTCATTGATTGTGTATATGCATGAATCCAGGCCTTTTTAGTTTTGGTCTCCAACGCTGTCGTGACGCTCTCTTTCGGCCAATGGAGTTCATTCTACTCTATCAGCCACTCACAGCGTTTCCTAACAAGAAGCGCCCTCCTCTAGCGCGTGCACGGCAGCACTTGTAAACAGAACCGCATGACGTCTAGCAAAGAGAAATTTGCGCTGGCTGTAACTGTTCATGCAGGAAAACGACCTGAAAGCATCAAGGACTTAGCTGATCCGCAGCCATTTACTGCAACCAAAACAGAAAATTTACTGGAAGATGCAAGTTTCCTCTGGAGAATTTCTTTGTGCACGAGTAGGAGATGTGCACGTTATTTCATGCATGTCGAGTGGGAGGAGAGAAAAAGAAGCGTTTCTCACTAGGAGAAACAGTTAGGGGCGGGGCTTGCAGTTTAAACGACTGTTCACCTCCCTCATGTTTTGAAAATGTGCAAAATCAGGTACAGCACCTTTAAAGAATTTTTTCCCAATAAAATGTACAAACATGAAAATTAGAAAAATAAAATATCAAATATAACTCAAACAAACAAGATTTTTTATTTAGCGTGTGCCAGCAGGTTAGTCAGATCACACGTGTCATCGTCATACGAGGCCCTGCTCATTGGTGAATCTGACCCTTTCATTGCTGCAAACACGTAAAACTCCCAGATGTCGTTCCTCAGCCAGATGACTCCGGATTTACACCAGAAACCAGAAAGACGGCTACGACTAGCACATGTAGGTTTAATGCAGCGTTGTAGATGCACGCCGTTAAATCTCCTCACCTTAAACTTCCTCATGGACTGGTAGAGTCGCCCCAGGTTGCCGTAGTGTTTGGCCGTCTGTACGTTGAACTCTCCGAAGGCCTTCTTGGCCAGCTGTAGTGAGGACAGGTGCAGGTCATGAGCTTCCTGCAGGAGGCGCTCTTCTGTTTCTTTATTGTGGCAGTCGATGGCAATTTCCTCCAGGATGAGGGCTGAGGGACAAAGACGACACCTCCGTTACCCCCATCGCGCCCTCCACACAGTGGGCGGCCGCCCAAGAAACTTGCCTCACCTTTGACTCTCTTGGAGGAGGCCAGCAGGAGATGGTCCTCCGGCAGAATATGAGTGATGATGTCTATGGCACGTTCTGCGTGGAATCTGAGGAATAAACACAGCCTCTGAGTCAGCGCGTCACGGGACTCATTTAATCCCAGATAAACACTTCCAAGAACCTCAGTTTCTTCTCTGAATAAAGTTTTTATGAGCAAATGTGAATCTGAGTGACAGAGGTGACAGAAACATCGAGTTCACGGTGGGAGACCAGGAGAGACCGAATCTCCATCTGTGCCTGCGGTTGTCTTAAAATGAGCATATTTCACGTGTGCTGCAGCACATGCCTGGAAACATGCAACACACACCTTCAGACTGAGTCATCGTCACGCTGGGAAACGTGCTGTACTCACAGAGCGTTGTCAAACTTCCCAGAGCTGTACTGGTGGACGTATGAGGAGTACGCCAGGTCTTCGTGGGCCGTGGCAACGTGGATGTTCTTCCCCCCGAACACGGACTGTCGGATGTCCAGCGCCGTCTGCGGGACGCACATCAGTGTTAGGACACAGGAAAGCGTGAACTGAAGGGGGATGCCACCATCATTTTACAACCAATCGCCACCGATTAACCCTACAGATCCTCATCCTGACGTTCCACGTGTGATCACGCGATCAGATCAGGAGGGAAAGCAAAGGGGAACAACATCCGTGTGTTTCTGCTGGTGTTGTAACTTATTCCCTCCCAACTAACGATTAAATCCTCCGGCGGGGAAAATGATGGTGGAGGACAGATCACCAGCCGGTAAAGCGGGACGGAAAGACGGAAATCCATCCCCCACGTTTCACCTGCTGCAGGATGCACGTTACATTATACGGGTGGAAAAACTCACGTTTCAGACGGATAGTTTCTCTGTTCTGACTTGGCGTGAAGTCGATGCCTTGTTTTAGTTGTCAGTGAGCAACGGTCTGTAAAGGAAACCATCTTTATTCCCACCGTTCCAGATTATTAAAGGTGCGTCCCAAAACACCCACGAGCCCAACATTTCAGCCCTACCCCTAAATTTAGCGCGTTCCCGTTTGCATGTAGGGGTAGAGGACATAACGAGGGGGAGGGGGTATGAATCTAGTCATGGTGACTCCTCCCCCGTGTGGTTGTTTTGTTTATTAATCAACCGAAGCATGATGAGTGATGAAAAAAAGAAAAGCAACCGGGAATGTTACCTATGTTGCTGCCGGGTGTGTTGTTATGGTGACACGTATGTGCAAACGTTACTAAGCAGTCGCTTACGTGCCCGAATGTAAATGCAGCAAGTGGCGTCCCAAATCCTAGAAGATTACAAAGCCCTACTTATGTGGCTTCAATTTAAGGGGTGTAGTGGGGGAGGAATGAGGTTGAAAGTGGGGGGAACACTGGGATTGGGCCTTAATTCCAGATATGGGGTCTAGTTTATTTCCTGTTCCAGGATTATTTATGTGTCAAACAGCTGGAATCAAAGCAGCCAGATGTTTTCCTGCTTTCTAAAGAAATGTTAAAAAGATTTTTTATCATGTAGTTTCTAGAAAGAAGTCTCCCGAGTCCAGGTACAGGTCCTGTAATCTCCCAAGTCCAGGTACAGGTCCTGTAATCTCCCGAGTCCAGGTACAAGTCCTGTAATCTCCCGAGTCCAGGTACAAGTCCTGTAATCTCTCGAGTCCAGGTACAGGTCCTGTAATCTCCCGAGTCCAGGTACAAGTCCCGTAATCTCCCAGTCCAGGTACATCCTGTAATCTCCCGAGTCCAGGTACAAGTCCTGTAATCTCCCGAGTCCAGGTACAAGTCCTGTAATCTCCCGAGTCCAGGTTCAAGTCCTGTAATCTCCCGAGTCCAGGTTCAAGTCCTGTAATCTCCCGAGTCCAGGTTCAAGTCCTGTAATCTCCCGAGTCCAGGTTCAAGTCCTGTAATCTCCCGAGTCCAGGTACAAGTCCTGTAATCTCCCGAGTCCAGGTACAAGTCCTGTAATCTCCCGAGTCCAGGTTCAAGTCCTGTAATCTCTCAAGCCAGGTACAATCCCTTTATTTTCCCAATCCCAGGTCCAATCCTTTAATCCCCTAGTCCAGGTACAAGTCCTGTAATCTCCCGAGTCCAGGTACAAGTCCTGTAATCTCCCGAGTCCAGGTACAAGTCCTGTAATCTCCCGAGTCCAGGTTCAAGTCCTGTAATCTCCCGAGTCCAGGTTCAAGTCCTGTAATCTCCCGAGTCCAGGTACAAGTCCTGTAATCTCCCGAGTCCAGGTACAAGTCCTGTAATCTCCCGAGTCCAGTCGCTAACCAACCAGGTACAAGTCCTGTAATCTCCCGAGTCCAGGTTCAAGTCCTGTAATCTCCCGAGTCCAGGTTCAAGTCCTGTCCAGGTTCAAGTCCTGTAATCTCCCGAGTCCAGGTACAAGTCCTGTAATCTCTCGAGTCCAGGTACAAGTCCTGTAATCTCCCGAGTCCAGGTACAAGTCCTGTAATCTCTCGAGTCCAGGTACAAGTCCTGTAATCTCCCGAGTCCAGGTACAAGTCCTGTAATCTCTTGAGTCCAGGTACAAGTCCTGGAGTCTTTTCATCCAGAGTTAATCTCCAGGATTTATTGATTCTGCAGGTTTATGTTTATGTCGACTTTACTTTGTTGTTTTGTTTGTTTGTTTTTTTTGCATCAAAAGATGAAAATAAAACTTTAAAAAAAGGTGATGTGTTTTTTTTCACATCTGATGTGTTGGAAATGAAGACAGAATGATCCTCAGGTGAAGGACAATAATAACAGAGGTGGGTAGAGGATTATCTGTCATGATGATCAACAACATGCAGACTGGTGACATCATCACCCCCCCCCCCCCACCCCCCTCCCCAAACAGGAATCAAGCATGACTTACCTGGTAAATAGCGACAGATTGGCATATGTTGTCTACATTTAATAAGTAAAATCCATAATCTAGCAGCGTGTCCGAATACTTGGGATGCTTCTGTCCGAAATGTTCTCTGTGAGGAAGAAGAGACAGAATCAGGATCGGTGACGAGTGAAAGAACGGAGTTCCATCTCTCTGTTCCTGACAGACACGGCAGGTCACCTCGCTAGAAACACTGCGTGTTTGATCAGCTGCTCTGCTTTCCTGAACTCCCTCTTCACAACGCAGGCCTGCAGAAACACACAAGCCAACGTTACAGCCACACACTCCGCACACCCCGGAGCTTATTCTAGAAAACTGGCTTCACCTTCGACGCTTGTCGGAGGACGTCGACGACGACTTTTACGGGCAGCCCCGGAGTAATTTCCTTCATAGCCTCTATACACCACCGGTAAGCCTGAGAGACGGGGAAAACACAGCAGAATGAGCTCCAGCTCAGCGGCAGCACCAGCATCTCTGCTTCCCCTGAATACCTCGTCGTAGTGACTTTTGGCGAAGAGCAAGGCACAGAGCTCGCCGTACAGCGCCGCCTTGTTGGCCTGGTGGCCGTGTTTGGCTAGTTTGTCCATGTAGGACTGAGCAAGCTTGAAGGTCTCCTCTCCCAGGTGGTACTTGCAGTTGCCGTTGCGGACATGAAGCAGCCTGAGACGAGAACACAGAGGGGGGGTTCGGACACGGATGCATGAACGTGACACGAGTGGACGGGTTGTGAAACAGACCTGACGCAGCACTCCACGGCCCGGAAACAGTGGAGGACTTCGCTGTGGAGCGTGCACAGCTGCAGGCACGACAAAAACACCTTCTCTGCATCTCCGTACCAGCCAGCGTCCGACAGGAAGCCGCCTGCAACCAGAGAGAGACTTTTAGGTCCAGACTCACCAACCTGGACCCTAAAGGAGAAAAGGTACATGTCGGTTTTAATTTGGAATTAATTAGTCCAGATTAAATAATTCGTTACTCTCCTTCATGTTTACATGGAAATGATAATTCCGAATTAACGTTTACATGGAAAACACGTTTATCTAATTCCGCTTTGGGTCCAGGGGTTGGGAACGTTTTTTTTTTTTTTTTAAATTTGAAGAAAAAAATTTGATGTGGCCAATAACCGATATCGATACAGATATTAAAGCTGAAAAAATTTCAAACAGCAGTTTTGTTATCCGTTTCCGACACTTTGATAAATAGGGGTGGGAAAAAATATTGATACACTGAAATATCGCAATATTTTCATGTGCCAATCTCGCGAGATTTCATCGTTCTGTTTAAAAATCTCACAATATCTCATGAATTCTCAAGATTTTGTAACAGATTGATGAAAAATTGCAGGATTTTGTTTGTAAAATAGATAAGTACTGCGTTTTAAAATGTCAATATGATATCAGCATATGAAAATATCGCAATATTTCAGTGTATCAATATTTTTTCCCACCCCTAGTCTTTAGAAGTTTAAAGTCTGTAAAAAATAAGTTTTTTTTTAGAAAAAGATGGGTTTTTTTGTTTGCTTTACTTTAGAAAAAGCGGCCTGATCGGTGAAATATCGGTTAAATATCGGTGGGGTGGCTGTCCGATACCGATAGGTGGCCAATTATATTGTGCATCCCTATTGAATATAATAAAGTTGAAGCTGAAGTAAATTGCAAATAAATAAAATCAGTGAGAGCATGAAAAAAAAAAGGAAAAAAGATAAAAAAACAAACAAGATTGGGGGGGCACAAACATGACAGGAATAACTTTACAAGAGAACTAATACACTTAAATGTGTTTAAATCATCAAGCTTAAGGGACCAAAATCACGTCAACAGCAATTTAATTCCACGAACTCTGAAAAAGATGAAGGGAAACTAACCAGACACCACTTTCTTTTTCTTTTCTTTTTTTTTTTAATAAACATCTGCAGCCATTTTAATTTCATTACGATATTTATCACCTCAAAATTAATAATATCCATCCCTCTGTTCCTATAAAAAAAAAATTTTTTTAAATAAAGGATGGAAGTTCAACGTCGATCCGAAAGTATTAATTTCCGCACACGTGCAAATGAGCTGACGTTACGGATCGTGCTTCCTGAACCGATCGTGCAGCGACAGTCTCCTCTGATGCATGCTCAGTAAAATGGGCGGAGGAAGTTCTCATCCAGGGATTTCCAGCATACTTGCCGATGAGCGAACTTTCAAATGGAACATGACTTGGACCGCGGGTGATGACGTTTCACGAGTCCACGAGCACGCAAGTACGTACAAGTATGTATACTGAGGAACGGCCCTGGACTGATGCTGCAAAGATGTGCATGTGCAGCGCAGCACGAACGTTGGAAGCAGCATGAAGGGCAGATTTTCACCAACGCCTGGTTTAATGGCTGCAGAATGCACCGTCAACAAGCTGAAACACGTTGCACACGACGCGGGGAGCCTTCCAGGAGAAGCATCCGAGTCTGAACACATCAGCACAGAAAACTCACAGGACATGACTTTATGTAATCCATGACAACGGGACATCAGCTGGGAAACGCGCTCATTCTAGTTTCTGCATTTAACGTCACATCTACTGAAACACCAGGAAGGACGACACATTTTCCAAGTTTCTTCTTTTTCAATCTGGACCTTATTTCTAGTTGTATATACGTGGATTTACTCACCGGTAAAATCTCTGCATCACTGAGTCCTTCGGAAGATATTACATTGAGTCGCCCTTCAGTGAATGTCCAGTATCATGGCAGAGACGGGGAAGCCTCTATATAAGACATTATATGCAGCAAAACTCCTTGATTTTCACCAATACTTTAAGTAGAATGAACGAATGAATGAGTACTATAGCCCTGTGGGTTCAGATTTAGCTTTCCGTTAGTTATCAGGGTGTTCTACACTCTTTTCGGGCCGCGCGTTCACGATGCGCGCTTCCGTAGTTCAGCCGAGAACAGCAGCTCGCTGCCCAGAAAACTCTGAACTCACGGGACAATAGTTATCATTGTTCATTCATTCTACTTAAAGCATTGATGAAATGAAGGAGTTTTTTGCTGCAGATAATGTCTTATTTAGTGGCTGCCCCGTCTTTGCCATGATACTGGACGTTCACCGAAGGGCAACTCAATGTAATGTCTTCCGAAGGACTCAAAGTGATGCAGAAACTTAACCGGTGAGTAAATATACGTATAAACTCCTGGAAAAAAGGTTCAGGTTAAAAAAAAAGGAAACTTATCCTTTAACGTCAGCCCTGGTGTTGCATGCCTTTCCCTCAAGCTTCCAGTTCACTGATAAAAACAGGTGCTTGTTCTAAAGTTAAAGGGACATTCTGTAACAACTGTATATTGCAGCAACTCGCTCGTACTTTCCATGCTGCGTTTGCGTGAAACCGGGCAGCCGTACGACAGCCGCTGCATGTAACGGCATCAACAGCCTCTATGTGAAGACGTGGTCTGTCAGTTACAGTGACTTCAGTCCACATCTCTGATATATGTTGTCATGGCGATGTCCTATTGTTTTCCCTGACCCAGGTTTTACCGTCTTTTATGGCTTCTGAGATTAAAACGACATCTGGTTTGTTACCGACGGCCGTCTGCCCGACTGCACGTGAACGCAGCATCAGTGAACACATCTTCCTCTTCAGGGATCCAGCGATGGTGAAATTCTGACCCCAGTTTGTTTTTTGTCCTTTAGTTTCCCTTTAATGCTCCAGGGAAATACAAGAAATATGCATGACAAGAAATAAACATGAAAAATAACTGAATAGTTCTGATCAGTGATACGAAAAATTTCAACCCATACTGATGATCAATAAAAAAATAATAAAAAATCTTTTTTTTTACTTATTTTAAGAGTGGCCAAGATTTTTTTTTTTTTTTTTTTTGCTTGTAATACCGTATTTTCCGGACTATAAGTCACTCCTGAGTATAAGTTGCATCAGCCAATAAATGCATCCTGAAGAGGGAAAAAAACATACAAGTTACACCGGACTATAAGTTGTATTTATTTATTTAAAATAGGCGATTTTGGGATTTTTCAAATCCAGTTTGTTATTGCTACAAATTCCCCAATCACTTCGATTCCAAAGTAATGTTTGTAAATGATCATAAACATCAGGATAAAGACGGATAAACGTTCTGGAGTCATGTCAGTCAGCATGAACTGACACTCAAAAATATGTTAAATCGTATATATTCTGATATATAAGTCGCAGGAGCAGCCAAACTATGAAAAAAAGTGTGACTTATAGTCCGGAATATACGGTAGTTTTAGTTTAGTTTTATTAGTTTCAGTTTTTGGGGGTTTTTTTTCCCCATAAATTACAGGTATTTGTCTGGTGTGACAGTCGACATCATCAGAAAGTCACTCGGACACTTGAAAATATGTTAAATATACATCCTGATATAAAAGTCACACTGGACTATAAGTCAGAGGAGCAGCCAAACTATAAAAAAAAGAGTGACTTATAGTCCGGAAAATACGGTAAGCAAAAAAATTCTGCCAATTGAACGAGCAAAATTTTCTTGATAAGATTTCTTGAAATAAGATGCATTCCCTCAAAACAAGCTCCTGTGTCTCACTGAAATGTTTCTCTTTAGGTAATCTTGTCATATTTTGGTGTGATGAGATATTCTGACCAGAAATTAGAAAAATATACTTGGTAAGATTTGAGTTTTTGCAGTGCAGAGCTGCTGCAGGAGTGAATAAACGCAGCAAACCTGGGTAAAATCCCCGTTTCTGCTACCAGAACCAGTCCAGCTCAACGACGGCGCTGAGATGGATCAAATCTTAGCAACCCCTTAGACGTGTGGCGAATGCTACCAAACTAAATTACCCAGCACGAAGCCGAACTGGATGGCCTTCTCCTTGACGTGGGCGTCGGACTCAGCGATGTAGGAGCAGCGGCGGCTGAAGGAGTTGGCTAGAACCGAGGCCACTTTCACACCGTGGTCCATCAGGGCCTGGAAACAGTGATGCAGGAGATGCCTGTGGAGAAGAGAGCACGCGTCAACAACCACAGATGCAGCTCAATATTACACACTGATGGAAAATAAGAAAGGGAGTCAGTGTTTTTCTCTGCCAGACGTTGCTGCAAGGAAGCTAAAGATCCTTACAAAGGTACGGAAATGCACAGTAAACAATAAAAACTCATCATGCATGCAAGAGAAAAACGAGTTGATCATAAGATTATCACATATTAATTATCATGAGATTGGAGGCATCACTCAGTGTTCACACCATCACTTTCAATCCATTCATTTTCCATTTTTAGTTAAAAATAGCTGGTAGATTGAAGACATTTTCAAGAAAAACAAAAACCTGCCTTTAGAGATACTGAAGACCTTTAACCAAAATCATCAACAGTTTTCTCAAATGTATGTCCCAGCCTCCCAGCAGATTAAAAAAAACAATGAGGTTGTTCAGCTCGTTTATTCTGAGCATCTATAAAAGCTACTGACCAGCTTTCACTCACCACTTTCATTTGTATCACGGACGGGCCCCCGGTTGGACGGCTACACCGTTAACGTGACTTAAAGGAATTATACTGATTTAATTTCAATCTCTTTAAGAAAAATGGTTTTACAGTCTGTTATGTGGTAGAAGAAAAATAACTCGTTAGCAGCATTTACGTGCAGCAGTTTTGATCCAATCCAGCGCCAGTCGGAATAAAAATGCCTCATGTAAACTAGGGATGCACAATATTGGAATTTTGGGCGATATCCAATATGCCGATATTTTAAAACTCGTGGCCAATAACGGATACAGATATTAAAGCTGAAAAAAATAAGCAGTCATTGCAAATAGCAGTTTTGTTATCCGTTTCCGACACAAAAAAATATCGATATATGAAAATATCGTGATATTTCATTGTGACGATATTAAATAGATGTTAAAACACAGCATCAATCTATTTTACTCACAAAATCTTGCAGATTTCATCATTCTGTTACAAAATTTCACAAGATTTCGTAACAGAACGATGAAATATCGCGAGATTTCGTTAGTCAAACAGATCAATACCACGTTTTTAAAATGTCAATATTTCAGCATATGAAAATATTGCAAAATTTTCGCAAATTCATGCGAGACTTCGTAACGGAGCGATGAAACATGGCGAGATTTCGTGAGTGAAGTAGGTTGAAACTGGCTATTTTCTAACCAAGAGTCTGCTACGTGTTGCAGAACTTAAAATTAAATGTTTCTGTCCACATTCTTCACTTAGAGACATTAATATCTGATCATCAGTGGCAGCTTTGAGTTTGTCAGTCTGGTTTATGGAGCAAAGATGAACGTCTGCTGTGTCTGACGCTTCCTGCAGTCTCTTGTAGTGTGTGCTGTGAGAAGGGGGGAGGGGGGAGGGGGGAGGGGCTGTAGTAGCGCAGCAACAAATGAAACATTCGTTCACGTCGGTCTCAAAAGTTTCCATTAAGACCAGAGAGGGTCTCTAGACTTGTTGCTAGTGGTTCTGTTAAAAGAAAGTTAACAGAGGGTCTAAAAACTCGCTGAATATAGCGACAAAGACGCCGAGTTGTGCCGTGTGCATCAGTGTAATTGGTTGTACCAGACACTCGGTACTAACAACCGTTCCGGGTCTGGCGGATTCTATGGTGTTTGGCGGACTGGGCATCGAAAATAGGAACTGAAATTTAAAAAATTGAACGATTCCGGGAGAATCAGAGTTAGTCCCGGTTCCCATCGATGCTCGATTCTCGATGCCCAACCCCATTAAAAACCTTGGCAACATGGAGCGCTCTGCTCTGCAAATGTCTAACAGTCAATGAGTTAAGGAGAAGCTTCATCTGCCCCAAAACCTTTTTAAAAACTAGATTGTTTTGTAAGTGTGTGGACATGGCCCATGAACCTGCAGGAAACATCTTCTTTGTCGTCAAAAGTCCTGCAACCTGAAAAACTCCTGTGGTCCATGTCAACGCTCCAGCAGCATAAAATGTTTCCTCCCAGGTTAATCAGAACAAATGCTTTCATTCTGCTCCATAAATAACACACTGGCATCTATGGATGCACAATACAATCGTCCCCGTATCGCTATCGGCCTGTATCAGCCTTAAAACTGAGTATCAGACATCGGCCACCCCACCGATATTTAACTAATATTTAACCGATCAGGCAGCTGTTTCTAAAGTCTAAAAAAAAAAAAAAACTTCTTCAAAAACTTATTTTTTTTCAGACCTTAAAACCTCTAAAGACTAGGGGTGGGAAAAATATCGATACACTGAAATATTGCGATATTTTCATATGCTGATATTATCTCGACATTTAAAAACACAGTATCGATCTACTTCACTAATGAAATCTCGCGATATTTCATCGTTCTGTTACGAAATTTCATGAGAATTCACAACATATTGTGAGATTTTGTAACAGAACGATGAAATCTTGCGAGATTTTTTTAGTAAAATAGATTGATACCATGTTTTTAAGTATCGATTTGATATCGGCATTTGAAAATATTGCAATATTTCAGCGTATTGATATTTTTTCCCACCCCTATTTATCAAAGTGTCAGAAACGGATGACAAAACTGTTATTTGAAATGACTGTTTATTTTTTTCAGCTTTAATATCGGTATCGATATCGGTTATCGACCACATGACTTTGAAAATATAGGCATAAATTCCAATCTTGTGCATCCCTACTGGCATGAGTGTGGCCATGGTGAGGTCGGTGGATGCTGATGCTGGTGAACTTTCCTCCCGTGCAGCAACCTGTCGGCCACGGCAGCGAGAAGCTGCGTTTTTCTGAGATGACCGACGGGCTAATCTGGTCGGCTGATGACCGCTGCGCTCTTACCTTTTGTCTGAGGCCCGAAGCACCTTAGCAAACACCTCCAGCTCACAGAACTCCCCTCCCAGCTGGCAGAGCCGGCCCTGCTGGTAAAGCTGAGACACAGAGAGATAGCGTGGGGTGAGTTCACGTGTAATGACAGGTTCGGCTCATTAAAAACACATTTTCAGGAAAAACACGGCAGAACTGGGCTGCAGAAGCCTTCATCTAAAACTACACGAGCGGAGTTTCGCTCCCATTTTGGGTGAGTTTTAAATGATGCTTCGGACAATGTGGTCTGCTGTTCATGAGTTTAAACAAAAAAATCTGCTGATGTCTAGCCCGTCATCAGAATGCACTGAGCTGGAAGTAGCTCTGCGCTGCACGGCAGGGCCTTTAGAGGGTCCCCCAGCAGCCAGGGCCTCTACGGTGGCCGTCCTCGCACTGGGTGAGCTCCCAACATGAGATTCATGTGCACAGCTGATAAACCCTCACAGGGTCTGTTTCCCAACATGTACGCTCCAAACTCAGCTCATACGTGGATAAAGTATCACACAAATGTTGTGGTCACCTGCCTGTGATGCTAGTCACACAGGGAAGTGCCGTATCGAATTTCCAATTAAAGTGTCCCTCCAATTAAAGAAAAGGCTTAATTCACAATAATAATCCAAATAATAAGAAACTAGAAATTAATAATAAATAAAAGAAATTACAAAATTATAATTTAGTGAAATAAAATATTGCTTTTTCATTGTGGTTGGAAATAATATTTAAAAAAACAAACAAACAAACAAAACCGTCACAGACACATTAGATTCTAGAGTATCTTTGTTGTTGCTAAGCAACATTTTAGCTTTCGAGCCTCATCATAAAGAAAAAAAAAGATAAAGATAAACTTTATTAATCCCAGTTGGAGCGCCAATGAGGAAATTCGTTCTCTGCATTGAACCATCTCAGGTTGAACCAGAGAGCAGAGGGCTGCTAATGAAAGCACCCGGGGAGCAGTTGGTGGGGGTTAAGGAGCTTGCTCAAGGGTCCACAGTGGTTCACCTGAGTGTCGTGTCGGGGACTCAAACCCGGGTCTTGTTTTCATGCTTGTTTACTTGTTTTATTTTTGTGTGTTTCTTTTTAGTATTTTCTTCTGAATCACAATTCAAAATCAATGTCAAGATATTCATAGAATTTTTATTTATCATTACTTATTTCAACTTATTTCACTGACAGCTGTTTTTTTTCCATCTTTAATTCGAGGTTATGAATAATTTTGACTGTATGTTACTTTTGTTGTTTAATTATGGACCATTTACATAAACAAGTCCGACCTGTCAGTCATTATCATTGTTTAGAAAATTAAGTTTTTTAGATTGTATTAATATTAGGGGTGGCAAAAAATATCGATACATTGAAATATTGCAATATTTTCATATGCTGACATATCGATATCTAAAAATGCGGTTTCTATTTTACAAGCGAAATCTCACATGATTTTGTTGTACTGTTATGAAATATAGTGAGTTTTCGTGAAATCTCGCAAGAGAACAATGAAATCTTGCATGATTTTGTTAGTAAAATAGATCAATATCGCATTTTTAAATATCAACATGAAATCTGCATATGAAAATATCATGATATTTCAGTGTCCCATCATATTTTTTGTTTTTTTTTTTAACTTCTTGATTACACTTTTAGTTTGTAATCCCTGATGCATGTGTTTGTTATCAGTTCAAGGAGCCTTTATTTTTGCATTAGTAAACAATGCAGCTTATCTAAATTGATGTGCATCAAAGATATCGAACAGTTTTGTTTGATATCTTTTTAAGAATGTTTGAGAGGCTTGCTGATAGTTTTATTAATGTATATATACATTTACACTGTATATACATAATCTGTCCCACAGATTTAAAAAAAGGGAAAACAAACAACAATAACAGCATTCTGCAGGTCGTCACTGAACACCGCCTCTTACATATTGGTTAATTATATCAGGGCTGATATCGACATTTAGTTTCAAAAGCAATATCGGGCCGGTAATATTTGACATTTCTACATTTCTACTTGCAGTTTTTCTGATGAGAAAATCATGTTTCCTTTTTTTCAGGGAACCATCTGCTATAAAAATCCACGTGTTGCTGTGTGAGATACCGGCGGTGAAAACACTGGTCTACACCAGCGCGCAAATGATTCAGCTTGAGATGCTGAGAAAAATATTTTCCTTGAATTCAAAAGGACTGCTGCAGGTCAGACTTGCGTCATTTTAGAAGTGTTAGATATGTTATTAAGCATGTATTAGTCACGTTCACATGACACCTACATGCTCAGACAGGCTCTACCAGTAACCGGATGTACCAACATGAAAATCAGAGTCAGAATCAGAGTTCAGAAGAATTTGTACCAGCTCGTGACTCTTTCTCATCCCAGCAGCAGCTTTAATTTATCAAAGTTTACGATTAAAAACCTGCAAACATGAAATGATTTGGATCAGTGGGAGCTGCGCCGTCTTCAGGGCCGATGAGCAGACATCAGCATATAAACGAAGCTCTACAAAAACATTCTGCATCATCAAAGTGCCATTGTGAGCATTTTTTCATGCTTATGTTAGCATGCAGAATAAATATTCCAGCCTCAGCCGTTTCCCAACCTGTTCTGTAAATGCCGAGTTAAAAGTGTTGGTCTGAGTCAGTAAATGGGAAGCGCTGGTGCAGCCGTCACGGGGATCGAGACAGAGAGGGTCAAGTTCTCTACTCAAGCCATGAAGGCAACCAAGCTGTGATTCTGCAGGGCCGCGAACTCCAGAGCCTGTCACCAGTAACACCAGTGCAGACCCAGGACCACATGTACCACTAATACGGATGCTCAATTATGGGAAAAGTCATTATCACGATTATTTTAGTCATTACTGAAATCACAATTATTCAAACAATTTTTTTAGTCACAATGCATTCATTTGTCAAAAAACACTTTGCTATTGAAAATTTATGCAAAATTATGAAACTGGGGGGAGAAAAGGCATTATATATGTAACTTATAGCTATTTTGCAATGTATAAAACATTAAATGAATAAAATAAATATACTTAACATTAAATAATGCATAGAAATCATGAGCTGTTCTGCAATTTCTCTATAATTTAAGAATGAAATAAATGTTCTCTTTTATACAAAAATAACCCAAAAATAACCTTAAAGCTTTAGTGCAGTGATACAACATTCCAAATTTATCATTTTTGTTAATGACACCCAACAAATTAAACAGGTGAGAAACCACTGAAATGAACTTTAACTTCAGAATTACTGTCAGGAATTATGTAAAGAGAAATGGCAAATAAATTGTTTCAGCTCGATTATATAAGTTTGGAGATCGTTTGGCATGAAAATTGAAATCACAATAAAATTTTCATTAACTGCACAGCCCTAAAAACTAGTGGGACACATACAGGACTCCTGACTAACTTTTACAACTCGAAGCACAGAGACCCCGCACCGGAGCGAGTGGATGAAAAAGATATCGTACAACTCTTAATTTCCGTTATCCGATATCAGCCGATACCTATATAAGCAGACAACTGTGAGGTTGTACCTCTCGTATTTTGAAAGATAAAACTATATTCTGCTCTGAAAGCAAAGTTCCCAAAATATCCTTAACTCAGCCAGAGGAGTTCATGTTGGATATCTGGCTGCCAGATATCAGATACTAGCAGGTATTAGCCAACATGTGGCTCATTATAATGTTTGACAACTTGGTAACTTAACCAACAACTTAAAACCAGACATATTATAAACAGCTTTAAAGCAAGTCAGTCTGTAGCAGCAGCAGCTGCACTGTAGTCACATGACTCTGAAAGGAATGCTGGGATATGAAGTTCTTCCACAATAATAAGGACTTTTTTACATGCTGCACCAACGCTAATGGAGCAAGATGCTACAAGATTTTCCTAACGGAACAAAAAATCTTGCAAGATTTCATTAGTAAAAATATCGCCCCCCCCCCCCCCCCCCCCCCAAAAAAAATAGATACAGAAATTCAGAATATCACTCTTTAATGCAGATATTGGCTGATCATATCGGTAGGCTGATAATATCGGACATCCGTAATGAAAAATTAGGGATCTCTAAAATTTACTCTAAAAAAATGCAGCCATTCATTTGCAGTCTGGAGCCGTGGTCGCACGTGTCCCCAGCTGCTGCACTGCAAAAAAATTAATTATCAAAATATATTAGGGATGCACGATAATTATCGGGCTGATAACAGGAAATTATGACCTCATTCCGATAAGTCCGATATCATGACGACTTGCCCCGATAACATATATTTGGGGCAGCAGATGGGATTGGGGAAAGAAAGCTGATATCACAGATGATATTGATGGCTGCACAAGATATCACAGCTCCAGTAAAATCCTTCCTCCGTTTACCCGAAACCAGCATCTACATTTTAAATGAAAGGTTTTTTTTTCTTTTCCGCATTAATATGAGCCGTTCTTGCTCCAAACACCAAAAGCTTCACAACTTCTACTTTCCCTCGGAGACGTACCTGTCCAAACCCTCCGTACGCTTTCCACATGCTCGTTCAGCATTTACACACCTCTGCTGTTCGACAGAAAACTGTAGTCTCACACAGCCACAGCAGAGAGGGATGCCCCGGTTTCCTGCCCCCATCCCTCCTTCCTGACACTCTAACGCACACCACTTCCAAAATAAACAGCTGTGGTGAGTTTCTGCACCTTGCACAGCTTAGATTGTGTGCAAATCAGTAAAATGAAGTAAGGTTTATTTATTTAACACTTCTGACTGATGTGTTTTACAATCAAAGACCAGGCAGATGAAAACAAAGACAATAATAAATGTGAATGAAGACATTTGCTCCGTACGACCAGCGCGGTCACAGGCAACTTTAAGCGTCTCCGTCGTAAGCTGGGACTAAAAACGTCCACATCTCAGCAGATTTGCTGCCGTAGTGTAGCGGACGGCGAGCCAGAGCTCAGAGGCGGTGGAAAAGCTCGGCCCCCACAGGTCTTCCGACGGCACGAATGGCTCCCCAGCTTTTTCCCCTTATCTCTACATCCATATGCTGACAATAACAGGGTTCCCACTCTTTTCTTGACATTATTTTCCAGGACATTCTCAGCTGCTGCAGTATGAGTCACGTTATCACAACATGCACTGAGAATTTCCACCCCAAGCTTTGCAGAAGGGTCATTTTCTACAATTGCACCTTATTTTGTACATTTAACCAGATTGCTTCTATCCTTACTCCTCTCTGTCTTTCTCTCTTGTACTTTCACCACAAAATATTCTTCATGTTTAGTAAAATCACCAAAACAATCTCCTTTAGTTCATCTGTTTACTGTTTATGCATCTGACACCTGATCACTACAAGAACAAATCAAAAATATAAATACAAATATCAAATCCAATCCTGCCGTGCAAAAAGGTCAATAAAAGCGATGTCATTTAAATTCACATGTTCCACTCTAAAAAAAATTCTCTGTTACTGCATACTTGTCAATTTTTATTTTAGCTACAGTAAATCATTTTCATGGACAACTCGAGGTTTTCCAGGATGTTTTACTTTTTTCTCATTTTCCATGTTTTCCAAGACTGGAAAAATGGGGCGTGAGATAAGAGCATCGTGCTCTACAACTACGGATGCACGATACAATCGGCCCCTTATCAGTATCGGTCTATATCAGCCTTAAAACTGAATATCGGACATCAGCCTCCCCACCGATATTTAACCGATATTTAAGCCCGCTGTTTCTAAAGTCTAAAAAAAACCCCAAAACAACTTCTTTTTCCAAAACTTTTTTACATGCTTTAAAATTTCTGAAGACTAGGGGTGGGAAAAAATATCGATACACTGAAATATCGCAATATTTTCATATGCTGATATCATATTGACATTTAAAAACGCGGTATTGATCTATTTTACAAACAAAATCTTGCAATATTTCATCGTTCTGTTACAAAATCTTGAGAATTCACGAAATATCCTGAGAGTTTCTAACAGAACCATGAAATCTTGCAAGATTTTGTAAGTAAAATAGATCAATACTGTGCTTTAAAATATCAATTTGATATTGGCATATGAAAATATTGTGATATTTCAGTGTATCAATATTTTTTCCTCACCTCTATTTTTCAAAGTGATGGAAACGGATAACAAAACTGCTATTTGCAATGACTGCTTATTTTTTCAGCTTTAATATTGGTATCAATATCGGTTATTGGCCACATGAGTTTTAAAATATAGGCATATCGGATATCGGCCAAAATTCCAATATCGTGCATCCCTATCTGACCACTTCAGACTGTTACACATATACAGTCCTTAAAATTATTCATACCCTCCAGTTAATGAAAAGCCAAAATTAACAATAGTAATTCAGATAAGAAACTAAAAAGGTTATAGGAACTGAGGGCCGATGTCCCTGGTTCCTAAAGCCCCGTTTCCACCCGCGGGTCTGGGTCAGGTCGGGCCGGGCCAGGCCGGATCGGGTGGGTTTGGGTACGGATGTGTTGATTTCACGCTGTGTCCCCACAGCAACCTGTACCCTTATTCTGGAGGCGGAGAATTAGCTGGACAGCGCTGCTACGTGATTGTGTGACATCATCGCCGTGTAACGCCGTTTAACCAAAACACCGGCGCCACACGTGACAGAAACAGAAAGGAGTCACCCCGGCTTTGTTTTTACGCTGGGTCACGCGGGAAGTGGCGGATTTTTCAATGAATCAGCTGATTGCTGTGTATTAGCTCCACCTCTTTGGTCTGGATCGGTTAGATCAGTACCCCTACCGAAGGGTGCCAAAAAAGTAGTCCGGGTCGGGTCGGATATAAGGGTACCCGTCCCAGTTTTTATCTGTGGAGACGCAAAAAGTCGTGGACCGATCCGGCCCGACCCGACCCAGACCCGCTGGTGGAAACGGGGCTTATATGTCCGAATGCGCAAAAAAACGGCCTGGTTCCCAAAAAGGTAATAGAAACTCCAAAAGGTTCCAGTCCGAAAGCACCTACTATAACATACGTGAGAATATTGGTTATCCACGGCTATGCTAGTCATACATGCATGCTACACATAGCTGCATCGTGTGCTGCTATTCAAAACAGTAAGGCTGTCAAAAATATCGATTCTGAAAAGTATCAATACTCAAATGCCGTATGCGGATTTGATACTAAGCAAAATTAAGAAACGAAACTCGGGACTGGCGCTTCAGGTAACTGCAGCCACGAGCCAAGCCGTCACGGGAGCACAAACTGAAGCTATAATGTTGTTCACTAACCTTTTTCTTCGTAGTTACACTTTTTAGTCTCTTTCAGTTGATCTGGATCGTTTGCTGACGGCAGAAGAATCCATAACTATCGCTTACAGTGTTTGAACTTACTGCGACCGTCTTCTTCCTGTATCAAAACTGCAGATGTAGAGTCATTTGACGTCACGTCCGCAGGGCAGCGCGGGAAATTCGGACACTGAATCGCAGCGCATTTTGCAGCACACAGCCTGTTCAAGGCCACGGAGAGAAACGTGGATGGAAACGTTATTTTTGGTATTTAGCGTTTCATCACCCATTAGTATGAAAAAAATGGACATGCATGTTTTGTTTTTTTTTAATTCCTGCCTCTAGCCCCTTTAAAAACGCACACAGTATTAGTGACCGTTAGCGCCACTGCCAGTCCAACCTGGACCTTATTTCTAGGAATATATATGTGCAACGTTACCCTGTAACATTAACCAGTAACATTTCTGCGTCACTCTAATTCCTTCGGATGATATTCACATTTCTTGCCGCCTGTGTATATCTCGCTATCCAAAGTGGGTGAAGGAGGCAGTGGGAGTGGGCCTCCATACAAAACTATCTGCAGCAGAACTCCTTTATTTCACCAATACTTTTAAGAGGAATAAACAAAAGACCGAGTACTATTGTCCTGTTCATTTTAACTGGTTGCTGTCTACTTGTATAGTTTAATACCTCAAAATATTGTTCTAATCGTTTTTTGTGAGTTTACTTCAAACCAAAAATGGCGTCATCATCATTTATCATTTATCATTATTATTATTATTACTACTACTACTACTATTTTAGTTTGCACAAAGTCAAAACCAGTTTCTATTTTTGCACTACCTCAGAAAAGTGTTTGTATATTTTTGCTCTTATTACTTTTATATTTTTGGATGTTTTACATGTTAAAAAAAAAAAAAACATCAGACAACCTTAAAATATTGTCAAATTGCATTATATTTAGGTTAATTTCTTTGCATTTATTTGCACATTTATTCAACTAGCATTTGCAATTTTAACTGTTTTCCCACTGAAATTATACGCGGGTTTTTCAAACGTGCGTCGACCCGCTCATAATCAGCATTAGGCTCCTTTCCCATTGACAAAAAAAGCCGGGTTTGATCACCTGCTGGCAGCTGCGTGTCCTCTGATCCTACCACTGCGTGTCTGGTGACGCCATCACGCTAGCGTTGTGTCGGCTTGTTATATCACACGCTACTGGCGCGATGTTGCAACGTATGTCCGTTGCGCTCAACGTCATCGCGTAAATTCGCGGGTCAACCCGGGTCTGGTATTCCCACTGCATGCCGATCGGAGCCGAGCCGCTTGAAGGCGATTTAAACCCGCATTGCTTGCCGAGTCGTTTGACGTGGGTCAACGCAGGTCGATGAGTCATTCCCACTGCCACTAAAAGCCGATTGTTCACGGGTTAAAACGGGTTTTTTGGCCAATGGGAAAGGGGTATTAGAGAACATGTTCCATGTTGAGACAAGAGATTTTCAAGTTCATAAAAATATTTATGCCTCTAAGTATGTCTTTTTTTATCCCCTGTAGTCTTGAAAATGGTCAAATCGAATACTGAATCCATATCGAGTTTGAAATATTGGTATCGTGACAACCCTACAATACAGTACACCACCCTATGAAGGATCCCACAGATTTTACACAACAGTTACAACTATCTCGATCTAATACATGCAAGGACAAAAAACAACTTTTCTTCTACTTTAACACTGAAAGATGAAAACATTAACTCGGGACTGAGGACATTTATTAAATTGTATTTATTTTATTTTTGTTTGTTTTTTTCTCTTTGACTATCAAATGTTTACAGCAGGGAAACGATGCGGTGACGGCCAATATAACAGTCTGTGGTCACGGCAGTCATGTCAAAATGACTCTGCGTTTCAAGAGGCTTCGGTTTTTCCTTCCCGATAAATGTTTATCACCGATGGATGTAGAAAACTCCTGGAAACGGATGCCGGACTGCTTCAGAGCAAAGAAAAACAGCCCGGGGCTGCAGTGACTCGACTTTCTGGCTTGAGACGTTGTTGCTGTCGGAAGTAAAAATCCATGACGGTTCTGGTCAAAAAACAAGGAAGTGTGAAAAAGGTCTATTGGCTGTGGCAGATAAGAAGCATCGGTCTTATTAAAAAAAAAAAAAACTGTATCGGTCAATCCTGAGCACAAAAGGATCCCCAGAATATCGTTTCCTCACATCAGCATCAGATCAGATATAGATTTTTTATTTTTACTTTTATATTGTATTTAGTAAGAGACAGAAATTTGTTTTAGGTGGGACTTGGGGGTTGTGTTTTGCAAAGGTGTGTGTAGACTTATCACATTTTGTTGTTTCATTATGTAAGGAACTTTGTGCTACTGTACTAAAGCTCTGTATGAAAAGTGCGTTATAAATAAATAAATTTGAATTCATGGTAACCGGTTACGTCAGATTACCTTTTCCACACAGGTGTCATCACCCTGTGACGTAAAAACATGAAAACCAAAGTCGGTTTCAGGCCCAACATTTCTGTGGGACTGACTGCAGCCCCTTTCGTGGTGCGTTTGAGTGCAACATGCAACCCAGTGTCCTGAGAACAGGATGAGCAGAGTCAAGGTTAGGACACGGCTGGTGTTGGCCCAGTTCAGCTCAGATGTTCCAATATGCAACTGGGTGAGCTGGGAACAGACTCATAAAAACGCTTTGTTTACACAGTAATGCTAAAATTATTAATCCGCAAGTTTACCGATTAAATAACCACCAGGTCAGTGTCGCTAAATGCTTTTAAACAAAGGTTCATTACGTATATAAAACCTTATCTAAAAGCCTGTTCTGCAGTGTGAGCTGTTGGTTAACTGATGCAGACGTTTCTTCATCATCACCGTTGTCGATGTGAGGCTAAGGTTAGCAGCTGATCAGGGAAACTACCTCTCACACACTCCTCTGCCTCCTCGCCGCTGAATCTTACCTTATAGTAGACATCAAACTGGATATTTTCAGGGAGCGAGCGTATGTCCCTTCTTGATCGGCTGTAATTGTCCACCACAGCCGAGATAGCGGTGTTGTACAGCGTTTCTGGGATCCATTCGAGCTCCACCGCAGCCATGTTGTTTCTCCGAAAACCCCAGCAGCTACAGCCCTCCCCAGCTCTCCCCTACATTCGCTACCTTACTGCGATTACAGCGCTTCCTCCCGGCGTCCTCATACAACATCCGCCCTGTAGAGAGGCTACGAACACTCATAGGACCCAAATTTAGCGCTGCAGGTCTATTATCGAGGTACAATTCCCATCTTTTCCCTTCATCTCTGATGATTATTCGCCAACCCTACAGCAGTTCCGTGCCCCCGTCCCGACGCACACATTTACAGGCGATGACGTCATGACGTAATTGAGCAGTAACGAAAACGACCTTTTACACTCGAAGACCGGTTTTATATGCTTGTAAAAAAAAAAAAAAAACGTTTATGAAACATTCCTTTTTGTTTTTGAGTGACTTAATCCTTCGTGCATCACAATTATTTGGAGGATTAAATGTCAGAAAAATTTTTGATACTGTGGAGAACTGGAACTCACGCATAATTTAATTCATGTGCATTAAAAACACATTTAGGACCAAGAGTGTGTCATTTTACATAAATGACTAAATGTATCTACAGCTGTTTTACATTTCGGTCTGAAGAGGTGAGATTCAAATTGACAGAATTCAATGACGCACCCACGAGGTGGCCAGTGCCACCTAAACAAAAAGCTGGCCACCCAAGCAAAAAATAAATAAATAAATATATATATATATATATATATATATATATATATATATATATATATATATATATATATATATATATATATACATATATATGAAAACAGGCACGAGCCACTCCGGTGTTTCGCAGGCAGCAGGTACAGATTCTCCCATCTAGTGATGGCCACAATTAATCGATGATCGATAATTGATCATTAAGTATTTTTTCGATCACAAATTTTTTTTCCGGTCATCCGAGGGTGTTATAAAACAGAGTTCATTTATGTTGTGTACATCTTGAAGCTATGTAATAAATTTCACTATGTGGTGGTAATAAAACCTCCTACCAGCGGGGGGCGATATCGCCTAAAGACAGCAGAGAAAGCCGCCTGCGAGCTGCCATCTTCCACGTCATAGCAGCTGAAAGAAGAATCATCTAAACATGAAGCGAGCACGGTGACGTCTGGTGTGGGACCACTTTGCGTTAGAAAATGACTCCTCACATTATACTACGACACGTTCTATAAAAACAAGTCGACAACAACTCCCATGATGCACCATTTAATAAATGCTGATCCGACTAGTTCAACACACTGTTGTCTCTGTCCTAAGCCAGAATAGCTGTGATGCAAAGCAGACAGACAAAATAACGGCAGGAAACTGTAAAATTATTTTCGTGAACATGTTGCCCAGAAGTGTCGTCGATGGAAAGGTTTCCCAGATTTGATGAATTTACTCGAACCAGTCTATCAGTTTCCTTCACAGCGCACCATCACCAGGCTCATTGAATCGCAAGAAGCGAAAGCAGAAGCTGTTAAAAAGTTAGCCAAAGCAGCTAGCGTTGCCATAACAACAGACTGTTGGACCACTTTAACAGCGCAGCGTTATCTCACCATAAAGTGCCACTACTGCCGACCTTCTCACCGAGATGATTATTGAGGCTGTAGAGCAGTGGGGAGTTGAAATAAATATGTATTTTAAAAAAAAAAAAAAAAAAAAAAAAAAACACTCTGCCTGTGGTATGTGTAATCATTTTTTACATTTTTTAATTTTTTAACATGCATTTCTTCATGATTAAATCAATAATTGATCGCTAATTCTCCCGACAATCGTTCAAAAAGATATTCACAAATGCCCATCCCTACATGTCACAAAAGCAAGTAAATGTCGTTGTCTGAACGTTGCTAACTGCTAGCAGAACGATGTTAGCAAATAGCGACCAACTGGAAACATCAGACGAGATTGCGCTGGTTCCGGCACGCAGTATTACTCTCGCCAATCAATCACTCGCATTGCTCAGTCTCGCCTATTACCCGTTGAATTGATCGTAAATCACTTTTACTACGGTAGTAATAGTGATTGATGAGCCAGTAGACAAATAAAAAATGTAAGTAGCAGCAATGCAGAGATGATTGGCGGATGTTTCTTCAGCTCCATTACTTTCACAGCTGACGTATGATAATATTCATACCTATATATTAAGCTTTTGATTAATCACAGCGTATGGAGTAGTGAACCCAATTTAATCGAATATTGCAAAAAATGTCAAAAGAAACATTTTCTATAACGCCTTTGACACAGGTCAGCGTGCTTTGTTCAATCTTTATAAGCTAAAAGTAATAAAATAAATAAAAAATGTTAAACTAGACCAAACATTTTCTGCCTTAGTCCCCCGCGAGTCTGTCACACCGAATGACCATCCTTAAAAAAAATCTCTGGGGCGTCCCTATCAATATCGACTAATATAATTTACCAATAAATAGCGGGTGATAACATGCTGTTTTCATTTTCTTTTTCTTTTTCGTCCATGCGTCACGGGAACAACATAAGGCCATGCCCACATTATGACGTCTTTAGCAACGACTGGATCTGCAGAAAATGCAGCAGAAGTATTTCTCTAAACTTGCACAAGGAATAAACATTACATAATTTTCAGCTTTAGTATCAGTATCTGTATCAACCATGATGAGTAGAAAATTATCGGTTATCTGCATCATTTAGAATTTTTCATATTGTGCATCATTAATTCAACTGATTTAATATGAGTGCATTTAACTAAAATGTTGTAGTAGCAAACTAATATATACATATTATTTACCAACAGGCTTTAACATCTGAGACAGTACATTATGTCCATAAATGTAGCAGAAAAGTCAGTAAATGAATGTTTGGTGGATTATTACTGCGTTGTACCATCACTTGTTAGTAATAAATGCGACCCTGTTGAAAAACCTGTTTATTTCACATATTTTACATATTTTAAATGGAGCCAGATCTTCAAGGAAAATGGAATTGTGGGATGAGCAGCAAAGCAAAGCTTTGTGGAAAAACATTCCCAATTTTTTAAGCAAATGACAAACAGCTGCTTCTGTTGACTCTTCTTTGGAGTTGTTTATAGGACTGGATAATTGAGGTCTGAAGGAACAAAACATCTCACAAACATGGAAGATCCATTGATCCCCAAACAAGAGTCAGGAGCAGAATCAGCTATTCAGCATTAGCGGAAGAGATTTGGTGCAACCCACATTCTCATCTCTGCATTTTCCTGACAGATGTGGGTCCTTTAGAAAGGGAAACGAACACACCTTAAAATGGTATAAGATGTACTGCTAAGCAGCATTTATACGTAAAGAAATAATCCACCAAACATTTATTTCCTTACTTTTTGTGCAAAACATAATTTGAACCATTCTTGATGACTGGAGGAAAACATGTCCGTTCATTTCAGAACATTTCGTTTTATCTACTGCTTTAACGGCAACATTACCAGAGCTGCATGCATCCTGGTATCCCAGGATGAGCTGACGTTCTCTTCTCAGAGAGCTTAAAGTGATGTGAGCAATGTTTGACCATTTCATTCTTTAATTGCTCCATAAATGAGATCAGGTGGCTGTGGAGCAAAGTCCAGGACAGTCACCATTCTGTGGTCAGAGCTCGGGGGTGTGCTGGAGCTCAGTGTTTTCCCAGTCACGAATCTGGCAGCACTGACTTTAGCTTAGCTTAGCTTAGCTTAGCGTAGTTGCTGTAATCTGGTGGTTCCAACTAGCACCACTCTGCGAAAGTGAACTAATTAACTCAAGATAATTACGGCTTGTGACCCCAAATTCTGAATGAGTACAAACGAGAAGCCGATTTCACATCAAAGGACTGACTTGACGGACTTCGATAGGGGAACTATATGCCGCGGAAGTACAGGCAAATCACAGGTGATGCACCGCAAATAGCAAAGGCAGCATGAAGCATCCCCAACTTCCATCAACAGGGTTGCTACTATCTGCGGTGCTTCATCTGTGATTCACCTGTACCTCCGCGGCATAGTTCCCCTATTGAATGCCGTCCAGTCAGTCCTTTGATGTGAAATTGGCTTGTCATTTGTTCTCCATCAGAATGTGCGGGTCACCAAATATAATTATCTTGAGTTAGTTCACTTTCGCCCAGTGATGCTAGTTGGAAATGCCAGATTGCAGCAATGATGCTAATCTAAGCTAAAGTCAGTGCTGCCAGATTCAGAGAATGACTGGGTCGGCTAGAAAACGCTTCTGCTCACTTGTTCAACTCAGGGGACTGCGGAGGGAGGTTCAGTTTCACCCAGGGGTGGCATATGCCTTTAAAAAAAACATAGCAAAACAAAAACCTGGCCTAGATTCTTCTGTGTTGTCTAACTTCAGGCCCATCTCTAATGTCCCCTCCCTCGTTAAGGTTTTAGAAAAGATTGTGTACAATCAGCTGATGGTGTTCCTTGAAGAGCACTGTGTTCTGGAAATGTCCACTCTGCTGAGAGTATTTAATGATATACTCATGGTGACGGATTCTGGTGACTGTGTTCTGCTTGTTCTCTTGGATCTGACGGCTGCCTTCGATACGGTGGATTATCAGATCCTTATATCCAGGCTGGAGCAACGGGTGGGCATCACAGGCTCAGCCTTTCATTGGTTTAGATCTTACCTTTCAGAGTGGAGATTTTGTGTCAGATTTTAGTTCCACAGATGCTGAGCTCCCTTTGGGGGTGCCACAAGGCTCAATTCTTGGGCCACTTCTTTTTTCCCTGTATCTTCTGCCTTTAGGTACACTCTTTTGGAAGCATAAAATTTCCTTCCATTTGTATGCAGATGACAGCCAGGTTTATTTTCCCCTCACAGGTACAGGTATATGCTCTGTTTAGCCTCTCCTTGATTGCCTGTCAGAAATCAGGAAGTGGATGGCAGTAAATCCATCATCAATTTGAATGAAAATAAAACTGAGGTTATTATATTTAGACTCAGCAGCTCATGCAGGGAACCCAGTGTGGACTACTCTTGGCTTGCCCCCTATGAGAAACCTGTTATCATTGGCTTAGGTGTTAAAATCGATGCTGACTTAAAGCTGGACAAGCTTGCGGTGGTGAAATCCAGCTTTTTTAATCTTAGGCGCCTGTCAAACATGAAATCTATTTTATCTAGGCGTAATTTGGAAACTATCATTCGTGCTTATTACATCTTGATTTAGATTAATCTAATCTCCGTTTTTAACAGGTACAAAGAATCAAGAACACGTCACACCCGTTTTGGCTTCCCTTCACTGGCTCCCTGTTCAATGGCGAATTTATTTTTAAATTATTTTATTTGTTTTTAAGTCTCTTAATTCCCTGGCTCCTTCTGATTTGACCAACTAAACAGATGTGGAGTAGCTCCTTTAGCAATAAAAACTGGCAATAATACGAACACCCCGATGAAGAGACGGCAATGTCATACTGACTGTTGAATCAGAGGCTCGTGTTCTTTTACACTGTGATATTTATGCGGACATTCGTGATGATCTTTTTGGAATACTTTCTAAGTTTATTGTTAATTTTAATTGTCTTGATGATGCAAGTAAATTATGTGTAATTTTAGCTGGTAAACATTGGATGACTGTGCCAAAGCCTGCCACCTAATGCTAAATAGAAAGCTGTCTTTTATGAGTTCTAACTTATAAAGTAACTGTGTATGTTTGGTTTTTATGGTACCATAGTGTACCTGTGTGTTCATGTACATAGTTATTTGTGGGTTTTTATGCATGCCCATATGGTATGCATACATGTACATTATATTCGTGTTTATTTTAATGTTTTTTTTTTTGTTGGTTTTTTTTTTTTGGTGTCTCACAACTCTTTTTCTGAGTGGTCCCCAACACTTTTCATCCGTCAACAGGAGGGGTGTAACAATGTTTTGAATGTATATTGCTGGTTTCTTTGTTTTGTTTGGGATTGTGTGTTGTGGAGTGACACTGAAATAATCTTCTTCCATGTGTCCCCACTCGTTCTCTCCGGTCAGCTCAGAGGTGATTGAGCCTTTTCCATTTTAGGTCCACAGCTGTGGACACATACATGGATACATACATACATACATGGATACATAAACATGGATACAATACATACATAATTATGATTTCGAACATTTTCATTAATTTACTGATATCTGATATTTATGCACTACTTTTTATACACACACAAACGTTTTTTCTTGTTTAAAAATGAAAAAGACCACACACATACTACATGCATACCTATACACACAATTATATGTATGTGTGTAATTAGACAGACAGACAGATAGATACTGTAATTATTATTATTACTGCAAACACTATTACCATTATTATTATAACAGTAATATCATTAACAGTAGTATCATTATCATTATAATTAAAAAAAACTTTAACTATACCTTTATTAAGAAAAAGAAATTACAAAGACTTTGCAATTTCCCTTCGTGAATAATTGTTTATAATATAAAGTTAATTGAGAACAACAGTTAATAAAAAGCAACGAAACATCCCACGTTCACTGGCTCAGGACGCTTTGAACTGACCGCTAGAGGGCAGCAGTTGCAATGACATTGCCACGTCAACTTACACGAAGTAGGACGTCCACTGCGTCATCGCGTAATATTTGAGCATGCTTACTACGTCTGGACATAAACAAAGGCAGGACGTCGCTCTGCTTTAAACTCTTTCCTCGAGATTTTACATGCAAACATTTCCGAAAGGTCGGAGAGCCTCTTGTATCTGGAGCCATGGAAAACGCACTACTGATGCGAGTGAGCGTGTTCACCGACCAGGGAGGCAGGAAATACATGGAGGATGTGACCGAGGTCATCGTAGAGCCCGAGCCGGGAGAAGATGAGCCGTCGTCGGGTGAGCAGGAGGAGAGTATTGGGGGTGATTGCACATTCAGCACCTCGGCTGAAGACCCCCAACCAGACCTCACCGGCGTAACCGTGGAAACCCCGCAGGTTACAGACGCTTCTTGTGAGTCAGGGCGAACAGAAGGCCAAACTATTTTTGTGGAGACCTCCCCGGAAAGTCGGTGCTCACCTCGACTCGAGCCGAGTCCCACAAGCCGATCCCGCCGTTCCGTGGCGTTCTTCGCCGTGTTCGACGGCCACGGGGGTCGCGAGGCCGCGCAGTTCGCACGAGACTATTTATGGGAATTTATGAAGAAACAAAGAGGATTCTGGTCCGACTGTGACCGGGAGGTGTGCTCGGCAATACGCAAAGGATTTGTAGCCTGCCACCATGCTATGTGGAAGAAGCTACGTAAGTTTCCACAACACCCTTCACAGCTGTGCAGAATGACACTGATAGTCGCTGTAATGTTCCTCCATGTGTGTGCTAATCTCCTCACATTAATAACATGCACATGAATCCAGTCCTCTGGGTCACACTGCGGTCTGCGGCCTCCGCCTGCTATGTGTTTATCCCTCCATAAACCGTGGCGCCCTGCTAGCTTAAAGCTAAGCTTGCTAGAAAATTCCACGCCCGGTCATTTTCAACTGGTTACAAACACGTTGCCCCCTAAAAAAGACTCACGTAACACTCTATATCTACAATTAATTTACTTTGCTGTGTGAACACACACGTTCATTAGTTTGTTTTTCTTTTCTACATAAATGATGTTAGATAGCTAACGACGTTAGCATTAGCCACCGGCTTCCCGGAACAAAGCCTGCCACCGCGGATGCGCGAGGCATAGCACCCGCTTTACCAGTTTGAAAAACTACGGTCACAGTTACATATTCAGTGTTGGCATTAGTTTATATGTTCTTTTCTGAGTCATAAATGACATATTTTCAGGTTGTGTTGTTGTCAGCGGCTGTTATTGACTATCTTTTAGCCGGTGAAGGGTGCACGGACGCCGGCGTCTGAACTTGCCGGGACATGTCAGCTGTTAGCTACAAAACATCGGTACTGCGCATGTCCGGCTTAGCACAGACTGGAAAGACCTGCTCCAGGACAGACAGATGTCCCTGTAAACCACAGTTCTTACAATTGTTAATAACGATTAGTTCCGCTCATGGGATGTTATTAAACACATTCAGTAATGTGTTTGCAGACATTATAAGTTGAGCTAACTTCTTTTTTTTTTTTTTGTTTATCTCCTCAGCTGAATGGCCTAAAACCCTGACAGGCCTTCCTAGTACATCAGGCACAACTGCCAGTGTGGTAGTCCTCAGAGGAAACCGTATGTATGTGGCCCACGTGGGGGACTCTGCTGTGGTCTTGGGGGTCCAAGATGACCCCTCAGTCCCGTTCATCAGAGCTGAAGAAGTAACACAAGACCACAAGCCTGAATTGCCCAGAGAGCGGGAGCGTATCGAAGGTCTCGGGGGAAGGTAAGGTTTAACCAACCTCGCTTGTTGGTTTTAATTGTGGATATATATCAAAATGAGAAGTAAACACCAGCAGATTCTGGAGGTTGTTGGTTTATCTAAAGATGTTTCCAGAAAAAGACAGTCCCCAGCTTCAGATCATTCCTTCTTATCATTCAGCACCCTACCACCATCAGTCTGATGAAGAAGTGCTTGAAAAGTCTCTTGAGCGCAATAGCAAATCAACTTGCTATCTGGGTAAAGAGATAATCCTTTATTCCGTCTTTGGTCTGCCTGTTGATAAACTGTTGGTATTGACGGAAACTGTGCTGATGTGATCAAGTAAGAACTTTTTTTAAAGGGATTGTCAATTAACTGGTTAATCTTCTGGAATGGACCCTGGACTATCTTAGCGTAGAATATACGTTGCCTTGTAACTGAAGTATAATGCATCAGAACAGGGCTTTCCTCTTACTTGCACTCAGTCCACTTTCTGTGGGGTGCAGAGGATCAGTTTTGACCAAGTGGGGCAGAAAGCTGGAGAAATGTGGAGGAGCGAAGTGAGTGGGCAGGAGTGGTGATGTGGAGATCAGATATGTACAGTGGGGCCAGATTGTGAAGTGCTGCGAAAATGATTAGGAGTATTTTAAAGTTAATTCTCTGTTTTATGGGAAAATATCATGCATGCTGTTTGCAGTAGCCATAATTATGCCTCCTGAACAATAAAAATCTCTTTACTCCACCATTTACCATCTGGAAACTACCGGTAGCCTTTTGTTGGGGTCTTAACCCCTAGCACAGCTGGGACATAACAATTCTTAGGGATGCACGATATAATCGGCCCCCTATCAGTATTGGCCTTTAAACTGAGTATTGGACATCGGCCACCCAACTGATATTTAACCGATCAGCCTGCTGTTTCTAAAGTCTTTAAAAAAAAACTTCTTCTTCCTCTTCTTCTTCAAAAGCTTCTTTTTTACAAACTTTGTACACTCTAAAGACTGGGGATGGGAAAAAATATCAATACACTGAAATTTCGCAAAATTTTCATTTAAAAATGTGGTCTCAATCTATTTTGCAAACGAAATCTTGTGATATTTCATCGTTCTGTTACGAATCTTGCGAGAAGTCACCAAAAGTTTGCGGTACTTTCATATGCTGATATCATATTGACAATTATTGATATTATATTGATAATTTAGTCACAAAATCTCGCAATATTTCATCATTCTGTTACAATTTGAGCTGCAGCTAGCAATTATTTTAATAGTCAATTAATCTACCCCTGTAATCTATTGATTAATCGATTAATCGGATAAGCTCTCTCTCTGTTTTTAAAGATGTGACTGTGATGCAATGGCGTAATGAGTCCAAACTGGCACCAAAGACTGTGGTTGACGTGTAACGAGTAGGTGCATTACTGCCACCCACTGGTAGGGAGTGTCCGGAAATAGTTTATACAGACCGGAAGCAATGCGTGAAGGAGGACTTAAAAAAGGTAAACGAAGAATCGATTTAAAAAAAATTATTGATTATTTTTTCTAATTGATTAATGCGATTAATTTTTTCAGCCCTAGTTACAATATCTCGCAAGAATTCACAAAAATATCGCAATGTTTTAATATGCTATCATATTGACATTTAATTTACTAACAAAATCTTGGGATATTTTATAGTTCTATTATAAAATCTCACGAGAATTCATTAAATATCATGAAATTTCAAAACAAAACGATGAAATATTGCAAGATTTGGCTAGTAAAATAGATCGATACTGCGTTTTTAAATGTCAATGTGATATGAGCATTTTAAAATATCCCGATATTTCAGTGTATCGATAATTTTTCCCACCCCTAGTCATTAGAAGTTTTAAAGTCTGTTAAAAGAAGTTTTTGAATTTTTTTTTTTTTTTTTAACTTTAGAAACAGCGGGCTGATTGGTTAAATATCGGTGGGGTGGCCGATGTCCGTTATTCAGTTTTAAGGCCAATACTGATAGGGGGCTGTTTATATTATGCATCCCTAAAATTTATGTTGTCGTATTTACGTCAACGATTACGTCAAAGTGTGCCCCAGCCCTACAGCAGATTTACAGGTGTGGGCGGGTCGCGGGCAAGTTACGTAATTTTATTAAATTTTTGTGGCATGAGTGGTTTTACGGAGGCTGTTTGGCACCGTGGTGACCCATAAAGCTCGGTGTTGCGTCACCGGGATGCTGGATGAAATCTTCTTTCTACGGCAATATCCCGAGTCCCAAACAGTCTGCGGCAGATTTTTGCCGTTGTCACTTTCTTTCATTAAACAGGACGTTTACTTGGCGTCGGTTTAACATTTATGCTAGGGATGGGCACTTGCGATAATCTTTTTGGTTGATCATCGGGAGAATTAACAATCTATTATCAATTTAATCATTAGGAAATGCATGTAAAAAATCATTATTACACATATCTCGGACAGACTGTTTTTTTTTTTTTGTCTCAAATACGTATTTATTTCAACCCCCCACTGTGGTTGAAATACCCCCAACCCCCTCAACCCCCACCTTTCCCATCGATGACACTTCTGGTAGGGCTGGACATTTAATCGAATTTTGATCGTGATTTCATTTTTGCCTTCTCATGATCATAAAAACAGTATAATCGAAGAAAAACGATTGTCACATGTAATGTCACGTGTATGTAAATGCTACGCCATTTTTTGTTTATCACTGAAGCCAGAAGAATCCTTACGTGAACAGACAGGTGGAGTTATAGGAAGCAAACTGCAGGCAGCATAGAACAGGAATGCATGTAGACTGTGTTCATCTTTTATTGCTATTATTATATTAATATATTATTACTATTATTATTCTGTGCCTTGTTTCTAATTTATTTGTCAGTTTTTTGAAGTTATATTTGAGGTTGATTTTTGGTGGTTCAATAAACACTTTTTTTTAAATCAGTGAAAAATCGTGTATATTAATCGTTATTTCAATATCAATCAAAATAATCATGATTATTTTTTTTTCCCCATAATCGTCCAGCCCTAACTTCTGGGCAACATAACCACTAAAATCATTTTACAGATTCCCGCCGTTATTTTTTCTGTCTGCTTTGCGTCACAGCTCCTCCGGCTTCAGACCGAGACAACGGTGGTAGAACAGAGGATTCATTACCTTTAAGCTCAGTCGGATCAGCGTTTGTTAAATACATCGTGGAAGTCGTTGTCGAGTTGTTTTCATAAAACGTGTCGTAGTATTTATTTTTTTCTTATTTTTATCTTTTAATTTAAATATCATATTTCGTTTTTTTTTTTTTCCCAGTGTGAGGTGTCATTTTCTAACTCAAAGTGGTCCCACACCAGAAGTCACCGTGCTCGCTTCATGTTTAGACGAGCCTTCTTTCAGCTGTGAAAGGGAAGACGGCAGCTCGCAGGCGGCTTTCTCTGCTTGGGATATCCCCCCACTGGTAGAATATTTTATTACCGCCGCATAGTGAAATTTATTACATAGCTTCAAGACGTACACAATGAATGAACTCTGTTTTATAACACCGTCTGATGATCCCCAAAAAATTATATGATAGGAAATATTCTTAATGATCAATTATCGTTTAATTGTGCCCACATTCCCCTTAATCAGCTAAAAAAAAAGGCGAATCAGGGCCCCTTATACGCCGGGAAAATGTGAACAATCGGTATCATGTACGTTGAAAAGAATTCAGAAATGACCAATTAAAGTTTTTCTTGTTCCTGTTTTACTGTTTCTCTAAGTTCATATCAGTTTGCAGTCAACATAATAGCGTATTAGAGAAGTAACGTTCCTGACACCACATGTGTGAAATAGTTTCATATTTTGGACAGTTGAAAATAAACTTTGGTCAGTGTATTTTTTCATCTACCGGACAACTTTTCCAGTGAGTCAAAAAGTTAATTTCAGACACTGTGTGAGAACAAGAGCAGCTTTTTGAAATATTTTCCTTTGAACACAGGACATGTCTGAAACGGCGGAAATGTACGAGGAGTACTTGAAATGAGTGTAATGTTGTCTTGTTATCTGTTGACAGTGTGATCAAGAAGTCAGGAGTGAACCGGGTGGTCTGGAAGAGGCCGAGGCTCAGTCACAACGGACCGGTCCGTCGGAGCACCGTCATCGACCAAATACCGTTCTTGGCAGTAGCCCGAGCTTTAGGTTAGAGTATTAATACACACACATACACACACTTCAGCTTTTTCCCCTTAAATCAGGAACTGTGGCAGACAGGACTGGTTTACACCTCCTCAAACGGAATCTGTCAGTTCTTCTTTTACTTTTTTCTTTCATTTTGAGCTTTTAAAGGCACATTACGTAACTTTCCAACTTCATGACCCGTTTGATGTGCTGTCCAGCATCCTGAAACTGGGGAACCACTGTGTTTCTTCTTGTTTCTGGGATGGCGTGTGGTGATGCAGCCGAGTCTGGCTCCCCGCACCGCGTCACCTGTCGTTTTAATCGTGCACCATGGCTGACTCACCTCGTTATAATCTGCATATTTCACGTTTTTATTCTTTTTTTTTGGTGAGATGGAGATGTGTCAAGGCATGATTTGAAGAACACCAGCTAATTCCAGTTCGTTAGTCCAGGAGGAGGAAGGTGATGGTGGCGAGGAGCGTCAGGCTAAAGCCCGCCGTAAACACACCACCTGGCTGGTCTGGAGACCCGTTGCCAAGTGATCGTCGATTTCTTATGATTCTTGGTCTCATTTTAAAGGAATATTTCACCCTCAGAATGATTTAACTTTATTTTCCACTTACCCTGATGGTGAGCAAGACTCTGGACCACTTTTTTAATATGTCAAATGCAGACGGAGATCAGGGCGACTTCTCTTTTCCCCCCAATGGAGTTCGCCAGGGTCCAAGCCAAAAAAGTCCATAAAGGTCCACAAAAAATTGTCAATATTTCTCCATACTGCTCGTCCCATGTAATCCAAGTGTCCTGAGTGGGTAGCGTCCAGAATTTACTTGAAACTACGCCATTTAGTATATTTTTAGAGTCTAAAAAGGAGTATTGTTTACGTCCATGAAGCGCGCACAGAAGCCTCGGCGTTCAGAGCCTACTCTGCTGATAATGCAGGCGTAGAAGAAGAAATTCACTGTTTACATTGTGGTAAGAGCGACAGAGCTCTAAACAAACCCGGACAAACACAGGAGGGGTTGGATATTGATCTAAAAGAAAGAAAAAGAGAACGCGCGATCTCGTCTGCCGCGGCTTCCGTAGTTTCGTGAACGCGCATCGGCGTGCTTGCTGGGCATGCGATGTAGTCTTGTTTAGACTCTAAAAATATACTAAATGGCGTAGTTTCAAGTAAATTCTGGACGCTACCCACTCAGGACACTTGGAGACAGGGGATCCCAGTTCTGACCCCCCCTCCGCACACATCCCTTTCTCCCCCCCCCAACCTTCTTCCTTTCCCCTCCTCTTTTTCCTCTCTCCCCTTTCTTCTTTAATAACATCCCCATTATCCTTTCCCCCCCCTTCTCCCCCCCCCCCCCCCATCCATATTTTCCAACACACACATTTTTTCATTTACATGGGACGAGCAGTATGGAGGAATATTGACAAGTTTTTGTGGACTTTTATGGACCTTTTTGGCTCGGACCCTGGCGAACGCCATTGGGGGGGAAAGAGAAGCCGCCCTTATCTCCGGCTGCATTTGACATATTAAAAAAGTGGTCCAGAGTCTTGCTCACCATCAGGGTAAGTGGAAAATAAAGTTAAATCATTCTGAAGGTGAACTATTCCTTTAAAGCCCCCTCACAGATCACAGCCCAGATGCTTTTCTTTAAAATAGATGATAGTGTAACCTTTTTTCTGGCTCAGATGATCCCCGCCCCATCAACGCTGTGACTACCTTTACTTCAGGGCTGCTGTGTCAGCGGAGGCCCCGTCCTCGTACGACAACGCTGCTCGTTTATGTTTATGCTGACTGTAACAGCAGCGGGCGAGACGGCGATGCTGCTGGGTCATGTGTAACTATAGACATACTATAGACACTATAAGACATACCCGTGGAGAAAAAGAAAAAGTATTTCCATTTGATAATCCATATCTCCTGGATTTTATAACGACTGTGAAATACTAAAGGCAGGGTAGGGGATCCTGGACAAACGGTTCAGCCTTAAATTTGAAAAAATAAACCACGCCTCCAGAGCACAGGAACACGTCCTAAAAGTGATAATTATCTCACCTCCAACTTCTTCTGCGGCGTAAAACATCCTCACTGCAAACACCAACACCTCCATGACTTCATCCACATCCGTTTTTTCTTTTTAAGAGCAAACAGCGGCATAGATAATGGCAGCGAGTAGCCATGTTGGTCTTGGTTCGTCTGCATTGTAAGACGCTCACGGCGAGTTGCAAGCGCATGTGAGGAGAGCGCAACTAACGGCGGTCGAGTTTGATGGACATAAGAATCATTCAATCAGTACGGGCCGTTCGCATCCCCATCCAATGGGGTTTTTCCAGTCCTGTTCGTCCCACGGGTGATTAATTTTTTTAAATTTTTGTGTCAGAACATTTAATTAATTGTCTGCAATCAGGGTGTGAAGAAGACTTTAAAGGAATAGTTCACCCACAGAATGATGATACTTTATTTTCCACTTACCTTCATGGTGAGCAAGACTCTGGAGCACTTTTTTAATATCTCAAATGCAGCCAGAGAGGACGACTTCTCGTTTTCCCCCCAACTTTCATATAATGAAGGTCGCCAAGGTCCGAGCCAAAAAGGTCCATGAAAGTCCACAAAAACTTGCAGTACTCCTCCATACTGCTCGTCCAATGTAATCCAAGTGTCCTGAGTGGGTAGCATTCATAATTTACTTGAAACTACGTCATTTAGTATATTTTTAGAGCCTAAACAGTACTACATCGCATCTCTAGCAAGCACGCTGATGCACGTTCATGAAAGTACGGAAGCCACGGCAGGCAAGATCCCACGTTCTCTCTTTCTTTCTTTGTTTTAAATCAATATCCAACCCCTCTTGGACCCTCATGGGTTTATCCGGGTTTTTCTGCAGCTCTGGCGCTCTTAGCACAATGTAAACGGCGAAGTTCTTCTTCTACGCTTTTATTATCTGCAGAGTAGGCTCTGAACGCTGAGGCTTCCGTAGTTTCGTGAACGCGCATTTGCATGCTTCATGAAAGTAAGATGTAGTACTGTTTAGGCTATAAAAATATACTAAATGATGTTGTTTTGAGTAAATTATGGACGCTACCCACTCAGGACACTTGGATTACATGGGACGAGCAGCATGGAGGAATACTGACAAGTTTTTGTGGACTTTTATGGACCTTTTTGGTTCAGACCCCGGCGAACTCCATTATATGAAAGTTGGGGGGAAACTAGAAGCCTTCCTGATTGCCGGCTGCATTTGAGATATTAAAAAAGTGTTCCAGAATCTTGCTCACCATGAGGGGGAGTGGAAAATGGTTAGATCATTCTGTCGGTGTACTGTTCCTTTTAAGTTGTAAAACAAAAGTTTATGTATTTTCTGCATATAGCAGTACTAAAGGATAAAAAAATCTTTTGTTTCACAATTTGATTAATCAGGATTAATCTTTCGACAGCCCTAAAAAATATGTTACGCTGTAGTCTCATAACTTTCCTTCATCATAAATGAGAAGGATCAGGTGTCTCCAGCAAACTGATCAGTCTCTCCCACCAGTTAAATGGAAAACGGTTTTCCTTCTTTTAGCTGATTGTGGTGTCATTTTTTCCTTCATGGCAGGTGATCTGTGGAGTTACGACTTCTACAGTGGGGAGTTTGTGGTTTCTCCTGAGCCGGACACCAGCGTGGTGGTCCTTGACCCCAGGAAACATCGCTACATCGTTCTGGGCAGTGATGGTTTGTGGAATATGGTGCCACCGCAAGAGGCCATCTCCATGTGTCAGAACAACGACGAGGAAATGGTGAGTGGCAGAAAGGCTCGTAACGATCCATGCCTCGTTATCGGCTCGTGTCAACGTGACATCCACTCTGCTGCAGGCACCGTGTGGGGTATCGAGTGCCAGGCAGCTGGTCAGCCACGCTCTGCTGCGGTGGCGCCAGCGAATGCTGCGCGCTGACAACACCAGCGCCATCGTCATCGCCCTGCAGGAGCCGGGCTCACCGCAGGAAACGCTGCACCAGGAGGAGGTGCTTCTGGACCTGGCCAAGGTGTCCCAGTGTCCTCCCACTTCAATATCCCGCGCAGACACTCCACTCCTTCAGGTAAGGACGGGTGTATTTCAGACGGCGTGCTTCATCAGTTTGGGTGTAGGATGTGAATCCACAGCTGTGGCCAAAAGTTTTAGAATGACGCAGAAATTAATTCCCACAAAGTCGCTTCACTGTTTTCAGACCTTTTTTCCAGATGTTACTATAGCAACTAAAATATAATTACAAGCATAAGTATGAGAGACTTCTTTACCTTCACTCAAAAACAGAGGTACAGGACAGGAACATTTCTGTACCTGAAGGTCCTTTTTTTACAAATATTCTCTCAAAAGTACAATATTGGTCTTTATGTGGTCAGAAGTACCTATATACTATGAAGAAGGGTCCAAAGTAATATAAAGTACAAATTTGTACCATTTCAAGCCTAAGGGTACCTGCAGCATTGAAATATGTGAGTAGCTTGTACAATATCTATATATAGCAGTCCTCATAATAATCTTAGTAATAATTACATTATTAATTCATTATTAGCATCTTTGATTGTTGTCATGATCTCTATTTTATTGACTTTTTTTCATCATTTTTAATTGGTTTAATTGTACTTTATTAACTCGTACAGCTTGATAAGGTACAAAAATGGACTTTTATCGGCACCAGTTCCTGACTGATGTGGGGATGCAGCTGTTGATACGAAGGCGCAGTCATACGATGTTATCCGTGGTCACGTTTTATTAAATCCTGGGACGTATAATTAACATGTGGGAACGAGATAACTGAGTCGTGGTGTTACAAATGTGTGCAAACGACATAAACTGCCAACAGCCAGTCGTTAATACATGAAGAACTTAAACCATCTGTATGATGTCTAAAATGAACTCAACTTGCTGAGTTACGGAGATTTGGGGATTTTTCATATATGCTATTGTCGCTGTCGGGTACAAACCTGCTCTCCATTTTACATCATGAAGAGACCCTCTACTTCATGCGAGTTTAATCTGGTGAAAATATTCAAAAAGTAAATAAATTAATACAGTCAAACATGACTTTAGTGTAAAAAACTCAATCCAAAGTTTGATGATGTGTCCAGGTTTTACAAAACCACACGTTTTTTATCACTTGCTGAAAAATAACAGTTTTGGACATAGGTTTGCACCAGACAGCAGCGATATGTGACTGATAAAAATTCCCCATCACTCTGATTTCGCAGTTAATGCTTGTAAATGATCATATTCATCATAATTAAGAAGAAATAACTGGATTTTAACCCCTTACGTCACGCCTGATGGTGTGTAATTGCAAAAAGTTTTTCCATTACACTTTTTCCGATAAAGCAGGTTTTTTTGCATGTCTGAATTTGTCAGGGACAAAATTTGCTCTTGTGGGGGTGTTGAATAAAATCCAACTGTGCCAGATTTGTTCAAATTTGTCCTTTTGATTTCTTAGTTGATAGTTAAGCTTTTCCATCTGAAATATTTCTAATATAATTCCATTCCAGTCATGCAGAGTAGGTTGAGACTCCTTTAAATTTTTTTTTATTTGCTTGCCACCAGGAGAAATTGCAGCAACTTAATATCACTCCCACCTTTCAGGGAAAGGACAAGACCCAGATACAGGACATAAAACTCAGAGGGAACTGAGTGTTAAAAAGGCCTGAACCCCCCCCCCCCCCCCCCCCCCCCCCCCCCCCCCTCCAGAAGGCCTTTAAACTGGGACAGTCCCAGAAGATATGATAGTGATTTTTAGAAGAACGTTTGCTTGCAGAATGGTGAACGAGTGTTATCCGTGTCAGTAACCTGTTGTTTTCCTGCAGCGGCCTTCCGATGAAGACTCCAACTCGTCCTTCTGCGAGTTCCTGCCTGCCCTGGAGCGACGGGACGGACTATCTGGGAGCAGCAGCTTGTACCACATGAGTCTGTCCGACCCCTTCGCTCTGACTCCGCTGTGTTCAAACAGCAGCAGCGATCTGCCCGGTCTCTCCTGTCCCGACAGGACGCTAAGCAGCAGGACAACCGGCAACAAGAGAACTATGAATGCATCGCCGCCAGCAGGCCTCTTGTCAAAGAAGGCCCGCCGCAGGACTACGGCCAGGCCGCCCCTGGCCCAGCACAACGCTGAGAAAAAACAGAAGGAGTCCAGCAGCGTGTCTCCCATCCTCCAGCAGCACAACAAGAACACGGTGTGTGTGTTCTGAAAGCAGCTTCCAGCCCTCAGCGGCGTCTGCAGAGACCTTCCTGCTCCGCACGTCTGCAGCCGACTGCTCGCCGTCACCACCGCGCGGCTTCCTGCCAAGGTCGCTGCTCAGCATTACTACAACTGTCACTTGAAAGTTTTTGGTTTTGGATGAATTCTTTCTGTGTGTCTTCGTCTTCAGATTCTCCTGAAACGCCAATAAACGAGCAGTGTGTGGGATGAAGGGGTATCCATCAGCGTCCGTGCATCCTGGCCTCGCCCCCCTCCGCACACCAGAAGCCACGGTGGCCAAAATCCTACATGAACCAAATACGATTGGGGTTTTTTTCAGGACATTATTAATGAAGTTTTCTCTCATCCCATTTAATAATCTGAATTTGGATGATCTCATTGAGAGAAGCTGATTCTAGCATGTAGGTGGTTTGCTACAGTGGAAAACCGAATCCACCAAAAACACGGTATCATCCTTATTTATGAAGTTTCGAAAACATTTAAAGCCCTACATTTAGTATTTTTACCATCAGTTATTACAGCTGCTGTTTTAAAAAAAAACACTTTGTCGTTATCTCTGTGAGAAAAGGTAATTTCCAGCGTGCAGGATTCTGACAGTTGTCCAGTTTTAAGGGTTTTAAGGAAGAGTTTTCTCCCCGGCGCGCTTCGTTGTGAAAGATGCACCTCTCATCGGCCTGGCAAAGAACTTGTGCTCTAATTCTCCTGAGGCAGAGAAGGAGAAGATCAGCAGCAAATAAAAGGGTGTTGGTCCACCTGATCCTGATGGCACGGCCAGACTTGGGGGAATACCGGCTCTTCCGGAAGCTCCACATTCATACGGACCGTTCCGAGGTCTACTCAGGCTGACCAAGGAACGGTTTGACAGCCTGTTGTCCACAGTTGGTCCAAGCCTCGGGAGAATGCGGACAAACTTCCGGCCGCCCATCTCTCCAGCTGAATGCCTGACCAACTGTCCCAGAGCTCAGGGCGAAGTGAAACGAGATAAATCGGTACCACGGTGCCCACTTCACGTGCCGCAGAGCTCAGCAGCAAGCCCTGCCGCCGCGGAAACACACACACAATGAAGGGCTTGCCACCTGAGCTTTGCATGTTTGATGCGAAGGGCCCTTTACATCAACAGATGCTGCATCATCAGATATCATCAGATATCATCTGATATCTCACGATTAGTGCTGCGTCGCTTTAATACGGTGCGTACACATCAGACCCGATTTGGTCATCAGGTTTACATGCAAAGTCAATGGCCGACGCGCGTCGAGGAGGCATCGAAAACCTGCGGCACGTCGAATTTTGAGCATTTGACGTGCGTCACGGGTGGCAGACGCCGGAGTTGGAAAATCTGAACTAGCGTCAACCAATCAGAGCGACTCAATGTCACGACACAGACACACATTTTATGACAGGACGGGAAACACCCAGTAGAACCAGGGAACCTCCTCTCTCTCTCTCTCTCTCTCTCTGAAGACAGAGGAGGATAAACTGTGATCTGTGTCCGGTCCCGGTGTCTGAACGGTGGTTTGATGACCTGCTGTCCCGATGGGATGTACTGGGCTGATAATGCTGCCCCACATCGGGACAGCGGGACGTTAAACTGGGCCGGATCAGACGGCTGAAAGTGCCGCTCGCCAGCAGCTCCTGAAGTAAATGATGAAACTTGTCACACCTGGAATCATCTGGTGAACCAGACACGGAGCAGAGACGCCCGATGACGACATTCCCTGCTTTATTTATCACATAAAGCCGAGCCGCTCTCTCTCCTGCATCTGCCATGGTGCAGACAGACCGGTGACAGGAAAAAGAAAAAGGGGGGGGGCTCTTCATCAACGTGTGTCGGAGGCGTCTTGACGCTGGAAACTTTTAGCGATCCAGTGTCCAACTTTGGGCGTCAGGCGCGTTTTGATGCCCAAATCGCGTTTGGTGTGTACGCACCGTAATGAAGCGACGAAGCACTAATCGTGAGATATCAGATGATCATCCTGCAGCATCTGTTGATGTAAAGGGCCCTTCGCATCAAACATGCAAACATGACTCGTCCTCATGCTCCACCTACCGCGTCTTTCCATGTTCGAGCATACAGACGTATTTTTTTAATACACGAGGTCGGCTTTGCAGATCTTACAAGTACTTACTTTATTTTGTAAGTGTAATATGCAGTGGTCCCAGAATTCAGGGGTCTTGGGTCTCCATTTTGTTCCCTGATCCGCCACCATCTCTTTGCCTGGCGCTTTACTCTGTCACGCTCGCACAACTCTGAGCAGAGATGGGAAGGACGGGGATGGCTTTTTCTTACACCCTCTTTTTTAAAAAAAAATTTGCTGGCATCAACTTAAACGTTGCAGCCTTAGTGGCCACTGCAAAGGTCTGGATTCAGACTTGGATGTAGAGATGCACCGATCCGTTTTTTCCGATCCAATCTGATACCGATACCTGGGTTGACATATCGGCTGATACCCGATACTGATCCGATACTACTGTTGGATGAATGCAGATATATCTTGCCATGTGAGTGAAGGCATCAAGCTTGACATGAAAAGAACACAGATAAAAATTTACTTAATTTTATTTATTAACAAAGTGTGCGTTTATTATGATATTGAAAACAGGAATTGACTGGATCGGAATGCTCATCCGATAATCCGATCCAGCTAGTTTATCAGTATGGAAGCCGGTATCCGATCCGGGTATGGGATCGGTGCATCTCTACGGGATCCAGGTCTCGGTCGGTGCTGCGTGGACTGTGCTGACGGACCTCCTACATCCTACACACTGGAACTCTAAATGTGTCTTACTTCATCTCTGGTAAGTATGATTAATGTCTCTGGTGTAAATATTATGCATTTTATAGCTGAGTATTTAACTGTTTATGTAAAGCAAATATATTTTTTATACATTCTTTTACGGTATGATGCTAAGACATCAGCTTCCCTTTTAGAGGAGCTCTAACAGCTTTTATCTTTAACTCTGTCAACATGTCCATCTGTGCAGACGCTGTGCTTAAACATAATTGTGTTATTTTATTTAATCACTGGAGAATTGTCTTGAATATAAACTGAAGGTGCTGCTACAGTCAGGAATTGGTAAGCTAGTACATTGTGTATAACGATATAAAATGATATGTAATGGGTGTTTAATAGTTTTCTTTTAGAAAGTACACATTAGTCCTTTTTAAAGTGTTAAGTTTGAATTGCACAGTGCATCTTTGGGGAAAATTCTCACTTATGTGTTGTTAACGATGAAACTCAGCTGTTTGGTGTCCCGCTTCACCCGTTTATGCTGTAAAGTCTCCAGGAATGCCTTCCAGCAGCCCTCTGCTCATGCAGATGTTGGCACGTGTGTCTCTTTAACCGTAGATTGCTTCCTCTGAGTTTGTGTCTGACCAATGACTTGCTTTGGTTCATTTAAAAAAAAGAATCGTTTACAGCTAAAATTTGTGATGATTTCGTGCTCTCAGACTTGCATCAGAGCTGCACTGCAGGTATGAGTGACGCTCCATCGCCTGTTTGCAGCTGCTGGGCTGTTCTTTGAAAGTGTTGCCCCTCCAGCTGCAGCTGTACTGTTTCTGATGAATGGAAAAGACTCATAAATGAGTAAATATGCTTTGGATTGATTTTTTTAAGAGGACATTTTTGCACTATTATGGCGACTTTGAGAAGGAAAAGTCATTTCTTCTGCAAATGACACAAGCAGGAATTGAACCCAGCAGCTGGAGGGTGTCAGATACATAATCCAGAGCGCGCCCTTCGCCTCTTTAGTCTGTGAAGGATTCTAATAACGTGCATTTACCTGAACAGAACCACCATTGCCCAGAGAAGATAATGTCTCTGTCATAAATGTTGCACCATAATATTTTTGTTTTTTCCCTCCCACAGAGCTAAGTGCAATTTCTGACTGTAATTTGTCTCATAGTCTGACGTTGCCAGACAGATGCACAAATTAGAATAAATCATTCTGTTAGAGCAAAGGACACATGGGTTGCCAGACTTGTTTGGTTTCCAGCTCGTAGCATTACGCATCCTTCACAAACGGTACGGGGAGCCGAAATCACGCCCATCTACTCACGTTCAAATATGAATGGGAGTCCACGGGGTGAAAACAGTTACTGGTCCCAGTCGTTCTCTGTCCTGGATTCCAGATGTGTTGGATGTGGATTTAAATTAAAATTTTTCATGCAAAGAAAAAATTAAAGACAGAAATATTAGATTATGTCAGGTTTTGTTTGAAGCCGCTTTGTGGTGTGCGTCCCCGGCTGCGCTAACATGGCGAGTTTTACGCCGGCATCTCACCGCTTTTTCTCACAGGGTTCCTGCAGGGGGAGTTCTTCTTTTTTTTTTTCACCTGGATCTATCTTCTAGCATGAAATGCATTCATTTACTCACCCAGACAGTTTTGATGTAACTTGAATTCCTTCAGGAATTCGAACGAAACATTGGTTGGAAACCCCCCCCCCCCCCCCCGATCTGGAGTGGATCTAAATATCTCCTGAAGGAATTCAAGTTGCACCAAAACTGTCTTGGTGAGGAAATAAATGTATTTCAAGCTAGAAAATGGGTACAGATTAATTAAAAAAAAAAAAAAACTTAAAATGTCTAAAATTCTGAACTTGAACTTAAAAAGGGCTGTTTTTTCATCCAAGGTCTTAAATTTGATCTAGACAAGTCTTCATTTTTTACTTTTATTCATCCTGTGGAGCGTTGGCCACATAGAATATGCTGAATAATATATCGGAGGTTGATTCTGTCATCTTTCTGAAAGGTTCAGATGGCTACGAGGGATATTTACAATTTATTTTTCTATTTAACAAAAAAATGTAAATACAATTAAATGCTTTTTTTCTTGAGTAGCGCTTGAGTTAATGTTAAGGTCTTGTGTCTTTTTTAGAGAAGCTTTTTGGAGCAATTATATAATCAAGATTGATAAATGCAAACCCTGTAATTTTTCTTTTTTTTTTTTCTTTTTAGATCTAGTCATATTTTGCATTTCTGGGACTATCTAAATGTTTAAAATAATGCATCATGTTGGCCTTAAATTCAGTTTATAAAGGTCTTAAACTTGCTGAAACCTGCAAGAACCCTGTTCTCAGGGACGGGAAAGAGCACGGACAGAGGTGGAAACATCATGAGTCAGGACATATTGAGGCTTTCCATTATGCCGGAATGATGGTCAGTCTGGTTTAGGGATGTCATGATTCCAGATTTTCCTGTTACGGTTATTGTCAAAGAAATAATCCTGTTTTTACCATCATCATGATTATTTTATCTTAATTACCAAACACTATAAATGTGTAAGATCACATGAACAGTCCTCACAGGTTTTAAAATTTCAATTAGATTTGTCAAAATTGATGTGTTAATGCAAACATATTGAATTAAATCAATTTGTTTTTACTTGCTTCTACACAATACATAAATAAGGTTATGACGAATGCGGTATTCAAAATCTGAATTTGGTATCTTGTTGGTCGGAGGAGCGATTCTGGGCATGTTTCCTTATTTATGACCTGTTCCATGTATCAATAACTTTGTTTGCCGTCATGGTTCAGGCATGATCTTTGATGTAAAGTGACGATATTGAGGAATCTTCCAGATTAAATAATCTTGGCATTTTAATTCCCTGATTAATCGTGACGTCCCTAATCTGGTTCATGCCCGTTGTAGGGGGCGATCTCGTTGCTTACGATGACAGCCGTAGTAACAAAGCGGGTTTAAGTAAAACCAGAAGTAATCAAAGTTCTTCGCAGTATTTTATTTTTTCTTGACATGGACATTTTTTTTATTTAAACCAACATATCTGGAATCCAGGACAGAGACCAGCTGGAATCAAAGGATAATAATTTTCTCTTGACTTCCATTTATATTTTTGGTTTCGAAGGTCCCATGGGGCTCATAGGAAGGGGCGTGGCTTCGGCTCCCCGTTTCTGGACAAAGATAATCATCTTTGAAGCGTCCTGTCTGCAACTGCAGTCTGTCACTTGGCTTTGAATCCATTGTTTAGTATTTTTATATTCTATTTTTGAGAATTCCCATGACTCTCACTCACTTTGTTTCATACTCGCACCCTCACTCTGATAGCTGTGCTAGCAGCTAACGTGCATGTGTACAGTGTAAATGTGAGAAACACTTATATGGAAATCCTATTTAAATAAAATGCTCTCTGAAGTTGAGTCGTTACTGTTTTATTGGTACGTTTTCTGTCAGATGCTGGTTTTCTCAGTGATGGTCCACAGAGGTTTTCTGATGGATAAGAGATTATATTGTTGGCCTGATATCGGTACAGCTTCATGTTTCACAAACCTGGGGGGTATTCCATGTAGGAGATTCAACAAACTGAGTCTAGTCAGAAACTCTGGGCTAACTAACTCTGAACTGAGCAACTCTGAGTTTTCAGTTCCAGAAAAGCTGCTTTGAGTTAGTTTAATCAACTCTGTGTATCTTTACCAGAGTTGGAACCACTTGAAAAACCATCAATGGAGCCCTGATACCTGGATTCACCATGGCAACCACTAACAAAAGCCTAGTTATTTCACCTGATTGGAGGAGAAAGGTTTTATTCAAGCATGGGGCAATATGAAGAGGTATTTGGATAGATGGATAGATATCACTGCTGCTGCTAGAAAACATCATAGAAGAAAACCGCTGCCTAAGTGAATGTGGAACTGGGAATCCACTCTGCTGGTCGAATATGTAACTTAACACTTGGATTAAAATATTAGTGGATAAAATAAAATATTAATTTGATCTAGATGTATAGTCATACTGGGCAAAAGCATACAGAGAAAAGTGAATGTTAGTTTTAAAGACATCTTCTAGAAGGTAATGTATTGTTCTACCAGACCATGACTGGACATCTTTTACTTTTATTCCCCCAAACTCTGGAACTCTCTGCCCCCTGACCTCAGAAACATTGACAGCTTCTCTCTTTTCAAATCCGGACTAAAAACCCACCTGTTTAAAACTGCATATAATCTGTAACTCCATCTGAACATATTCTTATTGCTTTTTAACTGTTCTTTTATCCTTGGCTTTTACTTAACCTTTGTTTTTTTATTGTTTCTCTGTAAAGCGTCCTTGGGTGCCATGAAAGGCTCTATGAAATAAAATGTATTATTATTATTATTATTATTCCACACTGGCTGATAAACATGGCTACTGGGATCCAGAGGCCCACAAGATCTTCACCATCACACATTTGTGGAATTATAATCTCAGAAGTGTGTGGACTTTCCTGATGACTCCACACACCGCTATCTTTCTAAAATGTTCTGTTACCAGTATTGGAAAGACAAATCCCATATTAAAATGCATATTTATATGATTTGGTTACCAAAGAAAATTTGAAAATATTGCATCGCAACATAACTTGCTGTGACATCGCATGCTCATGACACGTCAGATACAGTTGTGTGAAAAAGTGTTTCTCTTTCCTGATTTCTAATTTTTTTGCGTGTTTGTCACGTATGTGTTTCAGATCATCAAACAAATTAAAATATATGACAAAGATAACTCAATTACAAAATGGAGTTTTTTTTAACAAAGACTGTATATAATTAAATGAAAATCCCCCCCCCCCTTCTCTAGCCACACCAATGCCTGATTACTACCACATCTGCTCTCAATCAAGACATCACTTAAATAGGACCTGCCTGACAAAGTTAAGTAGACTAAGAGATCCTCAAAAGCTAGACGTCATGCTGCGATTCAAAGAAATTCAGTGATGAATGAGAAACAAAGTAAGTGAGATCTATCAGTCTGGAAAAGGATCCAAAGCCATTTCTAAAGCTTTGGGACTCCAGCGAACCACAGTGAGAACCATTATTCACAAATGGTGAAAACATGGAACAGTGGTGAACCTTCCCAGGAGTGGCCGACCGACCAAAATGACCCCAAGAGCACAGCGACGACTCATCCAAGAGGTCACAAAAGACCCCAGAACAACATCCAAAGAACTGCAGGCCTCACTGGCCTTAATGAAGGTCAGTGTTCATGACTCCACCATCAGAAAGAGACTGGGGGGGCAAAAATGGCTGCATGGCAGAGTTCCAAGACCAAAACCACTGCTGAGCAAAAAGAACATAAAGGCTCGTCTCAGTTTAGCCAGAAAGCATCTTGATGATCCCCAAGACTTTTGGAAAAATACTCTGTGGACTGACGAGACAAAAGTTTAACTTTTTGGAAGGTGTAGGTCCCATTACATCTGGCATAAAAGTAACACGGCATTTCAGAAAAGGAACATTATACTAACAGTAAAATATGGTGGTGGGAGTGTGATGGTCTGGGGCTGCTTTGCTGCTTCAGGACCTGGAAGACTTGCTGTGGTAAATGGAACCATGAATTCTGCTTCTACCAAAATATCCTGAAGGAGAATGTCCGGCCATCTGTTGGTGACCTCAAGCTGAAGCGCACTTGGGTTCTGCAGCAGAACAATGATCCAAAACACACCTGCAAGTCCACCTCTGAATTAATTTTGTTATTTTATTAAGGATCCCCATTAGCTGTTGCCATGGCAAGCAGCTAGTCTTCCTGGGGGTCCAAATCAAAAACCATACAATAAAAGAACAGTCACAAATACGTACAAAATTTTCAACAAGTGGCATTTCACAACACACAATAGTTCATAAATTATCAGAGAATGCACAGAAAAATTAAATAAAATCTAATAAAATAAAACGGCCAATAAAACAAAAACTCTTCAAGACATCAGATGAAGTCTCAGATTCCTTTTAAAAGACAAGTTGCTGTAAATACAGCAAAGGTTTTGAGGCAGGTTATTCCATAAAGAAAATGATCTATATATAAAAGATCTCTTTAGAGCATTGGTTCTTGGGCCTGGTAAAACAAGCTGCCCATTACTAGAACCTCTAGTGTTAAGATCATAAACAGAATTACTAAAAACAATTTGTGAATATATAAAAGCTGGAACATTACTGCTCATGACTGACTTGAACAGCATAAGTGTATTAAAAAGCAGCTTATTCTCAACTGTAAGCCAGGAAAGGGGAGGCATGTATCTGGTTGACATTAGATCTAACAGGGTAGCCCAGCACCAACCGTCTTGCTCTATTCTGGACAACCTGGAGCTTCTTGAGTTCACCCCTGGCAGCAGATAAACACAGTGTAAAGCAGTAGCTGAGATGGCATAAGACTAGACTCTGAACTATTTGGCATAAAAGGGGATGGGCCAAAAAAGAGCAACATTTCCTAGCAGTACCAAATGCCCCTCCCATTTTCAAAACAATATTATTAATGTGGTGAGACCAAGACAGAGAACAGTTTACCATCACACCAAGGAGTTTGGCACTTTTAACTTGTTAAACTGTCAAGTCACAAAAATTTAAATCAAGCTTTGGGCTTGCGGATAGCCTGTGCCTTGAACCAATCGCCATGCACTTGGTCTTGGAGATAATAAGGGCCAGTTTTTTACATACCACCTAGTCATGGACAACTTCCAGTTCTCTGTTCAGCACCTGATTTAATACACTGCATGAAGGTGCAGGATAATACAAAGTGGTATCATCTGCATACAGGACAGTTCTGGCACTTTTTGCAGCCCAGGATAAATCATTAGTAAAAACTGAGAAGAGTGAAGGTCCTAAGGAGCTGCCCTGTGGAACTCCACACTCCAACCTTCTGCTACTGGACAGGCTGCCATTCAGATAAACCTTTTGTGATCTGAAAGACAAATAGCTTTTAATCCACTTTAATGCACAACATTTAAAACCATAACAATAAAGTTTCTAAGCTAACAAAGTGGTCAATACCCCCCCCCCCCCCATGTCAAAAGCAGCACTAAAATCCAGGTATACAACACCCACTATCATAGAATTATCTATTGCCTTCAGCCAGTCATCAGTCATTTGAATCATTGCAGTAGAGGTTGAGTGACCAGCTCTATAGGCATGTTGAGTCTGTGAAAAGCTTGTTAGTAATAGTCTTGAACTTGTGCATGTACTAACTTTTCCAGAATTTTGCTCAGAACAGGTAAAATACTTATAGGTCTAGAATTTCCCTCATTAAAAGCAGATTTTGTATCCTTAGGTAAAGGAATAACTTTAGCCTCCTTCCAGATCCTTGGACATAAGCCCACATCCAAGCAACCGTTAAAGATATGACAGAGACTATGACACCAGCAGTCATTCTCAGCAGTTTGCTGTCTAGATTATCTAATCCAGCTAGCTTACTGTCAGGGAGAGAGACGGAGCAAACGCTTCACCATATGGACATCAACTTGTTGAAATACAAATTCACAACTTTTGTTTTTCATTATAATATTCTTAATACACTCATATGATTTAGTGTTGTGTGAAATGTTCATAGTCTGCCTTCGCTGAGATACTTTACCAACATAATAGTCATTAAAATGATTAGCAATGTCCCCTGGCTTTGTGAGACCAAATCCATTTGATTCAACAAAAGGTGTGCACACAGTTGTCTTCCGACCCATAATTTCATTGAAAACGTTCCATAATCCTCTGCTATCATGCCTCACATCATCTAACCTTCGTTTAAAGTAGTCCCTTTTTTTTTTTTTTTTTTTTTTTTTTACCTTATTTAATTTTGTGACTTGATTACGTAGAGAACGGCATTTTCACTTGTCATTAATAAATCCAGAAAGCACAGAGATTTTTTGGGCTGCATCTCTCTCTGCCATCAGGGTCCTGAGACTGGGGTCAAGCCAAGGGGCAGACCTATTTTTGACAACCAACTTTTTTAGAGGAGCATATTTGTTGACAACATTCATATACATTGACATAAATAAATCCAGTGCCGCTTCAGGGTTTTGCTCACAACATACCATATCCCAATTTCTATTTGCTATTTCACTCATAAATAAACCTTCATTAAATCGCTTGTAGGACCATGTTAAAATTATTTTAGCTTTAGATTTTGGAATCTTTGTTTTCCTGGTGATAGCTATTATATTATGGTCACTAAAACCTACAGGCAGAGAGAGCATTTCAGAGAAGCATTTGTGTAGATCTGGTCAATGCATGTCCCAGAAATAGTTCCATCACTTCCTATATTTATTCTGGTGAATGGCTTAAGAACAACAAAATGAAGACTTTGGAGTGGCCTAGTCAAAGTCCCCTCCTGAATCCCATAGAGATGCTGGTGGCATGACCTTAAAAAGGCGGTTCATGCTGGAAAAGCCTCCAATGTGGCTGAATGACAACAATCTGCAAAGATGAGTGGAACAAAATTCCTCCACAGCGCTGTAGAAGGCTCATTACCAGTTATCACAAACGCTTGATTGCAGTTGTTGCTGCTAAGGGTGGAACAACCAGTTATTAGGTTTAGAGGGCAATCACTATTTAACACAGAGTGGGTTGGGATTTTTTTCCTTCCTTAAAAATAAAAATCTTCATTTAAAAACAGCATTTTCTGTTTACTTGTGTTGTCTTTGTCTAATGTTAAAATTTGTTTGATGATTTGAAACATATAAGTGTGACAAACATGCAAAAAAATAAGAAATTAGGAAGGGGGCAAAAATTTTTTCCACACAACTGTATATATGGCTGGAGGGTCCGAGTAACTGGAACACGCTGCAGTTTGATGACATATTGTTGAAGAAATTATATCATAAAAGTTGAAGTTATGGAAAGTCCTCTAACTATCTTCACTATTTGTGTGTTAATTCATCTTATAAATCTCTGGAATCGTGTAAGTACGGACAATCCATGTCTGACAGCTGCTCCAGGTGGGAGGAGATGGTAGAAACTCAGGGTTTCTCAAAGATAACCTGCCAGATAGCAGGTTATGTTGTACTGTTACCATGGTGACAGACTCAGAGTTTCAGATGACCCTCTTTCTGGAACCAGTGACTCTGAGTTTCCCTCATCTCAGGGTTAAAATACTCAGAGGTCACCACATAACCCGATACCTGGAGTACTCCCCAGGTCTTCTGCTGATACAGGTGTAGCCCTACAACTTCTTTTTCTCTGATTGCCATAATGATATAACTTTAGACTGCTTTTTCATACAGTATAAGCTTACATACTGTACTGTACTGAACTTTTTCCAAATGTATCAGAAGACAGTATATGCTAAATGTTTTTTTAGTGTGGAGCAAATGATTAAGATTAGGAAAAAATATTTGAGCTATCCTTTGCCAACTAAAATGAAAGAATTGCAACCTAAGATTTTAAATGAGGTTTATATAACTAGTGAATACATTAGAGCAAAATTTAAAGGAGAGGCTGATGGTTGTAGATTTTATGGCAGTGTTGCAGAAGATTTGGATAATTCATTCTTCAATTGTAATTATGTAAATATTTTCTGGAAGGATATTTGGAGCTGCCTGCAGTCCAGGGATGTTGTACTGCCCATTTTGACATTAACAATTATCAAGTTTGGAATTTTTTATTGCAAACAAACAAGTTGATTTTCTGGTGAGTAATGTGATTTTGATAGGTAAATACTTTATTCACAAATGCAGATTTTTAAAAACAAAACCACATTTTGCACAATGGAAAAAAATGAGGTAAACTCAGTTTCTAAATCTTTGAAATGAATGGAGAATGAGTTGGCTTGCATTTTGTTTTCACTGTTTGAGAAGTATTTATTCTTCTTCTTCTTCTTCTTCTTCTTATTGTTATTATTATTTATTTATTTATTTATCTATTTATTTATTTATTTATTTATTTATTTATTTATATTTATTTAGTATGATTTCTAAATACCCCTGTTTATTTTTACACACATATATGTTTGTTTTTTTTTTTTGTACTTTGTTTTTCAATATTTTTATGTCATATTTGCAGTTTTTTTTCACATGTAAAATGATTATGTGCTTCGGACATGTTTGTCTTTTTGTTCAATAAAAAAAGAACTTAAAAAATAAAATAAAATAATAAAAACAAACCGGTTTTCCTTCCTTACTTACGTCAGTTCCGCGACGCGCTTCCTAAACATCAAGCTGGTTGCAACCAGCAGGTCATAATTAGTGCTAAAAATAAAAGGGTAGTTATCCAGATAACAGCATCAGAACAAAAGTGCTGGCAACAACATAAACCGTCACAGGTTTTAACTGACACAAGCTATGATAAAATTTCTCGTTGACGGGGATGTTTTAACGTTTATTTCGTGATGTTTTGGGATAACAGCGTTGATTTTGAAGGTAACTCTGGGAAGTAGTAGCGTCCGTCAAAGCTAACATCCGGACGGTGTGATGTGATTTTTGAGAGCGGGAAGACTCATGGGAAGAGAAAAGATTAGTCTGCATCTGTACGACGTCATCTGTAAGTCTGAACATGCTTAAAACCGGAGTAACTTGTTGAATTAAAGCTTAAAGGTAGAAGTAATGACCGAGAATACCGTATATAAACTTTAGCATTAAAACGTAGCATTCGCTCCTGGAGGGAAGCCCGGTGGGACAGGTCTCAGGTGAGGGACAGTTTCAGTTCTTGGTGGGTCGTTCAGGGGGACAGGTCTCAGGTGAGGGACAGTTTCAGTTCTTGGTGGGTCGTTCAGGGGGACAGGTCTCAGGTGAGGGACAGTTTCAGTTCTTGGTGGGTCGTTCAGGGGGACAGGTCTCAGGTGAGGGACAGTTTCAGTTCTTGGTGGGTCGTTCAGGGGGACAGGTCTCAGGTGAGGGACAGTTTCAGTTCTTGGTGGGTCGTTCAGGGGGACAGGTCTCAGGTGAGGGACAGTTTCAGTTCTTGGTGGGTCGTTCAGGGGACAGGTCTCAGGTGAGGGACACTTTCAGTTCTTGGTGGGTCGTTCAGGGGAACAGGTCTCAGGTGAGGGACACTTTCAGGTCTTGGTGGGACGTTCAGGGAGACTGTTCTCAGGTGAGGGACACTTTCAGGTCTTGGTGGGTCGTTCAGGGAGACTGTTCTCAGGTGAGGGACACTTTCAGGTCTTGGTGGGACGTTCAGGGAGACTGTTCTCAGGTCAGGGACACTTTCAGGTCTTGGTGGGTCGTTCAGGGAGACTGTTCTCAGGTCAGGGACACTTTCAGGTCTTGGTGGGTAGTTCAGGGAGACTGTTCTCAGGTCAGGGACACTTTCAGGTCTTGGTGGGACGTTCAGGGAGACTGTTCTCAGGTCAGGGACACTTTCAGGTCTTGGTGGGTAGTTCAGGGGGACAGGTCTCAGATAAGGGACCGTTCAAGGTCTTGGTGGGTAATTCAGGTGGACTGGTCTCAGGTGAGGGACAGTTTTAGGTCTTGGTGGGTAATTCAGGTGGACTGGTCTCAGGTGAGGGACAGTTTCAGGTCTTGGTGGGTAGTTCAGGGGGACTGGTCTCAGATAAGGGACAGTTCCAGGTCTTGGTGGGTAGTTCAGGGGGACAGGTCTCAGATAAGGGACAGTTCCAGGTCTTGGTGGGTAGTTCAGGGGGACAGGTCTCAGATAAGGGACAGTTCCAGGTCTTGGTGGGTAGTTCAGGGGGACAGGTCTCAGATAAGGGACAGTTCCAGGTCTTGGTGGGTAGTTCAGGGGGACAGGTCTCAGATAAGGGACAGTTCCAGGTCTTGGTGGGTAGTTCAGGGGGACTGTTCTCAGGTGAGGGACAGTTCCAGGTCTTGGTGGGACGTTCATTGTTTTCGGTAAACCTTTTTCTCTCCTGTGATGAAGACGTAGGTGAAGATGGCATCGCGTCCAGTGGACTACACCATTGGGGGGGTGGCGATCCACTTCCCCTGCAAGGCCTATCCGTCACAGCTGGCCATGATGAACTCGGTGAGGAACTTCATGTCTTTTTCACTTCCACTAAACCTAAAACTCTCAGAACACGTGGACCCATCTTGAATGACAGAATATGACCTTGTTAGTAGGTATGAAGTACTAACGAGTAGTTTGTGGTAATCTGGTGCAGAAGTATTATCATATACAAGCCAGTTGCAGCGTTGCACTGATCTGGTGGCGCATTAGAGGAAAGAGAGCAGAGAGGAGCCCAGTGCATCATGGGACATCTCCCAGCAGCCTCGCCTTCTAGCAGCAGGACTAGAGGGACCAGGGTCACCAAGACCTGAATATGAGATTTATTAGGAAGGCAAGTTTGAGGATGATCTGAAGGTAGAGAGGAGGTCTGCTTTCTGAACCAGACTGGGAGGTTGTTCTGGTTCCTTAAGCCAGACTGGGAGCCGGACTTTCCAAAGATTTACAATTGGATTCTGGTGAAGTGATTGACTGGTCCGTTCTATCAGCTTTATTTTCTTCTTCTTAAAGCAGGTGAGTGTATCTTGGCTGTGTGTTGGATGGTCGTCTTGCTGAAAGATCCAGCCTCTTTTCATCTTCAGCAGCTGCAGATGCAGCAGATTCTGGTCCAGAATGTCTCTCTACTTTTCTCCATTCATTCTTCCTTCAGTGATATAAAGTCTGTCAGTACCACATGGTGAAAAACAGCCCCACCATGATGTTCCTACCTCCAAACTTCACTGTTGCTATGGAGTTTTTGGGCTCAAGTGTGGTGCCATTTCTCCTCCGAACATGTTTTATGACATCAGAAGAGTTCAGTTCTGGTCTCATCTGTCCAGACTATGTTTTCCAGAATGTCATGGGTTTGTCCAGATGTTGTGTTGCAAACTTCAAACCAGCATCAACCTGCTTCTTCTTCAGAAATGGAGTCTTGCGTGGTGTGCGTGCATGAAGGCCATGGCGGTTGAGTGCATCCCTTCTTGTTTTCTCTGAAACAACTGTAGCTGCTGGTTCCAGGTCTATCTGAAGCTCTCCACGAGTGGTCCTGGGCCGTTGGAGAACCTTTCTGATGATTGTTCTGACTCCTCTGTCTGAAATCTTGTGAGGAGCACCTGGCCGTGGCCGCTTTATGACCATGCCGTGTTCTTTCCACTTCCGGATGATGATCCCAATGGTGCTCACTGGAACTTTCAGAAGTTTACAAATGCACCTGGAACCAATGCCTTCAGTGTGTTTGCAATAATAAGGTTGTGTAGGTCTTTAGACAGCTCTTTGCTTTTACCCATCATGCAATGCTTCTTGTCTGACACCTTGGTGATGAGAAACCTTTTTAAAGGCATCAATCAGGACTAAACCAGCTGATATTACTTTGCACTGATAGAGGACAGGATTACTTTCTAAGTACTGACAGACTCCAGCTGCTTTCTTGGCTTTCCAGATCTTTTAATGCATATATCCTGTGTCATTTCACTCTATATGTTAGGATTTCTTTGTATGTGTACATTACTTGGGTTGTTGCCGACATCTGGTGAAAATTTCATGTCAACAGCTCTACTAGAAATATATTTTCTGAGAAAAATGTTGACATGTTCAACACTTTTTTCCGTACTGTAAAACATAAAAGGATTGTGTGACACACACTGAAAACCTTCCCAATAAATCCAGTTCAACTCTCAGGACTCTTCTGTGTTTTCATATTAAACCTGCTTGTGTGTGTGGAGTGTGTTGTGCTTGGAAACAGCCACAATCCTCTCAGAGTTGAAGCGTGTGTGAGGTAATGGTTGTGTTTGGGCTTTTCTGCACAGTTGAACTCAAACCTTGTCCGGTTCTGGTGTGATTGTGTCTACAGATTGTACGAGGATTAAACTCGGGTCAGAACTGCCTGCTGGAGAGCCCCACGGGGAGTGGAAAGAGCCTGGCCTTGCTCTGCTCCGCTCTGGGCTGGCAGCAAGCTCAGTTTGGTAAGTGTCTGTGTTTAAACTGATTCACTTTGAATTTTATCAATCACTACACATATGGATGTTTTTATGAAATGCTGGTACAATATTTGATTAGATGACATTTTTTTGTTAATTTTCTGTGAAATTGAAATTCTGCATTCTTCAAAATTACTTTACCTGTTTGGCATTCATGTCCAAATGTGTATGTATATGTCTTACATTGTTTCCTGCAGCTAAACAGCAGGAAGGAGGACGCTCCATGGAGGACAAGAATCTGTCAGAGAAGATGTCTGGAGATAATAAGAAGACAGAGGCTACACCTTGTCAGTGTGTGTGTCACAGTGACGGGATCAGAGCTGCAGCTGCAGCCCAGCCGGTCGTTGTGGACCTCACGGTGTCCCCCTGCAAGGAGACGACCCAGACTTCACTCCCAGAGTATCGTGAGTTTCCATCTGTTTTATGATCGAAATGTATTCAGAAGTTTGTCTAAAGCTCAGAGAAGGGCTGGATGCTACAGCCTCTGATCTATATCCAGGTATTATCTCAAGCATGTGCAGTCATGATATATATTGCAGTATATTATTTTCTTCTGTATATTTATGTCAAAATGACATACGAGATAAATTACAGCAGAACAAACACCATTTTGCCACAACACTTGTGCAAACCTATATATATATATATATATATATATCTATATATATATATATATATATATGTATGTATGTATATATATATATAGATATACACACACTACTCACAAAAAATAAGGGATATTCAACTTTTGTTTTTTTGGAGAACAGAATGATGCAGAATAAATATTTAACCATTGAACAATGTACATGTGCATTGAAAATTTTGGAAAAGCCAAATATGCTTAAGTTTTTGTGAGTAGTGTGTGTATATATATATATATATATATATATATATATATATATATATATATATATATATATATATATATATATATATATATATACTGTATATACATATATATACAGTATTAGGTGTGCACTGAGACAAAAAATTTGTGGTTTGGTTTGATACTTTTGTGTCACGGTTCGATATGTTTTTTGATACAAAAAAAAATTTTCATGCCTTTTTTAACCGTTGTGCTCTTTTCTACAACGGCTCACCATCAGGGTCGTACTTAACATGAACATCAAAGTTGTTCCAACACGAGATCTGAACACAAAAAAATTGTCTAACAAAAATGTAAGCACGAACACTGGCAATGAGAACGTAGTAAAAGCTCCAACCGGTAGTCAAGACTACTGGAAACGGATGCAACCAACACAGTGCTAGGGATGCACCATATTGGAATTTTGGCAATATCAGATATGCTGATATTTTAAAACTCATGTGGCCGATAACTGATATCGACACCGATATTAAAGCTGGAAAAAAATAAGCAGTCATTGCAAATAGCAGTTTTGCTCTCAGTTTCTGACACTTTGAAAAATAGGGGTGGGAAAAAATATCAATACACTGAAATATTGTGATATTTTCATATGCCGATATCAAATACGAAAAACATGGTATAGATTTACTTACAAAATATTGCGAGATTTCATCGTTCTGTTAAAAAACTCTCACAATATTTTGTGAAATATCGAGATTTCATTGGTAAAATAGATTGATACTGCCTCTTTAAATGTCAATATATCAGATATGAAAATATTGTGGAATTTTCGTGAATTCGTGAGATTTCGTGAAAAAACGATTAAATATCGCAAGATTTCTTTAGTAAAATAGATTGATACTGCTTTTTTTTAATGTCAATATATCAGCATATAAAAAAATTGTGATTTCAGTGTATCGATGTTTTTTCCCACCCCTAGTTTTAGAAGTTGTAAAGTTTGTAAAAAAAAGAACTTTTTTTTTTTACTTTAGAAACAGGGGGCTGATTGTTTAAATATCGTTTAAATATTGGTGGGGTGATTGATTTTCAATTTTAAGGCCGATATAGGCCAATACTGATGGGAGCTGATCATATTGTGCATCCCTACAGGAGGCTGAAAGGGTAGACTTCGCTGGTCTCACTGCTTCTGCATGTTGTCCCAGTTTTTATATGTGTTGAATGTTTGAGGCTGCATTTACATTTCAGACCTGCTGAGGACCAGATGGTTTCTGATATCACTTAAAATTGGAAAAGAACTTTCCTTTCTTGTCTCATGACAATAAAATGCGTAAAACAATGCTGATTTTTTTCTCTGTATCAATATTTAATGCATATTTACAAACTAGCATTACAAATGTTCCATGTTTTCTCTCAGACTTACTGGAAAAAAAGTTGTTCGTGTTCATCTCAGAATTAAATGTAAGAATTCAGATTTTTTTTATTAATGTTGTCTACTTTCTGTGTTTCAGCGCCGTTATTAGAGGAGTCACAAGCCAGGAAACAGTCGATAGCGTCTCGTCTCTCTGAGAAGTTCCAGACATCTCTCAGCTCTGACTGCGAGAAGGACGACGACTTTCGCTCAGAGAAGAAGAAGAGAATTCGTCCTGCAGAACAAAAGGTAGTCGCTGCTCATTGACGAGCACACCTAGTGTTTTCACTCAGCTGACCTAATTACAGATGCACGACATCATAGACCCGATATTGGTATTGCCAGATATTTGCTTTAGAACTGAATATCGCCCGATATAATGAACCAATACATAACAGACGCCGTTTAGTGACGAACCTGCAGAACACTGTTTTTTTTTTTTTTTCTTATTTTTAAATCCATGGGTCATGTGGACAACAATAGGCCACGCCCACCGTGCAACATTATGACGTCTCTGGCAACTACTGGATCTGCAGCAGATGCAGCAGAAGTATTTCTTTAACTTTGCACAAGGAATGAATATGACATATTTTCAGCGTTGATATTGATATCTGTTATTGGCCGAATGAGCGGTAAAATATCGGTCAAAAATCCAGTATCATGCATCCCTAAATCAGTAACGGTGAATGTAAAAAGTTTTCACAACCCTGTTGAAGTGTCAGGAAATACTTACTATAATGAATCCACAAAATATCACTTCCAAACTTTTACCACCTTTAATGTGACCTAAAACCTGAACAAGTCAGCTGAAAAGCAAACTGATCTGTTAAGACGAGCAATCAATGAAAAGCATACAAGGAGCCGGTTGCAAAGTATGGACACCCTTAAACTAAAACCGTGTTGAAGCAGCTTCTGATTTTTTTTACAAGCATTCAGTCTTGTTTTTACACCTGCCATCACATAGCTCCTTGGTCCTGATTTCATACATTTTTGACCAATTCTTGCCTTTTTTCATTTCTTTTTATCTAATTCATTTATTTATCCATTTGTTTTTATCTACTTTTGTATTTGCTTTATATATACAGCGGGGGGAAAAAGTATTGACAACTTCAACATTTTAGTAGAGCTATTCACACAAAATTTAAACCAGATAGGCAACAACCCAAGTGATGCACACATACAAAGAAATCCAAACGTTTATGTCCATAAACGAAGTCATGTGTAATATAGTGAAATGACTCGGGGAATAAGTATTGAACACATGAAGAAATGGAGGACAAATAGATCTGGAAAGCCAAGAAAGCAGCTGGAGTCTGTCAGTATTTAGAAAGTAATCCTGTCCCCTATCAGTGCAAGGTAATATCAGCTGGTTTAGTCCTGATTGATGCCTTTAAAAAGGTTTCTCATCACCAAGGTGTCAGACAAGAAGCATTGCATGATGGGTAAAAGCAAAGAGCTGTCTAAAGACCTACACAACCTTATTATTGCAAACACACTGAAGGCATTGGTTCCAGGTGCATTTCTAAACTCTGAAAGTTCCAGTGAGCACCATTGGGATCATCATCCGGAAGTGGAAAGAACACGTCATGGTCATAAAGCGGCCACGGCCAGGTGCTCCTCACAAGATTTCAGACAGAGGAGTCAGAATACAATACAATACAATACAACTTTATTTATATAGCACTTTAAAAACAGCCACAGCTAACACAAAGTGCTGAACATGGCAGAAATCAGAATCAAATCAACTAGCAATAGAAACAACTAAAAACAAAAGCAGGGTCTCGTGCTGGGTGAACGGGGGGGAGTTTATAATTTTTTAACATAAAAAATAAATTAAAAAAACTCAGAGAAATTCTCTGTTTAATTAAAACCAAACATAGAGTTTTTTTGTTGTTTTTTTTAAAACAGCCAGTGAGGAGCCTTCTTATGGAGGAAAGGTTTTCCCCCCCCCCTAGGGGGGCAACAAAAAAGCCCCATCCCCCCCGAGCCTTCCCCCTGACCCCCGTTCCCCAAAGAGCAATTTATTCACCCACCCGAGGCCCCCTTCCGGGGCGTAGGGGGGAGGAGGTCAGAGAGATAGGACGGGGCGAGGCCATTCAAAGACTTAAAAACAAATAAAAGAATCTTAAAATGGACCCTAAAGTGCACAGGCAGCCAATGGAGGGAGGCCAGGATTGGAGTAATGTGTCCCCTCTTACGTGCTGAACAATAATCAGAAAGGTTCTCCAGCAGCCCAGGACCACTCATGGAGAGCTTCAGAAAGACCTGGAACCAGCAGGTACAGTTGTTTCAGAGAAAACAAGAAGGAATGCACTCACCCGCCATGGCCTTCATGCACGCACACCACGCAAGACTCCATTTCTGAAGAAAAAGCATGTTGATGCTGGTTTGAAGTTTGCAACACAACATCTGGACAAACCCATGATATTCTTGAAAACATAGTCTGGACAGATGAGACCAGAACTGAACTCTTCGGATGTCATAAGATACATGTTTGGAGGAGAAATGGCACCAAAAACACCATAGCAACAGTGAAGTTTGGAGGTAGGAACATCATGGTGGGGGCTGTTTTTCAGCATGTGGTACTGGCAGACTTTATATCATTGAAGGAAGAATAAATGGAGAAAAGTAGAGACACACTCTGGACCAGAATCTGCTGCATCTGCAGCTGCTGAAGATGAAAAGAGGCTGGATCTTTCAGCAAGACGACCGTCCCAACACACAGCCAAGAAACACTCCATTGCTTTAAGAAAAAAAGAAAATAAAGCTGATAGAACGGCCTAGTCAATTGAATCCAATTAAAAATCTTTGGAAAGAAATGAAGATCCGAGTTGACAGAAGAGACCCAGAACCTTGGAGATTTGAAGGCAGTTTGTGTGGAAGAATGGACCAAAATCACACCTGAGCAACATATTCCACTGGTTTCTGCATACAGGAGGCTGAAATCACCAACAAAGGTTTTTGCACTAAGTATGAAATAAATTTCAGTTAGCGTGTTCAATACTTATTCCCCGTGTCATTTCACTATATTACACATAACTTCATTTATGGACATAAATGTTAGGATTTCTTTGTATGTGTGCATTACTTGGGTTGTTGCCGACATCTGGTGAAAATTTCATGTCAATAGCTCTGCTAGAAATGCTGTATATTTTCTGCGAAAAATGTTGACGTGATCAATCTTTCCCCCCCCCGCTGTATGTGTATTATCCTACGCTTGTGTACATGTGGTGAAGTTCCATTCCCGTTTGTTGTCAGAGCAACAAGCGTCCACGTCGACAGGAAGGAGTCGTGTTCATAGATGATGAGCCGGAGCTGGGAAACCAACCGCTGGGTCCTCAGAGTTGCCCTGCAGCAGCGAGCGGCCAGGCAGCTGCTTCATCCTCATGTAGCGTAAGTTCACTTCACACCAGGGTGGCATCAACCCAGTAACATGCTTTTACTGGGTTTAACATATCTATTACTGCATACAGAAGATATAAGCCCTTGTCTTTTTAAATCACTAGCCAAAGCAGGAAGTGTAGAAGTCTGGTTGTTCCTCTAATGATCTCTGGTATACCTTCTCCCAACAAAGACTAAATACATTAACAGTACTGGAGTATGTAGGCACGGACTTCCTACTACTTTGAAGCACTTAAAGTCCTTAAAGCAAGTTTCTGCATTGAGGGATTCATGATGAGGAATAGTGGGTTAATAGTTGTAGTTAAAATGCTCACTTTGCATTTTCACCACAAAAGCACAACAGTGTGTTAAGCGCCACCTGTTTGGTCCGGATTGGGTAGATCAGTACCCCTCTGGAGGGGTACCAAAAAAGTAGGACATGTCGGGTTGGATATAAGGGCACCTGTCCCAGTTTTTATCTGTGGAGATGCAAAAAAAACATGGCCCGACCCAGACCCGCTGGTGGAATCTGGGCCTCAGGTAGATTTACGAGGCCAGTGGGCATCCTGCAGTGGAGATGCACCGATCCGATACCCGGATCGGATATCTGCTCCGATATTGACGATTGGATATCGGATGAATGAGGCTAATCCTGCTTTCCGATCCAGTCATTTTTTTGTAACCCAGTATCATACATTTTAAAATATCTGTTTGTAGTGAACTTTACATGGAAGTATTATTTCTTTTTGCTGATAATGTACACTTTATTTGTCAATAAATAATATTTAGTACATTTATATCTTAATTATAGTTAATTTGTTACCTTTTTTAACCAGACTAAATGTTTATGTTGAGCCTGATGCCCTACAAAGGAAAGTATACCGTTCATTCATTCAGCAGTAGTATCGGATTGGTTGGTATCGGCCCAGGTGTCTGTATCACATTGGATCAAAAAAACTGCATCGGTGCATCTCCATCCTGCAGGGGGGGTCCTGAATGCTGCCTAGAATGCATGTCTGCACCACCTTCTAAAAAGCATGGGATTATGATTGAAGTGAGCGCCACTGACCTGTATTCATTCAGGGAGGTGGGTCACTTGTCTCCCTGACTGACAATTTTATAGTCAAATTATTGATCGGCTGTATCACGTTTCTTTACCCGTCTTCACACAAAAAGCACAGCCCTGAAAAAGTTTGATAAGTATTGTTAAATAAAGTGACCTCGTGTTGAAAGGACAACCCTCTTGCATGTTTTTAATATGTACAAGAGTTGGTAGATGTCGCCTTTCTCTTAGATGAAGCTGGTTGATCTTTGGCTGTTAAAGGTTGGTGACCACTGCTCGTGAGTACATTAGGTGTCCTGCTGCCATCACTGATGTGGCTATTGTCTGGATCCAGTGTGGACGCTCCTTTATCTGATACTAGAAACTTAAAAGAGACAGAATAATTGTCATTAGTTCTGTTGTATTGATAAATGGCCTTCTGAGACTAACTACCGTAATACACCAGAGCAAATGGTTTAGTTAGTTTATTATTATCACCACTGGGGGGCAATGTACTCCACCAAATCTTATAAAAAAGGCTTAAATGACATGTTTAGTCTTTTTCATTCAGTTGTGTGCTCAGTGTGATTATTTACAAAGTACAAAGGTATGAATTTTTATAGGTTAATTTTAATATGAAGTGAAAACATCCAAAGTCTCCATTTTCAAAGCTGAGAGGTTTGTTTATTTATGAAAAAATAATGAGATGCCAATTCATTACAGCATAAAAGGCATAATTTACAGGGTTTTGTATTCCTTTTAAGCTCATTATCATCAGCCTTGGAGCAGGTGGAGTGTGACATTGTTTTTTTGTTTTCATTGGAAGACATTGGGAAACTGCTGACAGTAACATTAGATGTTGGAATGACATCTGCGTCTATAGTTGTTGATGCCTAAACTCTCCGTAACCTTTGAGAATCTACAATCCTCATTTACAGTCATGGAAAAAATTAAGAGACCACCCTTGTTTTCTCATATTTCTTCGTCATTTTAATGCCTGGTTCCACTAAAAGTACATTTGTCTGACAGATATAATGATAACAAAAATCGCTCATAAGAGTTTAATTTAAGAACTGATATCAGCCATTTTCCATGCTTTTCTTGATTTTGGTTAGTTCTTACATCAATAGCTATTGCATTGTACTGCCGAAAACAGTGCTTTTATGGATTCTGTATTTTCTTTTCTGTCTCTTTTAGTCACATGATTCACACCACAGTCGGTACTCGATTGCATCTTCATCATTTTTGATGACAATGGTGGTCTCTTTATTTTTTTTTCCATGTTTGTATATTCACACAGCCAAATGAATACCACTCACTCTAGCAATGAATCAAGTAGTTCTAGGATTGAGTGAAGTTCCTAAAAAAAGGTGAAGTAGTCCCCTGAATTAGTAAAAGTAGCCCTAGGAATTAGAAAAGTAGTCCTAGAAATTAGCAAGATAGCCCCAGGAATTAATAAATAGTCAAAGGAATGAGTTAAGTTCCAAGGAATGAGTCAAGTTGTTCTCAGAATGAGTAAATGTAGTCATATAAGTAGTCCTGGGCCCATCTCGTTTCTCTTTTTTTACCCCTTCCACTTGGCCCTTGCCACTTAAAATGAAGCTATGAGGGGTAGGGCTGAAAGTCAACCCCTACAAATTAGGACACCCCTTCAACAATCGCATACGTCATCGGTGATCAAGCCGGCTTGTGTGTAGTTCCATTTCTACATGACATCCCTGCTTGTGTTATATTCCACAAAGGACCTTCATGTTAATTTAAACCAGCAGCGCTGTTGCTGGAGTTTTTTATTGATCATCTATCACTACAGATTATCAGGGCTGCTCCAGCGCACCGCTGGTTTTCAACCTGGTCGCGTTTATGTAACTGAAGTGTCAATGTAGTACTAGCGATTTTTTTTTCATGTGCATTTCACAAAGAAAATGACCGTTAAACATTTAAACAGCGTTAAACTAGACGATACAATGGTGTTCATACTTTTTAAACTTAATCTATGGAGAAATTATTTAGATTTGTGGATTATTTTAAACTTATCTTGGACAGCCATCTTGCCAGTGATTCATAACGCTTCGCTGTTAAGCCTAATTTATAGTCGTCCGTAAAGTGCTCTACGTAGGTTACGGAGCGCCCTCTATGTCGACGGAGAGCCTGTCGGAGAGCCTCTCCGTCGTCTCCGGCTGCACGAAATATTTTTTAAGTGTCCGTCACTCCGTCAAGGGACGACGGAGACGGCAAGGGCTGTGATTGGTCTACCACTACGTAAACACTAGCAGCGCCATTTTTAAACTGGCTAGCCTACGAAGACGCAGATATGAGTCCAACCGAAGAACGTTTGGCTGAAGAAGTGAGGAAATACCAAAATCGCCCCGTCGTCTTTATTTGGCATCAAAAATGTCTCTGTTATTCGGCTGCAGCAACAACAATACTCTTTCTCTCCTGGACGCCATTGCTCACTGTAACCGGAAGCAAAATAACCACCGAGGTTACCAACCATCAGCATCATATGAGTAGGTCAGTCTTGTGTAGCGACCCCGACTTATCAGGCGGGAAATTGCACTGCGTATGCGGCACCATGACAGAGAACTATGAAGGCTGGAGGGGTCTCCATCGTTACGGAGTTGGACAACGCATTACGCAGTCGGAGAAGTATACTGTAGCCTTAAGTGTGCATCAGAAAAACCTTACCCCTACCCCTCTGTCCTAACAGGATTCAGACACCCCGACCCCTACACATGAACGCACAAAATGGAGGGGAAGGGCTACGGGGGAGAATTGAGATTGGGCCCTATGAGTCAAGTTGTTCTCGGAAATCAGTAAAAGTAGTCCTAGGAGTTTGTAAAGTAGTCTGGGGCCCAGGAAAGGTTCAAGTAATCCTAGGAATAAGCTTAGTAATCCTTGGAATAAGTAAAGTAGCCCTGGAAATGAGTTAAAGGCGGTATAGAAGTTGTTTGTGGCAAATCAGAAAGCAGAGACTGTTTGCGAGTTGTTGAATAAAGCTCATGCTGGGCTCGAGCCCAGCTGTTTGATTGACAGCTCCCTTCCTGGCCACGCCTTTAATTCAAAATGCACGAGCCACGTCCCGACACCAGCGTCTAGCAGACGGTTCTTAAGTCAAATGACTTCACAGTAAACCTTGTAGAGAGCATTTTATGTACTCAGTAGAAGTTTGACTCAACCCTATTGGGTCTATTTGTTTACCATTTATACGAGCTGTCATTGATTCCTGACTGTTATACTAATACAGCATGTTTGTCCTCCACGAAGACTTTGACAATGGTTGCATCGGGTCTACAGTAACTCCTAGCTAACTCCCAATACATCATAAAGCTAGCATTTTACATGTGTATCAAACAAATGCAGTGACATCACACTAAAAAATTATCCTACATAACATTTAGAATGTAATAATCTAAGAAAATGTTTTGTGGAAAAGTTACCTGTCGATAGGCCTGTAGCAACGCGTTGATGATGTCGACTGCTCGCCTTTAAAAAATCGTCGATGTCAAATCCGGTTGTCAATGCGTCGCCACGCGCACGCTCGAAAGATTTTAAAGGGATATTGTGTAAGTTCTCCTGTGTTTTATTCACAAAAACTGATCATTTGGTTCAAAAGTGTTTTTTCATTAATCAGTAATCACTCCCATCAACAAACTGAAGTGCTCCTCTAAGTTCTAAATTTGCCGTCCGTATCATTCATTTACACATCGAGCGGGGCGGCTCGGTGGAGGCTGCCATGTCGTATCGCCATGTTTTTGCGTTCGGGAGAAGCGTGACGGTAGGAAAACACAGAAACTCCCCGGACACACCGGAGTTTTCAGCTCAGTTCGAGGTAATGCCTTTGAAAAGTCACCGCGCTGCAGTGGGGGGAGACTAGCGTCTCACTGATGCTGCGTTCACGTGCAGTCGGGCAGACGGCCGTTGGTAACAAACCAGATGTCATTTTAATCAATGAAGCCGAGCGAAAGACGGTAAAACATGGGTCAGGGAAAACAATACGATATCGCCATGACAACAAATCAGATGTGGACTGATGTCACTGTAACTGACGGACCACGTCTTCACATAGAGGCCGGTGATAACTTTACATGCATCGGCTGTCGTCGGTCTGCCCGGTTTCACGTGAATGCAGCATGAAAAGTACGAGGGAGCTGCTCCCGATTACACAATGTCCCTTTAAACCTCCTGGCCACAGAGATGCCCCAACAGGCACACCTTTTTTTCTTCTGCGTGGTTTTCCTGTCATTCACGGTTTTATGACCAGCGGTTGGTTTGATTCTGCCTCATATGAACCGCCGGAGTCCCGCACGAAGCTCAGTGTGGTATGGTTCAGCATCACTGGGCGATACAGGAGTTTAAATGTAACGCAGCAGCAGCTGTTCATCCAGACGGTAACTACAGTGAAGGCTGCTGTAGCGCTGAACTAAGCCGCTTTTAGAAAGTTTGATCCATTTGTCAAAGCATACGACAATGAACTCAACACAATATGTAACACACCGTTCATATTTAAAGACGCAACGCGACGATGTGCTGGTTTAACGTTACTGGTACAGCGCGTGAACCTGTGCGGGTTTCACTGGGCTGCTGCTGTGCGACGTGACACGACAGGCTCAAAGTGACAGAAAAAATAAAAAAACTGTTAGTTAAACTTTATTTGCTGTCACTTAGTGGGTAAAAACGAAGCACACATTACATTATCTGTTGTTTCACAGTTTATTTAAAATCTACTGTGTTGGTTTTATTTGCTGTCAAACAGATAAAGAACCAAACATTTCCATGATTCAGAGAAATGGAGAAATAACCAAATAGTTTCCTTTGTGATTTCCACATACATTCATAAATGATCAATTCCTCATTAGTTTGGTGTACAAGTGTATGCTAAATATATAGGTATATTAAATGTGACTGGAAGAATATAGTTGATTAGAGGAGGTGTCACAAAGTAAAATAAGAATATAAAAGAAATGAAATGTGACAATGTTACAACTTCTGACTCTCCAATTGCAAGCTATGTTTGAAATTAGGATTCAGAATCAGATTAGTGTGTTGATACAGGACAGGAAAACACTGTCCTGTATCTGTCTTTTCTCTTCTATGTTTATTATATTACAGAAGTATCGGATCAGGACTCGGTATCAGCCAATCCTCAAAATCAAATAACTCGGGACTGAGGGCAAAAACCCTGATCGGGACATCTATAGCGTTTATGAGCACTAAAAATACTTAATTAATCGATTAATACCTCGAGATAAATATGAATACATTAGTGGAGCCAAGATCCACTGTTGGCTTAATGAGAACCAGAAAATGAGGTGAACCCCTGGTAGTTTCCAAGTTGTGAAAATCAGATACTACTTTTATTTTATGTTAAGCAGAAGATGTTTGGCTTTGGAAAATTGTATGATAAAGTAATTTAATTCAGTTTTGGGGCGTATTTATTTGAGATTTTATTTTTTATTAATCGTGCAACAGAAAAATGATCATTAGATTAATCTGCTAATTAGTCGTTAGAATAGTCGACTATTCGATCAAATAATCGGCCAAATAATTGCTTCAGAAATAATCCTTTACCCCCAGCCCTACTTCCACACCGAAGAGATAACGTGCTGGTGTAATGTCCAGAGTGGTTTCCACAACTTTAACAGTCAGATCATGGACAGTCTTCAAGAAGGGCTCGAGTTTCTTACAGTCCCAAAAAACGTGCATAGTTGATCCAATACTTGTTTTACAGCAATGGCATCTTGGGCATGAGTTGGGAAACGTCTTACTTAAATGTAGAGGGGGGAGGTAGGTCCTGTGTATGGACTTATAGCTGACATGTCAAATCCCACTGTTCTTCATCAAAGTCACATCCCAGATCTGCTATATATTCTTAAGTGGAGTAAAGGAGGCGCTATGATATTCTAACAACACATTGTGAATTGTAGAAATTTTTCCCCTCAGTGATGAGGTCTTCACTAAGATCTCTAGCTTTGTCAGTCCCAGGGAAAAATGTCCCTCCCCCTGTGGAGTATGAATTAGGGCTGGAATATACTTGCTGCTGGGGACGCGTCCACGTCCGCATCATGGCGCCCACGCGTTCCCAGCGTACCTACTAGAAGTTGCTCGCGTTGACGCGAGGTAACGTGCCACGTGCTGCAATATCGACTTGAACGCTAGAAGTGCTCGTGTGACTTTCTCTTAGACTTTGGTTAAGTGGCCGCACATACCACCTCCGCTGGCAACGAGACCGCTTTTTCTTTCGCAGCAGCAAAAGTAACTTCTTCTTTGAAGAAGTTGTCCACATTGTCCACTTTCCACATACACCTGGATCGTTCACGTATGCCCCGGAAATACAGTCTGACCGGCAGATTGACCTCAGTGTCCAAGTGCTGTGTACTTGGACACCTTGCTTGCTCACCTAATCTGCGTTGGCTGAATAGAAGGAGGAAGGGAGGAGTAGAGGGAGACATTTCTGTCAAATGTTATGTTGTGAAACAAACTTCTTGTGGCTTATTTAGCTAGTAAATAATTATTTTGCCTCCAAAACTCTTTTCTCAGTGTTGTATTTGTTGTTTAATAGAAGTAAACAGCTGTTTAGATGATGGTGTTACTAAAGTAAAAAAATATTGGCATCAAAGACACTTTAACACTTGAAGCGCACTGCAGCATTTAAAGCTTGTTTTGTCAGCTTTTTGGTCAGAAACAAGCATTTTCGCTGCAACAAACCCATGTTCTACTGCAGATTACTAAAGAATGGAAAAAGCTAAAAACAAATGTCTAAGCTTTTCTTTGGTACATTCAGTGTTTGCATAGGCATTGTACTGTACACAATATTCTGTGGATCTCCAAAAATCAGTGAAAATGCTTAAAAATCCTGGCAATATGGAGCACTCTGCTCGGAAAAGGTCTGGCAGTCAATGAGTTAAATAGGACCTGCCTGACATGGTGAAGTAGACCAAGAGATCCTCAAAAGCTAGACATCATGCTGCGATCCAAAGAAATTCAGGAGAAAATGAAAACATTAATTGAGATCTATCAGTCTGGAAAAGGTTCCAAAGCCATTTCTAAAGCTTTGGGACTCCAGAGAACCACAGTGAGAACCATTATCCACAAATGGTGAAAACATGGAACAGTGGTGAACCTTCCCAGGAGTGGCCGGCCGACCAAAATGACCCCAAGAGCAGAGCGACGACTCATCCAAGAGGTCACAAAAGACCCCAGAACAACATCCAAAGAACTGCAGGCCTCACTTGCCTCAATGAAGGTCAGTGTTCATGACTCCCCCATCAGAAAGAGACTGGGGGGCAAAAATGGCTGCATGGCAGAGTTCCAAGACCAAAACCACTGCTGAGCAAAAAGAACATAAAGGCTCGTCTCAGTTTAGCCAGAAAACATCTTGATGATCCCCAAGACTTTTGGGAAAATACTCTGTGGACTGACGAGACAAAAGTGGAACTTTTTGGAAGGTGAAGGTCCCATTACATCTGGCGTAAAAGTAACACGGCATTTCAGAAAAGGAACATCATAGCAACAGTAAAATATGGTGGTGGTAGTGTGATGGTCTGGGGGTGTTTTGCTGCTTCAGGACCTGGAAGACTTGCTGTGGTAAATGGAACCATGAATTCTGCTTCTACCAAAAAATCCTGAAGGAGAATGTCCGGCCATCTGTTGGTGACCTCAAGCTGAAGCGCACTTGGGTTCTGCAGCAGGACAATGATCCAGAACACACCAGCAAGTCCACCTCTGAATGGCTTAAGAACAACAACATGAAGACTTTGGAGTGGCCTAGTCAAAGTCCCCACCTGAATCCCATTGAGATGCTGTGGCATGACCTTAAAAAGGCGGTTCATGCTGGAAAAGTCTCCAATGTGGCTGAATTACAACAATTCTGCAAAGATGAGTGGAACAAAATTCCTCCACAGCGCTGTAGAAGACTCACTGCCAGTTATCACAAACGCTTGATGCAGTTGTTGCTGCTAAGGGTGGAACAACCAGTTATGGTTTCGGGGGCAATTATTTTTTCACACAGAGACCATGTGGGTTTGGATTTTTTCCCCCTTACTTATAAAAATCTTCATTTAAAAACTGCATTTTGTGTTTACTTGTGTTATCTTTGCCTCTCATTTAAATTTGTTTGATGATCTAAAACATTTAAGTGTGACAAACATGAAAAGTAAAAATCAGGAAGGAGGCAAACACTTTTTCACACAGCTGTAAGTTTTTGTCACCTGGTTTAGTGTATTTACATTGCTAATGAAAGGAAGTGATGTAATAGGAATAGGGTCAATTTAGGTAGTTATTAGTAGATTTGTTCATTTGATTAATATGTTTATTTCCCATTTTGATAAATTGCACATTTAATAAAAGTTTAGTGCTGTTTTATGTACCTTACTGTGTCACATTTCTCCCTACATAATTTTTATAAAAGGTCTTAATTTGAGTAGTTACTGAAATCTATTTAAGGAGTCGTCACTCAGTTTATCACATCAAGTTGTTCAGATTTATCCGCGGACACGATGAAATCTGATGATCTGTCTTCATCACACCACAACTGATTTCACCAAATTGATTTCAGATTAATTTACCTTCTCAGTTTACATTAAATTCAACCATTTTTTTTTTTTAGCTTTTATTTTCACACCTAAATGGGTTTCATTCAGGACTAAAACTGCCAGTTTATAATAAAAACACGTGCAGATTGTGGTCTGTTCATCAGTTTTTTGACCATTTGTTGTAGATCATTTTTTGAAATGCTTCAAATTGAATGCTTTAAAGTAAAAGACGTACATCGATCATCCCCAAACTGTGATGTGTGTTCGGTTTATCCCAGAGATGAACAGGCGAGTGGAGCTGCAGAGTAGCTCAGGGTTGGTTTTCTTTCACAGCTCCATCTCAACCTACCACAGGTGCGGGGCTTGGATTGAGAGCTGTGGATGCTGGGAGGTGGAAAAAGAGGAGGAGGGAAAGTGAAGTCGAAAAAGCGCGTCGGTCTTCAGTTTCACTTGGGCTACATGACCCGGGCTCTTTTGTCCCGCAAGCGCTGACTGATGGCCTGAATGGGGCCCTTTGAAGCAAGCTCCAGTTTTAATTAAGAGGGTTTGCCTCGCTTGGGCCGCTGATCTGTGAAAGCCACGGGGATAAATATTGAATGGGGTTCACCCGCTGGTTACTGCGCCCCAGGGATAAACAGGTGCTTTGGAGGGCAGATATTTGCCAGGGCCCCTACCTGCACAGTGTGGTCATATCAGGAGGAGGGGGTGTTGGGTGTCATGTCTTCCAAGGTATCGGCTCCTGAAGCCCACCCTTATTGGAATGAATTCCAGCCCCTCCAGAGCTGTGGAATGAGGAGCAAATTGGTGTCCAGTGAGAGGCGCCAGCGATACCTAAGTGATCCGCTGCCTGTGGCCCCTTAGTGGCCTCTGACTGGCCCCCTGGAGTGTGAGATTTCCATCTCTCAGGTGTTGGCCGGGAGTAAAGCAACAGAAGCCTACCTGTGAATATTCGGAGGTGTTCAGTAACACCGCTGACCTCTGTTCTGTCCACCCCTCCGTGCAGTACGCTTACACATTCCTGCCAGGAAGCCAAGCTGATGGAACAATCTGTGAAAGAAAATAAAGTTCACGACCGCCACGCAGTGTCGGGGGCTACCCCCGCTAGTAGCCTTTAAAACACGGTTACCACCCCGGGAGAGGACGCTATGAGCTGATGGGACAGAGCTGGCGTCCTGCTCGCCCCCTTTGCCAGTCTTCCACATTCTTTTCAAGGGGGTGTCTGCTTTGGGCTGTGGGGCCAGGCTTGAAACCTTGTTGTCTTGGCATCTCGCGAGGCAGCCGCGTAAAAGGATACTCTTGTGTCAGCTGTTTCCTGCTGCAGCTTTTGACAAGGGCCTCTATTCATCAGCATGCCCTTCTACACTCCCCCCAACCACCCTCCTCCCCCCACCTGCCAATGAATAAGTAATTATTGGCCGTCTTGGGGCAGGATATTTGGATGGCTCTATTTAATGTGGCAGCAGCAGGTAAGGTGATCAGGCCCTCGGTCCAGGCTGTGGAGCGTAACTGTTCCAGAGGAGAAAGGTAACTTGAACTGGTGTTGGGGCCCTGTAGCACCTCTGTTTATTTTTCACATGGGCTCAGGGCTCGTTATCCCTCTTAACTCTGAGAGGCGGCTCTCTAAGGGCTCTCTCTGGCCTACACTTCACCACACATTGTAATATTTGATGGGCAAACATGCTTGGAAAATCTGAGCCGGCGGGAAACTCGAGCCACTCATCTGTCATCAGAAGTGCTACCTTCTGATCCCCACGATAAGTTGCAATGCATGACATCACATACCATTCATTCTTCTGGGGAATCATTCGGGTAAATTGCAGAGGATGCAGGAATAAACATGATTGCAAAGCTTATGAGTTATACTTACTTGATATGACCCGAACCCCCCAGAAACTCTTAAGGAATAACTTAAATGAATAGTTATTGACACCATGTAGTGAAGAAAGCATGTTTCCGTATTTGCATGCTTTAAATATCCTTACTTATTTAAAAAAATTGAATCAAAATTTGGAAATGTTGCTGAATAGATATTCATTAAAGTTTCCATGAACTGTGTTAAGATAAAGGGAGGAGGAGGGTGATGCAGTGTGATCAGAAGGTGGCGTTAGAGACTGTGTTTGTGATGGCTGCAGCCAACGGTGAGGAGCACAAAGGTGGATAATAAAGGTCTCATTTTGAAAGACACCACAACAAATCCGTCTTCAGGGAATTTTTCAACATTATTTTTATGCTTTCATGTCGATTCCCTTGAAGGAAGCATTCATGCGGTCTGACATGCCAGTTAAAATTTCACTCATCAGAAGTAAAAAAAAAAAAAAAGTTATACCATTAACTCTTAAATTGGCATATTGTTCTTTTTTTAAGTGCTTTAAAAAACTGAATACAGCAGTAAATTTCATGCAAATTCAGCATGCCACATCAAAACATATCACAAATATGTATTAATCGCACAGTTTCATAACTGTTACATTGTTGTAGTTATATAAAGAAAAAAGTTGAAAAAGATTAGATATAATGTAATATTGAAATGAGTTTATAAATATATATATATATATATATATATTATATATATATATAATGTATATATATATATATGTATACACACAGTTGTCCTCAAAATTATTCATACCCTCTAATTAAAGAAGGAAAAAATCCGCTGTGAGCGAAATAACTTGAAATTGACGAAGGTAATAGTAAATAAAAATTTCTATGAAAATTGTGACATTGTTTTTGAATTGTGGTTTGAAAGAAATATTTAAAACAAATACACAGAAAAATAAAACAAGTAAACCAGCATGGTGGGGCTCCAAAGCTGAAATTTTCTTGAGCAAAACTTTGGGGAAATTGGTGCAATTAAGTGTTTTCTGTAATGTTCAAAAAGACTTCTACACTTGTTATATTTTGGTCCTCTATTCATGGGGAAGGTGCTCTAATGTGTCTCGGATTGTTCTGTGTATTAGTTTTTTTAAATGATTATTTTCAACCACAGTTCAAAAGCAATAATTTTTTTTCGCAAAATTTTGATTTAGATTTATTATTAGTTTCTTTGTTTTCTTGTTATTTGAATTACTGTTGTGAATTTAACCTTTTTTTTTAATTGGAGAGGGTTAGGATGGGCGATATAGACTAAATAACGTATCACGATAATTTCTGATTTTTATCACAATAACAATAAGTGACGATAAAAAATATCAGTCTAATCTTTTGTTTTATAAATCTTTCACTACATTCTGTCTTGAGCCCTAAAACAATACTAGAAGTGACTAAACTACATCAATTAAGTTAAAGTAGTACACCTGTATCGCCAAACTGTAAGTCTAAAATATGAGAACAAATTTGACATTAATTCAACCGTTGCAAACAGCAAAAATAACTATTACTGTAAATACAACCTGATAAATTGAGTTTGTCATCTTTATCGTGAGATGAGAAACTATTAGTGTGCAGAATGTCTTTGACGATATATCGCACGCGATAACATATCACCCATCCCTAGAGGGTATGAATAATTTTGTGGACAACTGATTTCATATATACATATAAACTGAAAAAAGCAATAATACAAAAATTTTTATAAAAAACATGACATTGATTTTTAAAAGTGGTTTAACAGAGAAAAACTAAAACAAATACACAAGCATGATGGGGTATCTTAACTAAAATGTTGTTGAGCAACACTTTGAGGCATCACTGCAATCTGGTGTTTTCTCTTATGTTCAAAAAGACGTCTGCACCTGTCGACAGGTGTTTTTGTCCACTGTTCATGAGCAAAGTACACTCGTTTGTCTGAGATGTTTTTTTTTTTAAATTATTTTATTGCAATTCAAAAACAATATTTCACTGAATTTTTATTTAGTAACTTCTATATTAACTATTAACTATTAAGTAACTTCTATATTAACTATATATATTCTATATTAACTTCTATATTATATAACTTTTATATTGTTAAAAAGAAAAAAAGAAAAAAAAGAGACCTATTACAATGTTGAATTTCCCTTCTAGGATAAATAAAGTATTTTTCATTTCATTTTCATTTTTTGGTGTCTCATTTGAATTACCATTGTGAATTTAGCCTTTTCTTTAATTGGAGAGTATGAATAATTTTGAGGCTCACTGTATTTACAACCGACAACAAAAAGTCAAACACAACCTGTGACACACACAAACGCACACATTATGCAGTCATCCTCAAAATTATTCATACCCTCCAATTAAAGAAGGAAAGAATCAGTAAAATAATCTGAAATTGACAAAAGTAATAATAAATAAAAATTCTATGAAAATCATGACACAGATTTTGAATTGTGATTAGAAAGAAATATTAAAAAGAAACACAAAAATAAAACAAACAGGCATGATGGGGCTCTGAAGCTAAAATTTTGTTGAGCAACACTTTAAGGCAATCACTGCAATCAGGTGTTTTCTGTAATGTTCAAAAAGACGTCTGCACTTGTTGGCAGGTATGTTGGTCCACTGTTCATGGGAAAGGTGCTGTAATGTGCCTGGGACAGTTGTTTGTTTTTAAAAAAATATTATTTCCAACCACAATTCTAAAGCAATAGTTTATTTTACTAAATTATAATTTTTAATTTTTTTTAATATAATATTAGTTTCTTGTTATTTAAATTACTATTGTGAATTTAGCCTTTTAGGAGGTTATGAATGATTTTGACAATGAATTTATGTAAAAAATCCCGTCATAGTTAACTTTTACCCATCACTTAATTTTTAAAATGATGACATATTCAAGAGCATTTTTACTGGCCATTTTTTAGACAAATGCCACAATGCTGGAAACACAGCAACTTTGTTATGACTGCAACTTTGTCACGCCACCGCTGGTGCAATTTGAAATATCTGGTGGGTTTGAGCTGTTCTACCACTTATGGACAGATGTGCTAATCCTAAGCTATCAAAATAACAGGTGGCCTTCAGATTTTTACGTCATAATTAAAAAAAAAAAAAGGTCAACAACTTGTAAATGAGTTAACGGGACCTTTGATATCTCATGTAAATATCATCCTCAAGTTGTTGTGCTACTACTTATGTCTACATCTTGTACATACCAGAGTATTTGTGCAGTCTTGTTTTGTATTTTGTTGCATCTGGAAACTTCAGTGTAAGAATTTTTTTTAATTATTGTGGTCATAGTTTAACTTCACTGCTCTAGTGTTTTGTTGTTAACACAATAAATTAATCCTCCTGGCCACAGAAGGCTACAGAGTATACCACTTAGAAGAGCTCAACACATAAGCAGGATCGGTTTCATAAGCATTGCCGGCTACACTTCACCTGTGAGGGGAGATAAAGAAATTCATCACGTCACTGGACAGCCAATTATGAAGCTGCTGGATTTTCTCAGCCATCACAATTGTGGCCTATCATCTTTCAGAGCCAGAAAAGGTCACCTGGTGCAGAGTGACAGGATACCTTATGTATGGATACAAATTCTTTATTCTTCTCCATGTGTTTTCAAAAGAGTATACAAGACAGTCCATCAGAAAGCCTATTCACACACCGGATAATGGTGCTGAGTTTGGATCAGAATACACTGACAAACATTCAGACTTTTAGGACGTTCGCTAACAATGGAGCCAAACCTGATCTCTCATTTGCATTTTTCATGAAATATAGATTAACTGAATATTTATGGAAAACTCTTAATATACAGCAAACATGAATCCATCAAGAATTTGGAAGTGGAGCTATGATGGTTTTGTAATAGTCTATCTGTTCAAATCTCAGAAATTTACAGGATTTTATAGTTGGGAGGGATTCAGTCTGGTTAATAGACTTCACATGCATTCAGCTCTGATAGCAACACTGAAAGGAAAGTAGTATTCACATAGATTTTTAATGTATAGTTGGGTGAAAAAGTGTTTGCCCTTCTCTGATGTCTTATTTTTTTTTGCATGGTTTTCACACTTTATGTTTCAGATCTTCAATCAAATTTAAATATTAGACAAAGGCAACAAAAGTAAACACAAAATGTAGTTTTTAAAGGAGTGATGACATGGCAGTAAAAACTAGTGTGTGTAGCTGATATTGCTGCATATGTCAATTCTCCAAAGAAAAAAACAGCACTTTTTACAGCGGGGGATTGTTTTGGCACGCTAGACCTCCTTCAGTAAAGGAGTTGGGTGCGGTAATGATATGCAGCTTTACCTGGCGATCAAGTTGACTTCATTTTGATTGGCTACACCTTATTTGGCTATAACTTTATTTAGAGAAAGTAGGTCAAGCTGCGGTCGGAGTTTGCTAAAGGCTATCTGTTAGCAACATGTGCACTTCAGACAGTGAGCTATGTTTATCAGACAAGACAGCATTTAGAAAATAAATGAACTTACAGGTAATGACAAGTTTGTGGCCGTCTCCCACAGCGTTGCTGCAGAAGTTTTCTTTTAAATCCAGTCATTTGAAAATCTGACCTGACTGCTCAGCAGTTACTCAGCTCCACTCACGCAGTTGAATCAGCGAGGGAGGGGGGAGAGCGGAGCAGAGGGTGGAAGGAGAGAAGAGGCTGTTTGCTTGTTAGTGTGCTCTAATTGGAGCAATTGAATTACGTAGAATGATAAGCTGCTGTCTGATTCAGACATTTTTGAACAAACAATCAAAGCTGACAGACCATAAACAGGAACTTTGATACTCACTCTGGACAACAGATCATATTATACCCCCAAAACCCCGGAAAAGTCCAATTTGATGTCATGGCACCTTTAAATGAAGATTTTTATTCGTAAGGGGGGAAAAAATCCAAACCTTCATGGCCCTGTGTGAAAAAGTGATCTTCCCCTAAACCTAATAACTGCTTGTTCCACCTTAGCAGCAACAACTGCATCAAGCGTTTGTGATAACTGGCAGTGAGTCTTCTACAGCGCTGTGGAGGAATTTTGTTCCACTCATCTTTGCAGAATTGTTGTAATTCAGCCACATTGGAGGCTTTTCCAGCATGAACCGCCTTTTTAAGGTCATGCCACAGCATCTCAATTGGATTCAGGTGGGGACTTTGACTAGGCCACTCCAAAGTCTTCATTTAGTTGTTCTTAAGCCATTCAGAGGTGGACTTGCTGGTGTGTTTTGGATCATTGTCCTGCTGCAGAACCCAAGTGCGCTTCAGCTTGAGGTCACCAACAGATGGACGGACATTCTCCTTCAGGATTTTTTGGTAGAAGCAGAATTCATGGTTCCATTTACGACAGCAAGTCTTCCAGGTCCTGAAGCAGCAAAACAGCCCCAGACCATCACACTACCACCACCATATTTTACTGTTGGTATGATGTTCCTTTTCAGAAATGTTACTTTTACACCAGATGTAATGGGACCTACACCTTCCAAAAAGTTCCACTTTTTCTCGTCAGTCCAGAGTATTTTTTCCAAATGTCTTGGTGATAATCAAGATGCTTTCTGGCTAAACTGAGATGAGCCTTTATGTTGTTTTTGCTCAGCAGTGGTTTTGGTCTTGGAGCTCTGGCATGCAGCCCATTTTTGCCCCCCAGTCTCTTTCTGATGGTGGAGTCATGAACACTGACCTTAATTGAGGCAAGTGAGGCCTGCAGTTCTTGGATGTTGTTCTGGGGTCTTTTGTGACCTCTTGGATGAGTCGTCGCTGGGCTCTTGGGGTCATTTTGGTCAGCTGGCCCCTCCTGGGAAGGTTCACCACTGTTCCATGTTTTTACCATTTGTGGATAATGGCTCTTATTGTGGTTCATGGGAGTCCCAAAGCTTTAAAAATGGCTTTGGAACCTTTTCCAGACTGATAGATCTCAATTACTTTGTTGATCGCAGCATGATGTCTAACTTTTGAGGATCTTTTGGTCTGCTTAAATTGGTCAAGCAGGTCATATTTAAGTGTTTACTTGTGTTATCTTTGTCTAATATTTAAATTTGATGATCTGAGGCACACAAGTGTGAAAAACATGCAAAAAAAAGAAAGAAATTAGAAGGGGGCAAACAGTTTTTCACACAACTGTAAATATAAAACTTTTTTTTTTACTTAAGAGTAATACATACACTCATAAAACCATTTCAGATTAAAGCAAGAGTAAACTTACATGTCAGAAGAATGAGGGTTAAACGTTGTTTCAGGTTTCCTGAGTGTTATTTAATAACTGGTCAAAGAATAGCTCAGTCACTTGAAGTACCGTATTGAGCAGGCAGTCTCTGGAGAGTGATGAGGTGAAAGCAAACAGTGAAAGAAAAGATTATTACACTTCCAATGAATGCATGATAGAATATAGGGGGTGGTCAAAAAAAATGATTCATTGATGTAATACTTCCCTGTGCAATTCAATATCGAATTTTTATTATCGAATTAACACAGTTGGCCAAGGTGCTGCACAACAGCAACTGCCTCATGGGTGGCAAAAAAAAAATTACAACTAAAATTAACAATAACAAAGTAAAAGAGTGTCATACATAATTAAAAGCTTTAATAAAAGCTTTGCCTGTCTCTTATCTTATGCATGCAGCAGGAATCTAAACTACAGCCTGCAGTGAGATGTTGACATCAAGCTTTTGTGTGTTTGTCTCTGCGTCTTTCCAGCCTCCTGGACCCTGCTCCTGCTGTCCATGCTCGTCTTCCAAAAACAGTGGGAAGGACAAAGATAAAGATGCCAGAAAGAAGATCCCCAAGATTTTCTTTGGCACGCGCACGCATAAACAGATAACTCAGATCGCGCACGAGCTGAAGCGCACCGTTTACTCCAGCGTACACATGACCATCCTGTCCAGCAGAGACCACACCTGTGTGAACTCCGACGTGGCGCCTCACTCCAACCGCAACGAAAGATGCAAAGACCTGCTGGAGGCCAAAGATGTAAGGAGAGACACACGAACATGCACTAAACAGCAGTTTTCATACTTTAGATTAAACTCACCTCAACTTTATTCATAAAGCATGCAACACACAACAACAAATTGCAAAACAAACAAAAACAAAAACGACTGAAAAAACAGACAATATGAGATAATAGAATCAGTACAAAGGACAATGAGAACAAACGAACTATAAAACAGGAGTCTCATGCTGGGTGAAGGTCGAGGCATAGAAAAAAAAAAGCTGCCTAAGTAGGGAAGCCCAGACTTCCCTCTCCCAAGCCACATCCACCAGCTCATCCAGGTAATCCCAAGGTGTTCCCAGGACAGAGAGGTCCCTCCCGCGTGTCTAGGGTCTTCCCCGGGTCCTTGTCACATTGGGTTGTGCCCAGAACACCTCACCAGCGAGGCATCCTGATCAGATGCCAGAGCCTCCTCATCTGGCTCCTCTGGATGTGGAGGAGCAGAGGCTCAACTTTGAGCCTCTCCTAGATGACCGCGCTTCCCACCCTGCATCTTAGGAAGAGCCCTGCCCCTGCAGGAAGCTCATTTCTTGCAATCTCGTTCTATCGGTCACTACCCACAGCTCATGACCATAGGTGAGGGTAGGAATGTAGATCAACCAGTAAATCGGGAGCTTCGCCTTCTGGCTCAACTTCTTCTTCACCACGACAGACCGATGCAGAGTCTTCATCACTGCAGACACCACACCGATCCAAAGGCATGTAACAATTTGGAAATTTCATGTCACGGTTATTGTGACTAAAATTATCACGGTTATTGTTATAATTGCGGTATTGGTGAAATCTGCTCAAAATGTTCAAAAGGTACTTAGACACACTCTAAAATCATTTCACATGTTTCAGTTAAAACAAAAACAAACAACATGCAATGAACTTTCTGTTGGCAGAAACATTAAATAGCATGTAAACATCAAACATATAAATGTGCATTAAAGATGCATCTTACAACTATTAGAGGGTTCATCACTTTATGCAAATTGTTGATAAGAACCAAGAATTCTTTTCTTCACATTTTGTGCTCAAGACTTGATCTAGTTTTACAGATTTCAGAAGAACTGGTCCAGGATTTAAACTGACCGTTTCATGTAACATAGTAGAAATCACATGTTCATTTCAAATCATCACTACCTTAATAAATAAGGTAATGTGCCAGAAACATTTAAATAATACCATAAATAAATGAATGAATAAATAAAAAATAAAAAAGTTCATCCCAGCATCCATTAAAAAAAAAAATCCAAAATACATCCAGACTTCAGACTTTGTCCTTTTAGAGGGGAAAAAACCTCCAGAGCTTCCATGTGGCGCTTTCTGTGCCTTCCTCCATGTTTTCAGTGGCCAAACATTGTAAGCTGTGTCTGAGGGACTTTCTGCTGCTTCTCCTGGCAAAGAGCGGCATCGCTGAGTTTTTCAAAGTGCAATAATCACAATTTTACGATAATTAAAATCTGAAACGGTAACACTAATTGTCGGGGAATTCTATCCCGATTCGTCTTTTTATCGATTATTGTTACATCCCTACCGATCCGCACATCAATCTCCTGCTGCATTCTTCCCTCACTTGTGAACAAGATCTCGAGATATTTGAACTCCACCTGGGACAGGACCTCACCCCCAACCCAAAGACCCAAAGAGGACGCTACACTCTTTCCCAGCTGAGGACCATGGTCTCGGATTTGGGTTGCCGATTCTTATCCCAGGCGCTTCACACTCAGCTGTGACTCCCTCCAGTGAGAGTTGGAGATCACGGCCTTATGAGACCAACAGAACAACATCATCTGCAAAAAGCAGTAACGCTGAGCGCACCAAACCGGATCCCCACAACACCTCGGCTGATCCTAGAAATTCTATCCATGAAGGATATGAGCAGGATCGGTGACAAAGGGCAGCCTCGGCGGAGTCCAACCCTCACTGGAAACAAATCCAACTTACTGCAGGAAATGCTGATCTGGTGTTCACCAGGCCAAGACCTGACCGGAGCTGTAGCACTGTGTGGATCGGAGGGAGTGAGTGCCTGGGAGAGCATCCTTCCCATGATTCACCTTGCGCTGGTGGGGCCGTTCATCCCCATCGGAGCCAGAAATGAATAAAGGGTGTTTTACGGAAGCCTTCAGCTTCACCAATCAGCCCCCACGCGTGCTGCGTTTGCTGCAGTGTTTTTGCCAGAAGAGGGCGACGGCCTGAACAGGTGAGCCGCAGTGCAGTGGCCGCAACATTTTCTGTCTGTTATAATCACATTATACTGAAGATTTACAAGAAACCAACATTGGCAGACACTAAATGCAGGGTGTCAAAGCACAGAAACGGCACAAACACAAACCACAGGAAGAGCAGCGGATGACCAATCACACACACTGGTGACACTTTACCAAGAAAGCTTTGCTCAAAGGGAGCAAAGCTTGCATACAATTTTATCCAAAATAGGAATTTAGGAATTTCCAGTCCTCTTTAAACCTAGACCGGAGCTGACATTATAGTCTCAGAGAAGCAATTATCCACAATTGGTCCACAGGACCCTTTTTGACACACGAGACTGTCGAGAAGGTTTTTTTTTTTCCTTTTTTGAGACATGAGACACTTGTAACCCCCTGTACTGTCCTAAAGTTGAGGCGCCTACTGTAATGAGGACAATTATGCTGTCATTGGAGGTGTTTGCCTCCCATGACAATTGTCTCACTTTGTCATGAAATGGCTGGCCCAGAGATAACCTGTGTCACCGAGTCTTCATAGCCTCGGGGTCGAGAGCAGCCAGTGTCAAGTTGCCATGCTGTACAGACAGAGATTCACGCAGAAACATTGTTCAGCTAATGTGTTCAGATGAACACCCGCCCTCGGATTTAACGTGGCTGAAAGCCGCTCTGATGGTGGCAGAAAGCTGTTAATCCCCAACTCCTTTTTCATTCAGCAAACAGAGCTCAGTGTCAGCCAAGTGTCCACATTTAGCACATTGTTTAGGGAAGGAGACAAGAAGATATTATTGTCTGTAACTCACCCGTGTACAGTATTTGTGTGACGGTGTCACCTCGAGCTGCTGGATTCATAAAGAACAGGGTGGGACATCTAAAAGACATCTCTGCTGACAGTCATTGAGGTTTGGTATATGAGATGCCCCTTCTTGACACGATGCCTGAATTCACTGTTAGAGACATGTCTGGACATGCAAGCTGCAACAAAAGCTGAAACACCTGATCACAGGCAGCTTCTCAGATACTGGATGTCACCTCTGGTCAAAGCTGAAAGTAAAGGAAAGGAACTCAAAAAGCTGTCTCAGAAATGGGAGAAATCCTAAAATATCTAGATAAGTCACAAAGGACGCTAATTTTAATGGCATTTCCATAAAATATCTTCAGATTCTGGTAGGCCTATGATTTATACCAAAACATATTTTCTTGTATTTTTGGAAAGTAGATATGAAAAGAATAACAGTCCAGATCTATGGATTATCGCTCGTTTAAGCCACTCAATCAGTTAGTGTGTCAGTTTTACTCTTCTTCCTCTAGTATAAATCTTTATGTTATCAGGGTTTTCCTGGCTCAAATTGAGGTGTGGCAATGTACACAACGGAGGGCCCAGGTGGAATTTGATCCCCAGACTCCCGGATGAGACTGTTCAGTCAAAGGGATATCCCTGTGGCCAAGTAGCCAGGTCGCAAGATCTATCGGAGGCATAGTGACAGGACCCCACACTGCCACAGAGGCAGAGGTGGTACCATCCTGATCATGCACACACAGGCAGCTGTGTGCTGCCCCCCCCCCCCCCCAGTTTTGCCAAAAAAGAATGACAATTGTCATGTTAAAACCATAGACCGTGAATAAAGAAGTTTGAACCTTCTGCTCATGTCGCTCACTGGTTTATGAAGAACTTTCCATAAGAAGTTTCCACTGTCGCCATCTTCGCCGCGTCAGCGCATCACTTGTGACGCGTCGCTCGTTGCATGTTGCGTGTATCGCCACACCACCAGCGACAGACCAGCCAACCATTATCCACCATAAAATCTGAAACCACTTTTGGGATTGAGGATTGGGCCAGATTTTGGGGGATTGACCGGTCAAGTCTTGGATCAATAACATTTGAAGTGTCCTCTAAGTAAGTGGTAACCTGCCACAGGGGAGGTTTTTAATGTCAAACAAATGCATTTTCTGAGGCAAAAGCTCTCATTTCAAGCTTCAACACGTATGTTTTACACTTTCCTCAGAAGCTATCTGTTGTTTCCAGACGGAAAAAACTATTTATAACTTAAAATCGATAAATATCCAGAAATATTACACTTGGAGCTAGGGCTGGACGACTATGGAAATAATTATAATCATGATTATTTTGACTGATGTTGAAATCATGATTAATATACACGTTTATTCATTGATTTAAAAAAAAAAATGGTTTATTGAACCACATAACTCAATTTGAAATATAACTTAAAAAAAAAATTCAACTGAAAATAAATTAGAAACAAGTAAAGGAGTAAAAAAAGAATATTATTCAAAATAATAATAGCAATAAAAATGAAAACTAAGTCTACATGCATCCCTGTTCTAAACTCCCTGCAGTTTGCTTCCTAAAACTCAACCAGTCTGTTCACTTCAGGATTAATCGTTTTTCTTCGATTACAGTGTTTTTATGATTGTGAAAAGGCAAAATTGAAATCACGATTAAAATTCGATTAATTGTGCAGCCCTACTTGGAGCTCTGACCTCGACAGGCGAGGTCACAAAGGATACACCGCCAGCAGCCTTCGTTTCATGCCAAATGAAGTGCTGGTTTGAAGACTGGATTCAGAGGCTCCTTCGTAGATTTCTGAATTGGGTGGCACTTGACGCGCCGCTGTGACCTATGTGGCTTCCTGTATTAGGACTACTTCTGACTAGGGGGTGTAACAAAATATCGATACACTGAACTATCACAATATTTTGTGTTGCATTATCATATTGATATTAAAAAACGCTGTATCAATAGTTTTACTAATGAAATCTCACAAGATTTCATTGTTCTATTATGAAATTTTGCAGAATCTTATTCTATTTGCACCGGTCCAGCATGTAGAGAAATCTTAGCTTTAGCTCAGATATTTATGCAGGCTCAGCTTAAACTTTACACACACTGAAAAGTACAAGTTAAAATGTGTGTCCAGCCTTTCATAGACCACTCAGTTGTTTGAGATTATAATGCACTGACTAGGGATCGGCGATATTTTATTGTGTGCGATATATCATCAAAGAAATTCCCCACAATTTGAATTTTTCTGTTTTATCGTGAGATGACAATTTATCAGGTTGTTTTTGCAGTTGCACTTCTTTGGTTTTTTTTAATAAGCCAAGTTAGTTTTGCTGTTTGCACGTTTGAATAAATATGGCATTTGGTCTCTCATATTTCAGACTTGTTTGATTGGTGTCACTACAGTTTTGCAATACAGGTGCACTACTTGAACTTAATTGATATAGTGGTTTCTAGTATTTTGTAGGGCTTTCAAGACAGAATTTAGTGACAGATTTATAATACAAATTATTTTGCTGATAGTTTTTATCGTCACTTATTGTTACCGTAATAAATAAAAGAAATTATCGTGATACATTTTTTAGTCCATATCGCCCATCCCTAGCACTGACTGAAATGTTTGTTTTTCATGCCCCGATATGTTTTTTCATAATTATGCTTCAAGAAGAACCACTGCGCACTTTTTTTAAAAACTCTTTTATTAATTTCACGTGAATTGCTGTCATATATGTGAAATTGATTTACAATGTTTTGTAATTAATTTCAAATAGATTCACTCGGGCCAATAAAAATGGAATGTCTTCAGTGACACATATTGTGGTGTATCGTGGATTAAATTGATTGCAATATATCAATTATTGCAGAATCTCTGCATCATGATATTATCTGTATTGGCGGTAAAAGTGATATTGTATATTTTGAGGTAACTAGTGATACCCACCACTACTTCTGACTAGGGGTGTAACAATACATTGATCTATATCGATACATTGATATAGAATGATGTATCGCAGTGATTCCCAACCCTGGTCCTCAAGGCACACTATCCTGAAAACTTTCCATGTTGCCCTTTTGAAACACAGCTGACTCACATTAATGGGTCAGTAGCAGACTGGTGCAGAGCTCATCAGAGATCCATTTAATTTGAATCAGCTGTGTCCTAGCAGGGCAAAATGGAAAGTCTTCAGGATAGTTTGCCTTGAGGATCAGGGTTGGGAAACACTGATGTATCGGTTGTAAATCGATCCAAAAACCCAATATCGATCAAAAATTGATATCAAACCTACTTTTATTACAAAAATGGCTTTATTGTGAAAATCCTCTGAAATATATGCTTATAGTTGTGCAGTGAGCAGAAGTGACATGGGGAGATTGTGCTGCAAACTTACAGTTATGTTAAGAAAAAATAACCTTGTTTATTGTAGTATTTTTGTGTATCGATCGGTGGATCCGAAATTAAATCGAATTGAAATCGTATTGTGACTGAATTTGTGATATCGGCAGATATCGAATCGCCTAACTGCTGTGTCAATATAATATTGTGTCGTGATTAAACCAGTGATTTATACCTCTACTTCTGACCCACAAAATACTCTAACTTATTCACATCGAGGCCAACAGCTGACCTCTGGACCAGTTCTGGCCCACACAACACTTGCCAGTGCTGTAGCTGAGCCTGGATTCAGCCCAGACATGTCTGCTACATTGATTTCTTCCAAATGCTGGAAACCTTGTTGTCCACTTTTGGTTGATCATGACTCTTGTGACTGGCTTGTTGAGGTCCTGACTGTCATCGTTTGTCCATCCAGCTTCCACTGCGTTTGTCCTTATTGTAAAATAAGACTTATTGTTATATTCACTGCATTTCGTATCAGTTCTCTAATGCTACCAACTTTCTGTGTTCTTTTTAAACCGTGTGTGTTAAAGGGAAGGTCATGCCGTTATTACCACGGCGTCCAGAGGATGAGGGACCAGCACACGCTGCAACGGGTCCACGGACTGCACGGAGCCTGGGACATCGAGGACCTGGTCACTCTGGGCAAACGGCTCCGCTCATGTTCTTACTACGCTGCTCGTGAACTCATGCAGGGCGCCTGGATCATCTTTTGTCCGTATAACTACCTGCTGGACCCCATGATCAGAGAGAGTGTGAGAAGAGTTAAAAAATGAAGGCGCTGGAGATCATCTAGATCGTAGAAAACAGGACAAGGTCATGTGTCAAGTTTAGAGATGAATAAAAGCTTTCTCTTTCTCTTCTTACCTCCATCAGATGGAGATTGACCTGGAAGGCCAGATCCTGGTGCTGGATGAGGCTCACAACATCGAGGACTGTGCCAGGGAGAGCGCTAGCTACACGTTGGAGCTCCGCAGTCTGCAGACGTCCAGAGACGAGCTGGACAGCATGATGAGGAACAACATCAGGCGCTCCCAACACGAGCTTCTCAGGGATTTCTGCTACACTCTGATCAAGTCAGTCATTCAGCGACCTCATTTTTCACCTCTCAGCAGCGAAAGAGTTAACTTTGTCTCACTCTTTTTTATTTGTCCTCCATGTAGCTGGATCCAAGAAAGCCAAACCCTGTTATCGGAGCGTGGATATGAGAGTGCCAGTAAAGTGTGGAGTGGAAAGGAAATCCTGAACATCTTTCATCATTTGGGCATCACAGCCGACACATTCAACCTCCTGAAGGTGATTTGGTGACCTTTTCTTTACTTGTTTGACTTGGTGACTAAAGATGGACGATATTATCCGCCTACCAACATTTTCGGCCGATATCAGCATTAAAGACGTTATAGATCTGTATAGCTCCTTTAAAATGTGTTATCAGAATATGTCGGTATATCAGTTTTTACTTTTTTGATGACAACAAAAACTTGCAACAACACCTGTTCTTAAAAATAAGATGGATCCAAACTTCTCTCCTCTTTGCTGGAAATGTGAGACTGAAGTTGGTGATTATTTTCATTTTGTATGGTCGTGCACAAAGATACTAAATTATTGGGCTTTGCTGGTCGAACACTTATTTTTTATCTTCAATATAACCATACCCCTAGATCACAAATATCTTCTCCTTGGTCTCCCAGTCCCACAAATTGACTCCAAACAGAAGCGACTATTTAGTCGGTTAACTTTTACTGCAAGAAAGAATATCCTGCATTACTGGATCAAGGACTTTGCTCCTACCAAGAAGTCATGGCACAATTTAATACTAGAATGTATTCCAGGTGAATTCATCACATGCATGCTCAACTTCTCGTTGGACACATTTTGTTCTACCTTTGATTTTATACTTGATATTTATAGGCCCTGAAATGTCCTCTTGCGTCCTTACAGGTTTCCCCTCTTATGTGTTTATATAGTTGTATGTATGTGTTTTGGGGGGTGTTTTGTTGTCTTTTTTTTTTGTATTAACTGACATACTGCAGTAATTTTTTTCCCCCCTGGTTTTCTTTTTAATCATTCCTGATCATTGATTCCATGTCCCATCTGTTCTGTCTGAGCAACTGTTTGTATGCTTAAAACTTATTAAAAAAAATCTTGCGACAGACTGTGACAGACCTGTCCAGGGTGTACCTGATAATAGCTGGGATAGACTCCAGCAACCCCTGCAACCCTGACCTGGATAAGCGGTGCAGAAAATGACTGATGACATGACAATAAAAACTTGTGGCAACACATCACTGGGGGTTCAAAAGATTTCTATACATTGGAATATTACGATATTTCATATATCAGTCTTAAAAATCATAAAAATTTGCAATGAAACTGATGGTTCTGGCCCAAGTTTCATATACAGCCCATGTATGCTCCATAGATGCATGATGCACACTTCCCAGTAGATATTACATCAGTGGCTGAGTGTTTGCTGACTGACAATATTACGTCTTTCCCCTTTTCAATGGGTTGTGTGCAAGTGTATTATGTATATGTATGTATGGGAGCACTGGTCTGTATTGCTGTATGCTTGGTGTGGACATTAGTGCCTTCAATCTGACCCTTATTGAATTTTTTCCATCTTTTCTCTTTTCAAAATGTCTTTTTGTTTTGTTTTTATCATTATCATTGTTATCACTATCAAAACCTATATTGGATCTATCTAATTTGAGTCAGGTGTGTTGGAGCAGGGAGAAATGGGAAAACCTGCAGGGTTGCTGCCCTTGTAGGTCCAAATTAAGTAGCCCTGGTAAAAGTTTACATTGGGGCTGCCACAGTTAGTCAATTAATCCATTAATTGTTGACTATCAAAACAGCCGGTGACTAATGTCATAATCAACTCATCGTTTATTGTTCATAAGCTTTGTTTTTCCTCTAAAATTGCCACCATCTGTCTGGTCAGCTTTTGTTGAATTGTATATTGACACAGTTTTTTTTTAGTTTTTTTTTATTTTGTATATTGACATAAATAAACACACACACACTACCAGTCAAAAGTTTGGACACGTTTTTCCATTAGATTTGATGAGAAAGTGGCCAAACTTTTGACTGGTACTGTAAATATGCTCCAATTTTTTCTGGATAAGATTAGTCGACAAATCCCCAAAATAATCAATTATCAAAATAATCGTTTGTGGCAGCCCGAGTTGATATCGTAAATTAAGAGTTGGACATTATCAGCATATTGGATTTCGGTAAAACAAAACAAAACAAACAGCCAGTATTGAACATCCCTAATTTTACCTTCTACACACTGAAAGGTCTAACGGAGACGTTTGGTCCTGTTTGTCATCATGTGATTTATAAATTTGTTTAGAACGACATGTTTTACTCATCTGTTCTTCCATTGTGTCTGTTTGTGGCAGCAAAACCTGGCTGCAGTGTTGGAGAAGGAGGAGCGTGCTGGTTTGGTTAACGGTAAAGAGGACATGGTGCAGGTCCCAACCATCAGTGCTCCTACGTCCGCTGTCCTCAAGAACCTCTTCATGGTGCTGGACTTCCTGTACAGAGACAGCTGCCGGTATGTCGAGCGGGGCTTTTCTGAGTTTTTAGCCGTTCCTCAGATCAGTGGTGGCTCAGCTGAGCTGTGTGTGTGTGTGTCTGCAGGTTTGCCGAAGACTACCGTGTAGCTCTGCAGAGGACCTACGCGTGGATCAATCAGGTTCCACCTGATGTCCCCGATGCCCAGGGCTTTTTCGTCCGGCAGCGCCCCCGACACCGCCAGAGCACGAAAATCAAGACCGAGGTCCTCACACTGAGCTTCTGGTGCCTGAACCCTGCTGTGGTGAGCTCCCAGAGATGAACGGCAGAGCTGAGCAGGTTGAAGCCGACCAACATGGTCTACATCAGTCTGTGTTTGTACCTTCCAGGCTTTCTCTGACCTGAGTGGCTCGGTTCACAGTATCGTTCTGACATCTGGAACCTTGTCACCCATGGGCTCGTTCTCTTCTGAACTGGGGGTGAAATTCACCATCCAGCTGGAGGCCAACCATGTGATCAATAAAACTCAGGTAAATGAGCATTTCTTTGATTGCTCTGATCAATTATTTATGGACAGATAAGTTCAGGAACCTACTGTATGTGACTGACTCCAGCTGTAACCAGAGAATGTTGTTGTTTCTGAACATATGGCTGGATGATATAGCCTAAAATTCAGTATCACGCCATATTGAGCAGTTTGCCTCAGTAATGATAAATGGACGATAACTGGTTATGGATCAGCGCGAGCCTACGTCACGTCACAACCCGGAATTCACGTGACCACAAAGCTGGTAGCGGTGAAAACTTGCTTCGCATTTGAACGGCGTCTGATGGACTATGAGCCTCAAACTGTTTTTGCACCTTTTTAAAAAAATTTTCTCTGCCGGTCTGTCTTTGAAATAATGTTGAAATGACGTCAGGTTATAGTGAAAGTCTTACTGCCGAGGCGAGAAGAAGATACGAAGCAAAACTAGTATCTGTTGGACAAAGTGATGCCCATCTTCCGCTGCTAGAGCCTGGTTAGACAAACCTACATAACGGCCCGATGATCAGTTTCCCAATCTCATGATGTATTTGGTTTCATCAGGTAAGCTCCGAGTTCAAACCATTTATTATTTATAGAATATTAATTTTCCCCCGGATTGGAAAAAAAAAAAAAAAGGTATTTCTTTGATGTCCTTCTCAGAGTACCTCATTATGAACTATAAATTACCGGTAGCAAAAGCTCATTGGTATTTTACTGGTAACTTTGTGCATGTTTTTAACCCAAATCTTTCATCAACTTTTAACTTTTATTCGATGGGAACATTATGGCAGAATCTGGATGCTGATCTTGAACAGAGCGGGCGGCGCTGTGATTCTTACATCCACTATTTAATGGTGTTTCTATCTCTACAAAAACAACGACAGGGTTTAAATAGTGAAACCACATTATATGCTTTTTTATCATCACAAAGTGATCCGAACATATTGTTATGTTTCCATGGTTTCCAGCGGAACTGTCAGCCTTTATGGGCTTGATAGCTGCAGCCACTTACATGTCGTTCCGCACTTTTTCTGTTGTTTTGGGAACTGGAAAAACATATTTTCTTGTCCATGTGGAAGTTATGTTTATGGCAGCCAAACACAGCGGGACTTCTCGGTATTTCCAAAGTCCAATAAACAAGAGGGACATGAGACAGCCGATCTATAAACACCAAAACACACTTTCATTTTATTAAACCCTAATTCTGTCCTTACTGTAACTTCGTGCTTTTCTTGCAAAAAACAGGTTCCTCAGTAAACACCCAGAGCAGAGACGTTAGGACGTAGAAGACTGTAAACTAAAACAAACAACAAGTGACATGTCAAAACAAATAGCAATTCTTTTAAAGCGATTTCTTGTGTCCATAAACACAGATGCTTTTTATTTAATCCACCAGCATCTATCGATTAGCAAAATCAACTTAACATTAAAAACCCAAGACAGGCAACGCAATACCATCAATGCAATTAATGTAGAACCAAAAACCAATATTTCTATTCTCACAGACCAACTGGCCTCCGGCCGGGCAACTGTTAGCCCTTGTTTCTCTTCTAAGTCTCAGTCTGCAGCAAGTAGCAAATTGTGGTTTTTCGTCACAACAGCAAGTAAACATGTCTTAATTTATCCCACCGCTTAGGCAATCTTCGTTAGCTCCTACATTACTTATTCATTTACTCAAGCATTGCTGCAACATTTCCCTTCTTTCCCATTTTAGTATTTCCGCCCCCACACGGCAAGCGACGGTGGGACACGCCTACGCTTCACTTTCCACTATTCAGACGTAACCAGATACTACGTCCATTTTATTTACAGTCTTTGGTTGCTGATGATGGTTTGAAGTGGCGATGAGGTCTTGAAGTTTTTGAGAAACTCTTAAAAAAGTCTTGAAAAGGTATTGAAATTAACTTTGGGATTCCTGCATATCCCTGTAATATGACAAGGTTGTTTTTTTTTTTAAGACACTTTGTATGAAAAGTGCTCTTAAAATTTGATTTGATTTGATTTTGACACAACAGTCAGTTATGAGCTATATGAAGGCAAAAGTATTTATATTTTTGTAACTGTTTGTTTATGACGTTTGAACAGCTATTTACAAGTCATGATCAGAGCAGATGGCACAGATCCTGCTTTTCCGGGAACCACATGATGCATTTTTGTGTGTGTTCCTGAACAGGCCCTGTGGCTTGTGTGTGTGTCAGTGACGTTGTCATGGTGATGAGAGTGCAGGTTTCCCTCTTGGCTCAGATTAAACTTGCACTCGAACTTTGCCTCAAACCTCCTCGTTTTACCAGCAAAACATAACTGGTCCAGGCCCAGTTTTCCCACCGCAGGAACAGCAAGATGCTGCTGAACAGATCAGTGTGTTGTTTGTGTCTCTGAGTTAATTATAATGAGTTATTAACGATGTTGATGTCCAGCAACCGTGCAGAAGGTATCAGAGGGGTGTAAATGAGTGTGAAGCTGAAAGAGCGTTCATGATGACACGACGTTTCTGCTCCAGCTCTGTCCAGCAGATGTCACAGTCTTACCGTGAGATCACAACAACCCGAAGGCCCGAGCAGAGGAGGGGATGAGAGGTTCTACAGGGGAAGATGGATTCTTAAATGTTTTTATGTTTTCTGACGTCTTCAGGTTTGGGTGGGCACTGTCGGTGCAGGACCCCAAGGCAGAAAACTCTGTGCCACTTTCCAGCATACTGAAACGTACACCTTTCAGGATGAGGTGGGCGCCCTGCTGCTCCATGTCGTACAGGTCATGGCCAAAGGTGTGCTCTGCTTTCTGCCGTCCTACAAGGTAGGTTCACCACAAGAACCTGAACAGTTCACAGACACTCGTTTATCAGCCGTCCACAGAAAATGCTTCAAACTCCATCTTGGGGATGAAATCTTAAAGGTTTGTTAGGGCTGTGCATCTTTATTGGTGTTACAGTTTGATTTGATTATCTTGTAATTGATTAAGGATGCAGCACTTGATGTTGCATCCTCAGTTTTCCATATCATTGCATATTGCTGCTTGGGTTGGGTGATAACATGATGCCAAAAGTATTTGCTCACCTGCTTTGACTCACATGAGTTTAAGTGACGTCCTATTCCTAATCCATAGGGTTTAATATGACGTTGCTCCGCCGTTGCAGCTAGAACAGCTTCAACTCTTCTGGGAAGGCTGTCCACAAGGTTTAGGAGTGTGTTTATGGGAATTTTTGATCATTCTTCCAGAAGCGCATTTGTGAGGTCACACTGATGTTGGACCAGAAGGCCTGGATCTCAGTCTCCGCTCTAATTCATCCCAAAGGTGTTCTGTGGGGTTGAGGTCAGGACTCTGTGCAGGCCAGTCCAGTTCCTCCATACCAGACTCTGCATCCATGTCTTTATGGACCTGCTTTGTGCTCTGGTGCACAGTCATGTTGGAAGAGGAAGGGGCCAGCTCCAAACTGTTCCCACAAAGTTTGGAGCATGAAATTGTCCAAAATGTCTTGGTATGCTGGAGAATTCCGAGTTCCTTTCAATGGAACTAAGGGGCCAAGCCCAGCTCCTGAAAAACAACCCCACACCATAATCCCCCCTCCACCAAACTTTACACTTGGCACAATGCAGTCAGACAAGTACCGTTGTCCTGGCAACCACCAAACCCAGACTCCTCCATCAGATTACCAGATGGAGAAGCATGATTTGTCAGTCCAGAGAACGCCTCCACTGCTCTAGACTCCAGTGGCGGCTGCTTTCCACCACTGCATCCACGCTTTGCATTGCACTTGGTGATGTATGGATGGATGCAGCTGCTCCATGGAAACCAATTCCATGAAGCTCTCTGCACACTGTTCTTGAGCTGATCTGAGGGCCACATGAAGTTTGGAGGTTTGTAGTGATTGACTCTGCAGAAAGTTGGCCACCTCTTCACACCATGTGCTTCAGCATTCATCTTCTCACTCGCCACACGCGGTCAAATTAATTGGGAAGTCATCCATTTTTGTTCACGAGGTGTCGCTAAGTGCTCACTTGCTGTTTTTTTTTTTTTTTTTTTTGCCGTTCAGTGACCGGATTACTTGCGATGCGGAGGGATATTAGGATCACGGAAAGACCACAGGTTTAAAAAAAAAAAAAAAAAAAAAAGATCCGTTGCCATTGACAGCGGTCATTATACGGAAATAATGACCACTGGAACGTTGGGAAAACCCATTCAAGTCAATGGAGCATTCAACAGCATTATAAAGAGCTGTATAATAAACTGTGATAAGGTTTTTTAGAACAGAGCCGGGCGATGTACCGGTATGATGAGCGAGATATGATATTTACATATAACGTTATATTGCGATACTGGTTGTGCGAATGTTTTTGTTTTATTTTTTCATAATGACCCGGTTGCACCTTGACTAACCCACTTGCCCTGACACGAAACGGAAGTTGCTGTAGCTAGATGTCACCTGATTATTTAAACTATCTGTCTGGAAAACAATCCTCCCCAAGACTTCTACAAAGAAATCATAGATGGCCAGCCAACTAACTTGAATTATTTTGGGTGTTTTGTCAATTCCATCACTGAAGTGGAGCTAAAGTACCTCGGAGCTAAACATGTTTCAATACTAAAAAACAGGTAGGGTATAAATACAGGTATATATCATCATCTAAAACAAATATGTCGTGATATGATATTTGGTCCATATCGCCAGCCCTATTAACAGTAGTTGTGATATATGCTCAATATATCACAACTGACAGCCAATCAGATTGCTGGATTTCCCCTTTCTGTTTTATAAGATCCTGTAAATGAGGCTCCTTTATTTTGTGAACTCTGTAACTGGATTCATCTCTCCTTTCATAGAATATGTCAATGTCAGCTTTATTTATATAGCACATTTTAAAGTCCAATGGCCGACCAAAGTGTTTTACAGAGTAAAAATCAATAAATAAAAGCAAAACAGTAAAATGCAGCACAACACAAAATAAACTGTGCCATCGTTTTTATTGTTGTTATCCTTCCCTAGTGTAAGCATCTTGTACTGTGTAGTTGAACCGTGTTATGCAAACTTTATCAGAGTCAGTGCATTTAATTCAAACTCAGATTCAGATTCCTCAACAGGACCGAAAAAGAAAAATGGTGAGCAAGAGAAGAAGAATATACAAACACCCCCATGAAACCATCAGAAAACAACTGGATCCAACTGTCTCAGCATCAAAACCACTGACATATTTTACCACTGGGGGGAACTAGAGACCACAAATTGGAGTCGTTTTGTTATCTGAAGGCATTTCTCCAGGATACAGAGCTGTGCCATGCAGAATAGGTTTTTGGATGACAGACTTCATTGTTTTAGATGCTGCAGTATCACATGATCGCGTAGATCCTCACTGATCAATAGCAGCACTTGTCAGGAACTTGTTAAATGGCGTCATCCTCACAGAACTGTATCCTCTTTCAGTTAATGAGGGCACTTCTGAGAGCACACTCATAGACACTTTGTCCCCCTTTGTTTGTTATGCGTCTTTGCTCATGAATAATAAATATCCACTGTAGCTCAGTTGTCACATTAGCTTACTGAGTGCTTATTGGATTTCATATGTCATGTGTGTGTTTGTCTACTCTGCACATGTTATATGTGGTCAATTAACATACTTAATGTAGGATACACATTAATTGTGAATATGAAGTTATTTAAATGTTTTTTTATTTAAAAATGATTGAATCTTTTTGCTTATAATCCGTTAGAATAAAGCAATGGCTGCTGTGGGTTTTCTTCTTCCTGGTCACCTGTTTGCCAGACAGAAACATCAGATCATGGGAGTCAGGCTGACGTGATGAGGCAAACAGACTTTTCCAGCTGGGTTTTGCCCTCGGCCGTTTTTGCTTTTGCCTTTGGCGTATTTTCATTTTTTCATGTTGGACTGGTGTTTCAGCACGTCCCATCCACTCGTCATTAGTTTTATTCTGTAAACAATGAGGGAAAGCCAAGACTCTGGACCTTGTCCTTTTCTCCTTTTACCTTCCTCTTTTGTCAGCCCACAATCTTAGCTAGGCAGCAACCAGGAGCCGCGGGACGATTTTTTTATTTTTTTATTATTGATAGCCATGTAGGAGTCTTTTCCCTCTCTATGCTGATGCATAAATATTTAATCTGCAGTCAGCTCTTAAAGATAAGGAGATGAGGGGATATGAAGGGTGGGTATTAATTGGAGCCCATGGAGGCCTCGTTGGTGCCACTGAGTCCCGTCTGCCCTGTGATGTGCACATTTGTGTGCGAGTGTGTGTAGTCAACATGGAGGATAGGTCATCTCAAGACGTCCTTATTCAGTGCATTGAGGTGATGGTTATCTGCTGCAGTCGCTTTATGTGATGGACAGAAAGGACAGAGAGGTGAAGAGGTCAGAATGACGTGCGAACATCAAAGTTCAGTTTGGATGTAGGGATATCATGATTTCACAACTAAAGGGATACAAAACCCACAGAATGATGGTCCTTCATTTTCTACTCACCCTCATGCTGAGCAAGACTCTGGAGCACTTTTTTAATATCTTAACCCTCATAACTTCTTAAGCTTTCTGAAGGGGGAGCAAGTGACCTTTTAGTCTGTGCCCTTAAAGGGATATTGTGTAAGTTCTCCTGTGTTTTATTCACAAAAACTGATTATTTGGTTCAAAAGTGTTTTTTCATTAATCAGTAATCACTCCCATCAACAAACTGAAGTGCTCCTCTAAGTTCTAAATTTGCCGTTCGTATCATTCATTTACACATCGAGCGGGGCGGCTCGGTGGAGGCTGCCATGTCGTATCGCCATGTTTTTGCGTTCAGGAGAAGCGTGACAGCAGGAAAACACAGAAACTCACCGGACACACCGGAGTTTTCAGCTCAGTTCGAGGTAATGCCTTTGAAAAGTCACCGTGCTGCAGAGGGGAGAGACTAGCGTCTCACTGACGCTGGGTTCACGTGCAGTCGGGCAGACGGCCGTTGGTAACAAACCAGATGTCATTTTAATCAATGAAGCCGAGCGAAAGACGGTAAAACATGGGTCAGGGAAAACAATACGACATCGCCATGACAACCGATCAGATGTGGACTGACATCACTGTAACTGACGGACCACGTCTTCACATAGAGGCTGGTGATAACTTTACATGCAGCGGATGTCGTCGGTCTGCCCGGTTTCACGCGAATGCAGCATGAAAAGTACGAGGGAGCTGCTCCCGATTACACGGTGTCCCTTTAAGAAGCTTAATGTAACTTTTTCTTAAGGAGCTATGAGGGTTAAATGTCAAAAAAGTCCATAAAAGTCCACAAAAACTTGTCAGTATTCCTCCATACTGCTCGTTAAATGTAATCCAAGTGTCCTGAGTGGGTAGCGCCCATAATTTACTCAAAACGACATCATTTAGTATATTTTTATAGCCTAAACAGTGGAACATTACACTTCCCTGATGCGCATCCATGCGAGTTCATGATACTACGGAAGCCACAGCGTTCAGCGCCTACTCTGCCGATAATGCAAGCGTAGAAGAAGAAATTTGCTGTTTATATTGTGCTAAGAATGCCAGAGCTGCGAACAAACATGGGGGGTTGGCTATTGATTTAAAAAGAAAGAAAGAAAGAGATTGAATGAATAAATGAAAGAAAGAACGTGCTCTTGTCTGGTTTGGTCTGCCGCGGCTTCCATAGTGACATGAACTTGCATGGATGCACATCGGGGAAGTGTGATGTTCTACAGTTTAGGCTACAAAAATATCCTAAATGATGTGGTTTCCAGTAAATTCTGGACATTTCAATTCTGGATTCAAAACCGTGTTTCTATTGATGTGTAATCACTGCACTTGAATAGCTGTTATATGTTTATTTTCTTAGAATGAGTCATTTATATCTACTTGCTGGGTGGTGCACATATGGAGGCTGCCATATTTGTTCCACCATTTCTTACATAAGACTGTGTAAGAAAACATATTTTCTTTCAAGTACCCATCTTTACCACTAGATGTCAGTAATTCTTACATACTGTACCTTTAAAGGTACAGTATGTAAGATGGGTATTTGAAAGAAAAGATATTTTCTTTCAAATGACTACATATTCCAAGCACTGTTGTGAATGTTTGGTGTTTGCTAGTGGCCCAAATTCTCCCAGAGATAAAGATGTTTTCATCTGTAAGTGGATCCAGTGGTCTCAGGTGTAGCTATGACTGTAATATGAGTAACTACTTTCTGTCTTTTATGGTGTTACTGATCCCAAACAGTGCTCTAACTCCCATTAAAAAAAGCTGGTACAGCAGTTGTAAAGTTCAGAGGGTTCTTACTTCGTACACATTGTTTTGTCCACTCAGAGACATTGTAGTAAAAATGGTGAAACAAATATGGCAGCCTCCATTTGTGCACCGCCCAGCAAGTAGATATAAATGACTCATTCTAAGAAAATAAACGTATAAAAATTATTTTAGTGCAGTGGTTACACATCAATAGAAACACAATTTTGAATTAAATATCAAATTTTTCTGCCATTGAACTTTGAGTTTTTACATACTGTACCTTTAAGGGTTAAATAAAGCAATTTTTTGCAGGAAAATACTTTTTTCATTCTTTCTGCACATCCCTTACAACAGAAATATAAAACTACTTCAAGTTATGTAATTGGTGTTAATGTGATTTTAAAAATTAATAGTGTTGTAACATTAATTGATGCATAATAATCGTTATAATTTTAATATCACTATTATTTCTCTGCTTATAATCGTACCAAGAAAATGTTGAATCTAGACATCCTGATTTGGATTTTTTCTGATGATTAGTTGAAAGACAATGTTGTTCTTTTTTGTCTTTCTGCAGAGCAGACAAATTAAAGCCAGTATGCCCTTAAATGTGGTCATGCAGACAGTTTCCCAAAGAGGCTCTGTGTGTTTTTTGTTTCAGTCTCAACGGTGCCCCAGTTAATGCCCATTAAAACCACAGCAGGCTGTGCTGTTTGGCCTTAGCTGCCAAAGGGAAGGACCAGCGCTCCCACAGCAGAGGGGACTGATGGTTTATTAAAAAGAAAAAAAAGAAAAGGGAAGCAGGGTTTCATGGAGGTGAAGAGATGATGGGGAATACAAGATGCTTTTAAAGGACATTGAGATAAGGGCCATTAGGTGATGTCGCCTGGCTGTCTGTGTGAAGACGCTCCGGTGCTGGCGCCTGGCTCTGCTGAGCGCGTGTCAAATCAAAGTCAAACTCTCGCCTGCAGCGCCGTCTTCGGGAAGCAGCGATGGCACCGCCGGCGCCTCAGACCGAGGCTGAGAGCGCGCTGGGCTCACGGCGCGGGTCGGCCAGTCTAGCATATCACTGCTGATGTTTTATTTGAGTTTTAACAGTGGAAACTTCAGGGTTACTGCTGTTTGACTGAGCTGGGACTTGTTTTTTAAGGCTCACATTTTCAGACTTTAAAAGCACATGTTAAAAGGTGTCTGAGTCATCAGTTTGTTTCCTCTGTCAACCAGAAGTGTCTCTTTCACTGTGTTTGACATAAACACAGACGTAGGGCTGCTGCAGGTAATCTCTTGGTTTTTAATCAGTTGTTGTAAAAATAGTGATTCAAGTTTCCAGAAGCATGAGAATGATGAGTGCTGTACTTTGTTAGCGACCCAAACCCTCCCTTTTTTCCTTGTTCATGTACAAGGTATTTAACAGCATCATGAATATTAAATGTACAGAAAGAGTATGAAATCATTTAAAAATATATTTTCAAAGTGTAATTAGCTTTTTTCTTTGTTTTAATGGCAACAAATGCAGATAAAAGACCAAAATCACACGTGAATTGTTTGTTTTATCTAAAGTCTGGTATCATCTGAGTCAGGGAGCTTCAACATGGTTAAAGAAAAACACCTCCAGCTTAGTTACATGTTTTATTTGTTTTATTCTGCTGCTTCGAATTTTCTCTGGCTCACGAGTCAAATGATTGCTCCCATCTAAGATGAAAATTATTTTCTAGCAGGGATGGGTATTTTTGGTGATTTTCCTAACTCAGCTAGTTCGGTCAGTCAAAATTGATTAGTTGTGATGTCATCAAAATTAAATGAAACATATTTCATCTCCAAAGGGAAATGATAAAAGTTATTTATTTCTAATAAACAGATAAACTTTGGTCTCTGGACCCTGATTTTTATACACATGTACATAAAATATAGTATATAGATACAGTGTTGGGGTAGTTACTCAAAAAAAAAGCCATTCGTTACGAGTTACTTGTTAGCGCTTTAATAATGTGATTACTTCACTAGTTCCTGCATTTGAAAAGTAACTTCACTACTTATTACTTTCCTTTCTCATTTCATTTTACCGTGTAACCAGGGGGGCCCACAGAGATATGTTTAGGGGTGGCCAGAGAACATAGCAGGGTAGCCAAGAGTTATTACAGGATAACTTTTGTTTCTTTCAGCCTGGACCTTATTTCTGGAGTTTATACGTGCATTTACTCACCAGTAACATTTCTGTATCACTCTGATTCCTTTGGACACGAGATTCGTCGTAGATCTGCGTATATCCATATAGGGCTGCAGCTATAGATTATTTTTGTAATCGAGTAATCTAGCGATTCGTCTGACGATTAATCGAGTAATTGGATAAATTGGACATTTTGCAAGTTTTTTAAGTTTCACAACTTAAATTGATTGTAAGAGCTAGAATTTACAGCTTTCAGAGTTCTAGAGTGCAGAGTTTGCCCTGAACGCAGCACTGATGCCCCCCCCCCCCCCCCTTGCTTCTCTGCCAAAAACGTCATTGTTGCTTCCACATCTGCACATTTAATTCTGAGCTTTACTGAAATGGAAACAATTGGACGTTCATTAGAGGACCTAAATACATATTCAAGTCCACAACACTTGCAGTATAAATGTATTAACAAGAAAGGATGATCAGCATCTGCTGAACCGACTCCCTGCAGTTTAAAAAATCATTTATTTATTGTCATGAAAATTAAAAAAAAACCGCTGAGACCCTCTGATAGACTTTTAACCTGGTATCACTGGAAATGTAACGTTTGATGTAGTTCAGCGACTGTAAACTTGCAGGGGCTTTTATATTGAAAGTTGCCGGATGCTTTCTGCTACTTCTACGTCTGATTTCCTCCTATCTGAACTAATGAGAGAATTAATGATTCTGGAAGCTGCTCTGTCAAAAACAGACTCAACGCCCACATTTAGAGGAGAGCTGCGACAGCGTGCTTCTGGCTCGCGCTGCGGGTCCCCGGTGGCGACTAAACTATTGATTAAAACAGTCTCGTTAAGTTTTGGAGGCCGCGCAGCACACAGAACGTCATGGATCACGTGCGTACCGAACCGCGGAGAGGGTACTGTGTTTCTCTCTTTCGGTCCAGTTTGTAGGGTCCCATACAGTTTTTCCTCCCTCCACTGTAGTTAAGCTATCACCATAAAGCTAACTGTTATGTTTAACAGAAATACCAGTCCGGGCGGATGCGCAAAATACAAAGAGTGAATTTAACGAATCCTCGAGGCAGTTAACTTGCCTTGGGCAATTTTATGAATTGAATTACTCAAATTACTCGAGTAATCGTTGCAGCCCTATATCCATATAATTGCAGTGAAGGGGGCAGAATGAATGGGCCTCTATATAAGGCATTATCTGCAGCAAACTTCCTTAATTTCACCAATACACTGCAAAAACTCAAATCTTAGCAATTATATTTTTCAAATTTTTAATCAAAATATCTAATCACACTCAAAATAAGACAAAACCACCTACAGAGAAACATTTCAGTGAGATATAGAAACGTGCCTAAAGACAAATGCATCTTATTTCAAGAAATCCTATAAGAAAATTTCCCTGGCAGAATTTTTTTTACTTATTAAAAGCAAAAAAAGATTTCTTTAACTTATTTTAAGAGTGACCAAGATTTTTTTTGCTTGTAATAAGCAGTTCAGTGTGTCTGTGTGTTTCAAATCATTTGTGTTGCAAACAAATGACTTAACAAAACGTCACTATGACGACCTCACTCACACTGAAAACCAGAGCTGAAGACGCCTCAGTTGCCCTCAATTGTAATTAAGGATGTAACGATTACCGGTAAAATGGTTAACCGTGATAGAATTACCAACGATTAGTAGTACCGTTTCAAATTTTAATAATTGTTAAAACCATGACTGATTACCGTACTTTGAAAAACTTCCAGTGATGCTGCTCATTTGCTGGGAAAGCAGTAGCAGTCGCAGTTTTCTGTGTTTAATATATGAAAACATGGCAGAAGGTATCGAAGGCACCCACGTGGACGGTTCTTTTAAGATTTTTTCCCCTTTAAAAAGGACAAAGGAGACATTTAGACCCATTTTGGATATTTTTAAAGATGCTGCGGAGTATTTTTATAATACCATGATAAAAATGATAACCGTGATCATTTTGGTCACAATAACGGTGATATGAAATTTTCATATCGTTACATCCCTAATTGTAATGTTAACAAACTAACCGAGGGTAGTGTGGTGTCGGCCAAATGAGGGCTGGGCTAAGTAGGTGCTCATTTGAAGGGGGCATTAGAAACTGGTCGGGGCAGTTCTAGGTGGCACCTTCCTGGATGAATTTGCATACAAAAGGGCGAGTTAATTAGGAGTGACAGACCTGCGGGGGACTACAGCAAAAGAGCAATGGCAGAAATTGCTAGGTTAAGTGTAATATTTTTATTTATTTCATTTTGATTGACTTATAAAGATTTTGACATTCAAATATAAGGAAAGCATGCTGCGCCATTTTAATAGTACATAAAAATTGATATAAATGAAACCAGAAAAGCACTCAGGGAGCGCAGACCTCCGCCAAGCAGCTCGACTCCCTTATTTTTGAGTCTTCTGGATCATAATATCCTGAATTTTCTCTGGATCCGGGTCAACTTTCGAAACATTCTAGAACTCATTGAGATCCTTTCTTGTAAGTTTTTTACCAAACGCTTGGGCCGTTTGCATGGAGTTATATGGAAAAATTCCCAAAATTTGGCCTATTAGGGTGATGTTGATATAAGATTGTTTAGGCGTTGGTAAGGAGGTTTGATGTTCACCATGGGGGGTCGGTCAGAACACACAGGACTCGCTTGTACAGTTAACTGTCTTTACTGGTCACTCTGAATCACAACAGCAGAGTAATGCAACAAACGACAAGCTTACAGGTGAGGAATTCCTGTATGGATTGGATGGAAGTGAGTGTGGTCTATAAACACAGAAATACAAAACCATGAGGAATATTCGTTTGGCAAATAAACACATTCAAGGTTTTAATTATTACTAATAAATCCCTTACACTTAGGACTAAACATGCATATGTGTTCAAGGCTATCAGTTACAGTAACTGGCATGTAACAGGTCAGCTAGCTTAATAGCATAAAAAGGCACATGGTGAATGGAGGAACACTTCTGAATAAACAAATCAGCTAAATAACATTAAAGGCTAAATAAACATCCTTTTCAGGCAGAAATACAACTAGTTACTTCCAGTTCTTCACAGACGCACAAGTTCACCATATTCAACTAGCTAGAAGTCTGTCCAGCAGTCTTCTCTCCTCGTGCTCACTGCTGCTCAGAAGTTTCATTTCTGCTTCCTGACGTCATGTGCTCAGCTGTAAACTTCTGCCACAAGGGGGCACTCACGCCTCATCAACAGCCTTTCCAACATGGCCGATCTCACAATGATAAAAAATCCTTCAAACATTCCTGGATCCAGAAGGTGATCCGGATCACCACCAAAATTTATCAAATCAAATCAAGTTAATTTATATAGCCCTTTACAGTACCCATTGGACACAGAAAGTGCTTTACAGCAGGGGTAACAGAAAAAGAGACGATGTAAAACATCATAAAAATGTAAAGTTAAATACTGGGAAAAATTGAGAACAAAGAAGATTAAGAGCTATGAAAACAACCAACAGAGAATCAGAACAGGCTACTCGGGGGAGCGCAGGGTGTACCTAAAAGAGAGTAAAATTTTTAATAAATAAACTAGTTAGAATTAAAAGCTACACGAAAAAAATAGGTCTTTAGCTTCGATTTGAAAGATCCCAGTTCAGTCGTGAGACGAATGTCTGGAGGCATCGAGTTCCACAATCCCGGCCCAGCAGCCGAGAACGAGCGGTCGCCCCACTGTTTTAATTTAGTTCTTGGGACTTCTAAGAGAAGTTGCCCAACAGAACGAAGGGCCCTGCTGGGGTCCCGGCGGACTAGCAGGTCAGCCAGATAAGGGGGGGCCAGGCCGTTGAGGGCTTTGAAAACAAACAAAAGTAATTTAAAATCAATTCGGAAGCGGACGGGGAGCCAGTGCAGGGAAGATAGGATGGGGGTCATATGTTCCCGCCTGGACGCCCACTAAAAATCGAGCAGCACCGTTCTGGACGAGCTGCAGGCGGGCGATGGAAGCCTGATTCAGACCAACAAAGAGGGCGTTACAGTAGTCCAGCCTGGAACTGATGAAGGCGTGGACAGCCTTCTCCAGGTCCCCAGGGTTAAGAAAAAGTTTTACCTTTGAGAGGAGACGGAGTTTGAAAAAGCTGGTTCTGACGATGGCACTAATCTGTTTTTCGAACTTGAGGCTACTGTCTAATGGAACTCCAAGATTTTTCACGCAGGACTTGGCGGAGGGAAAAGAAGTGTTGCAGTCTGGGAAGGAACTAAGCATGAGTGGCGTGCCAAACAAAATAAAATCAGTCTCGGCGTCATTAAGATGTAAGAAATTCCGCTCGAGCCATGACTTCACGTCATTTAGACAGTCTAAAAGTTTGGTGTATGATGGACTGCGATTTCTGGTCAGGTGCAGCGGAAGATAGATTTGAATGTCATCGGCGTAGAAATGGAAAGATAGGTTGTGCTTGTCAATGATAGAACCAAGGGGCAGCAGATACAGCAGAAAAAGGAGAGGACCGAGAACTGAGCCTTGTGGCACCCCGTAGGTGAGTGGAACACGTGAGGAGGACGAATCACCGGAAACAACGGAGAAGCTCCTGTCAGAAAAAAACCCCCCAACAACAAACAGCTTTTTGTTAGATTCAAGGCAGAGAAAAAGTCAATAAAATATGAAGTCAAAGGTCTGATCCCTTCATCCCACTAAACTAAAACAGAAATGTACAGAAGCCCATTAAAAGATACAGAAAATGCAAAAAGATAAACAGAAAATTCATGTTATACTTTAAGTATAACTTTCCCTTTAGCTCGCTGTCCTCTGCATCCTGGAATTAAAGCTTCCAGAACCACTAACGTAGCAAGTCACAAACTCTTCAACCTACAAATGAATTATTGTCTGTTGCAGTTTATTTCTTTCTGTGTTACCTGCTGAGCTCCAAGACATGTGGATAACAGCTTAGCTTGTTTAGGTGGGGCGGGCAGCTGAGTGAGAGAATATAGAGACGTTCATGTCCTTATGTCCTGGTTAGAGTATAGAGACGTTCATGTCTTCATGTCCTGGTTAGATTATAGAGACGTTCATGTCCTTATGTCCTGGTTAGAATATATAGACGTTCAAGTCTTCATGTCCTGGTTAGAATATAGAGACGTTCATGTCCTTATGTCCTGGTTAGATTATAGAGACGTTCAGGTCCTTATGTCCTGGTTAGAATATAAAGACGTTCATGTCTTCATGTCCTGGTTAGATTATAGAGACGTTCATGTCCTTATGTCCTGGTTAGATTATAGAGACGTTCATGTCCTTATGTCCTGGTTAGAATATAGAGACGTTCATGTCCTTATGTCCTGGTTAGAATATAGAGACGTTCATGTCTTCATGTCCTGGTTAGATTATAGAGACGTTCATGTCCTTATGTCCTGGTTAGAATATAGAGACGTTCATGTCCTTATGTCCTGGTTAGAATATAGAGACGTTCATGTCCTTATGTCCTGGTTAGATTATAGAGACGTTCATGTCCTTATGTCCTGGTTAGAATATAGAGACATTCATGTCCTTATGTCCTGGTTAGAATATAGAGACGTTCATGTCCTTATGTCCTGGTTAGAATATAGAGACGTTCATGTCCTTATGTCCTGGTTAGAATATAGAGACGTTCATGTCCTTATGTCCTGGTTAGATTATAGAGACGTTCATGTCCTTATGTCCTGGTTAGAATATAGAGACGTTCATGTCCTTATGTCCTGGTTAGATTATAGAGACGTTCATGTCTTCATGTCCTGGTTAGATTATAGAGACGTTCATGTCCTTATGTCCTGGTTAGAATATAGAGACGTTCAAGTCTTCATGTCCTGGTTAGAATATAGAGACGTTCATGTCCTTATGTCCTGGTTAGATTATAGAGACGTTCATGTCCTTATGTCCTGTGAGAATATAGAGACGTTCATGTCCTTATGTCCTGGTTAGAATATAGAGACGTTCATGTCCTTATGTCCTGGTTAGAATATAGAGACGTTCATGTCCTTATGTCCTGGTTAGAATATAGAGACGTTCATGTCCTTATGTCCTGTGAGAATATAGAGACGTTCATGTCCTTGTGTCCTGGTTAGATTATAGAGACGTTCATGTCCTTATGTCCTTTATAGAATATAGAGACGTTCAAGTCTTCATGTCCTGGTTAGAATATAGAGACGTTCATGTCCTTATGTCCTGGTTAGATTATAGAGACGTTCATGTCCTTATGTCCTGTGAGAATATAGAGACGTTCATGTCCTTATGTCCTGGTTAGAATATAGAGACGTTCATGTCCTTATGTCCTGGTTAGAATATAGAGACGTTCATGTCCTTATGTCCTGGTTAGAATATAGAGACGTTCATGTCCTTATGTCCTGGTTAGAATATAGAGACGTTCAAGTCTTCATGTCCTGGTTAGAATATAGAGACGTTCATGTCCTTATGTCCTGGTTAGATTATAGAGACGTTCATGTCCTTATGTCCTGGTTAGAATATAGAGACGTTCATGTCCTTATGTCCTGGTTAGATTACAGAGACGTTCATGTTCTTATGTCCTGGTTAGAATATAGAGACGTTCATGTTCTTATGTCCTGGTTAGAATATAGAGACGTTCATGTCCTTATGTCCTGGTTAGAATATAGAGACGTTCATGTCCTTATGTCCTGGTTAGAATATAGAGACGTTCATGTTCTTATGTCCTGGTTAGAATATAGAGACGTTCATGTTCTTATGTCCTGGTTAGAATATAGAGACGTTCATGTCCTTATGTCCTGGTTAGAATATAGAGACGTTCATGTCCTTATGTCCTGGTTAGAATATAGAGACGTTCATGTTCTTATGTCCTGGTTAGTATATAGAGACGTTCATGTTCTTATGTCCTGTGAGAATATAAAGACGTTCATGTCCTTATGTCCTGGTTAGAATATAGAGACGTTCATGTTCTTATGTCCTGGTTAGAATATAGAGACGTTCATGTCCTTATGTCCTGGTTAGAATATAGAGACGTTCATGTCCTTATGTCCTGGTTAGAATATAGAGACGTTCATGTTCTTATGTCCTGGTTAGTATATAGAGACGTTCATGTTCTTATGTCCTGTGAGAATATAAAGACGTTCATGTCCTTATGTCCTGGTTAGATTATAGAGACGTTCATGTCCTTATGTCCTGTGAGAATATAGAGACGTTCATGTCCTTATGTCCTGGTTAGAATATAGAGACGTTCATGTCCTTATGTCCTGGTTAGAATATAGAGACGTTCATGTCCTTATGTCCTGGTTAGAATATAGAGACGTTCATGTCCTTATGTCCTGGTTAGAATATAGAGACGTTCAAGTCTTCATGTCCTGGTTAGAATATAGAGACGTTCATGTCCTTATGTCCTGGTTAGATTATAGAGACGTTCATGTCCTTATGTCCTGGTTAGAATATAGAGACGTTCATGTCCTTATGTCCTGGTTAGATTACAGAGACGTTCATGTTCTTATGTCCTGGTTAGAATATAGAGACGTTCATGTTCTTATGTCCTGGTTAGAATATAGAGACGTTCATGTCCTTATGTCCTGGTTAGAATATAGAGACGTTCATGTCCTTATGTCCTGTGAGAATATAGAGACGTTCATGTCCTTGTGTCCTGGTTAGATTATAGAGACGTTCATGTCCTTATGTCCTGGTTAGAATATAGAGACGTTCATGTCCTTATGTCCTGGTTAGAATATAGAGACGTTCATGTCCTTATGTCCTGGTTAGAATATAGAGACGTTCATGTCCTTATGTCCTGTGAGAATATAGAGACGTTCATGTCCTTGTGTCCTGGTTAGATTATAGAGACGTTCATGTCCTTATGTCCTGGTTAGAATATAGAGACGTTCATGTCCTTATGTCCTGGTTAGAATATAGAGACGTTCATGTTCTTATGTCCTGGTTAGTATATAGAGACGTTCATGTTCTTATGTCCTGTGAGAATATAAAGACGTTCATGTCCTTATGTCCTGGTTAGAATATAGAGACGTTCATGTTCTTATGTCCTGGTTAGAATATAGAGACGTTCATGTCCTTATGTCCTGGTTAGAATATAGAGACGTTCATGTCCTTATGTCCTGGTTAGAATATAGAGACGTTCATGTTCTTATGTCCTGGTTAGTATATAGAGACGTTCATGTTCTTATGTCCTGTGAGAATATAAAGACGTTCATGTCCTTATGTCCTGGTTAGATTATAGAGACGTTCATGTCCTTATGTCCTGTGAGAATATAGAGACGTTCATGTCCTTATGTCCTGGTTAGAATATAGAGACGTTCATGTCCTTATGTCCTGGTTAGAATATAGAGACGTTCATGTCCTTATGTCCTGGTTAGAATATAGAGACGTTCATGTCCTTATGTCCTGGTTAGAATATAGAGACGTTCAAGTCTTCATGTCCTGGTTAGAATATAGAGACGTTCATGTCCTTATGTCCTGGTTAGATTATAGAGACGTTCATGTCCTTATGTCCTGGTTAGAATATAGAGACGTTCATGTCCTTATGTCCTGGTTAGATTACAGAGACGTTCATGTTCTTATGTCCTGGTTAGAATATAGAGACGTTCATGTTCTTATGTCCTGGTTAGAATATAGAGACGTTCATGTCCTTATGTCCTGGTTAGAATATAGAGACGTTCATGTCCTTATGTCCTGGTTAGAATATAGAGACGTTCATGTTCTTATGTCCTGGTTAGAATATAGAGACGTTCATGTTCTTATGTCCTGGTTAGAATATAGAGACGTTCATGTCCTTATGTCCTGGTTAGAATATAGAGACGTTCATGTTCTTATGTCCTGGTTAGAATATAGAGACGTTCATGTTCTTATGTCCTGGTTAGAATATAGAGACGTTCATGTCCTTATGTCCTGGTTAGAATATAGAGACGTTCATGTCCTTATGTCCTGGTTAGAATATAGAGACGTTCATGTTCTTATGTCCTGGTTAGTATATAGAGACGTTCATGTTCTTATGTCCTGTGAGAATATAAAGACGTTCATGTCCTTATGTCCTGGTTAGTATATAGAGACGTTCATGTTCTTATGTCCTGTGAGAATATAAAGACGTTCATGTCCTTATGTCCTGGTTAGAATATAGAGACGTTCATGTTCTTATGTCCTGGTTAGAATATAGAGACGTTCATGTCCTTATGTCCTGGTTAGAATATAGAGACGTTCATGTCCTTATGTCCTGGTTAGAATATAGAGACGTTCATGTTCTTATGTCCTGGTTAGTATATAGAGACGTTCATGTTCTTATGTCCTGTGAGAATATAAAGACGTTCATGTCCTTATGTCCTGGTTAGATTATAGAGACGTTCATGTCCTTATGTCCTGTGAGAATATAGAGACGTTCATGTCCTTATGTCCTGGTTAGAATATAGAGACGTTCATGTCCTTATGTCCTGGTTAGAATATAGAGACGTTCATGTCCTTATGTCCTGGTTAGAATATAGAGACGTTCATGTCCTTATGTCCTGGTTAGAATATAGAGACGTTCAAGTCTTCATGTCCTGGTTAGAATATAGAGACGTTCATGTCCTTATGTCCTGGTTAGATTATAGAGACGTTCATGTCCTTATGTCCTGGTTAGAATATAGAGACGTTCATGTCCTTATGTCCTGGTTAGATTACAGAGACGTTCATGTTCTTATGTCCTGGTTAGAATATAGAGACGTTCATGTTCTTATGTCCTGGTTAGAATATAGAGACGTTCATGTCCTTATGTCCTGGTTAGAATATAGAGACGTTCATGTCCTTATGTCCTGGTTAGAATATAGAGACGTTCATGTCCTTATGTCCTGGTTAGAATATAGAGATGTTCATGTCCTTATGTCCTGTGAGAATATAGAGACGTTCATGTCCTTGTGTCCTGGTTAGATTATAGAGACGTTCATGTCCTTATGTCCTGGTTAGAATATAGAGACGTTCATGTCCTTATGTCCTGGTTAGAATATAGAGACGTTCATGTTCTTATGTCCTGGTTAGTATATAGAGACGTTCATGTTCTTATGTCCTGTGAGAATATAAAGACGTTCATGTCCTTATGTCCTGGTTAGAATATAGAGACGTTCATGTTCTTATGTCCTGGTTAGAATATAGAGACGTTCATGTCCTTATGTCCTGGTTAGAATATAGAGACGTTCATGTCCTTATGTCCTGGTTAGAATATAGAGACGTTCATGTTCTTATGTCCTGGTTAGTATATAGAGACGTTCATGTTCTTATGTCCTGTGAGAATATAAAGACGTTCATGTCCTTATGTCCTGGTTAGATTATAGAGACGTTCATGTCCTTATGTCCTGTGAGAATATAGAGACGTTCATGTCCTTATGTCCTGGTTAGAATATAGAGACGTTCATGTCCTTATGTCCTGGTTAGAATATAGAGACGTTCATGTCCTTATGTCCTGGTTAGAATATAGAGACGTTCATGTCCTTATGTCCTGGTTAGAATATAGAGACGTTCAAGTCTTCATGTCCTGGTTAGAATATAGAGACGTTCATGTCCTTATGTCCTGGTTAGATTATAGAGACGTTCATGTCCTTATGTCCTGGTTAGAATATAGAGACGTTCATGTCCTTATGTCCTGGTTAGATTACAGAGACGTTCATGTTCTTATGTCCTGGTTAGAATATAGAGACGTTCATGTTCTTATGTCCTGGTTAGAATATAGAGACGTTCATGTCCTTATGTCCTGGTTAGAATATAGAGACGTTCATGTTCTTATGTCCTGGTTAGAATATAGAGACGTTCATGTTCTTATGTCCTGGTTAGAATATAGAGACGTTCATGTTCTTATGTCCTGGTTAGAATATAGAGACGTTCATGTCCTTATGTCCTGGTTAGAATATAGAGACGTTCATGTCCTTATGTCCTGGTTAGAATATAGAGACGTTCATGTTCTTATGTCCTGGTTAGTATATAGAGACGTTCATGTTCTTATGTCCTGTGAGAATATAAAGACGTTCATGTCCTTATGGCCTGGTTAGAATATAGAGACGTTCATGTTTAGGTGTGATCATCCTCCACTTGTCAGAGGCTGGAGTTTAAAAGATTAATTGTCATCATTGGTCAGAAAAACTGGATCAGATTTTCCTCATATATGGTGCGGGGTACCGTCCACTCAGTCTGGCCTGACCCTGTGAAGACTATCCTCTTACAAGTCAGAGTTTGTCTGACTGCTTCTGTCACATCATCAATAAACACGGGTGACCTGGTGTCACTGGAAGCCACGCTGTCCCATGCCATCGCACAGCTCCATGTATTTTACAGATGATGTATTCCTTTGATCCTGAGCCCGCTCCATACTATGCGCTTCCTGCCTTTCTCGTGCACGTTGATCTGAATTTCATCTGTCTGCAGAGTGCTGTTCCAGAAATTATCTGTTTTTTTATTCATTTATTTCTTTATTTCTTTACAAAGTCTTATCTGGCCTTGCCGGTTTCAGGGCGTATGAATAGTTTGCACCTTGGGATGAACCGTCTGTTTGTGCTCCCCTGAAGTCCTTTTTTATGCCAGAGTCTGCTGATGATTTACTTCCCTCCTGGAGAGTGTTTTTCACTTGGCTGGATGCTTTTTTCTCTTTACTATAAAAAGCATCCTGCGGTCATCCAGTGCTGCCGTCCTCTTTGGACATATAGGAGGTTTTATGTTGCTGAGATCACCAGCACATTCCCTTTTCTCTTCCTCTTTGCATGTTCCAAACTTCTGCGTTGACAAATGTTCACCCAGTCTCTCTAATAGATTGTCAGGTTTTGCAGCCTTAAGACCTTTTCACACCGGGACCAGTGCAAATAAAACCGTACAAAATTGTGAATAATTCAGAGGAGAAATATTGATGTCTTTGTCTATACACACCTTGTCCGACATGAAATTATGAAGACTGGCGGGGTGCAAGGTAAGCTTCTGTATGCGAGAAAACTGCTGATTTCACCGTTAAAATGCCAAATTCAGATTTTTGAAGTAACACCTGTAATGACCTCGAATGGCGACAAAGTGTTTAAGGGGAAAAAGCTGCTACTTCAGCTGTAATTCTTCCCTGGCTTGTTAAACGAATGCTGTGACACAAAGATGATAACACGTCGGCCATGATGATACAAAGTAGCAGCGACCAAGCGACATGTCTCTTTTTTAACATTGCATAGCTTGTGACCGGCTCTGGTTACTGTCAGTATTCCTTCTCTGATTGGTCAATTGTGTGTCTGTCTGATGCAAATACAAAGAAAATCTATCTCAGTCTGGAGGAGAGTCTGAAGAGCTTTTCAGCATGTTACTGTGTTATTTCCTCATAAAAACTTCATTAAGGTAATTTTTTTCTTCATTTTTTTTTTTTTTGATCTTGTAAGATCCCCGAGGGGAATTTAGGGCTCTGCATTTCACCCATCTCTGTACTGTGAGTATCAGAGAGCAGTGGGCTGCTACTTAAAGCGCCCGGGGAGCAGTTGGTGGGGGGTTAAGGACCTTGCTCAGGGGTCCACAGTGGTACACCCAGGGGTCGTGTCGGGGGATCGAACCCGGGTCCTCCGCGCCCAAGCCCACGACGATATTTATATTATTTTATTATTTTTGCAAATTTTCATTTGTGCATATGTGAGTAATATATATGAGTATTCAGGCCAAGCTGTAGCTTTCTTAACATGACTGACTTACACTGGTATACGCAACGAGGTGGCACCACTCATGAAGCGACAAACACGCATGCGCAGCATCGTAGCAAGACGCCCTCTTTGTTGAACAGAAACTCAAAGAGAATCCTAACCTATACACACTCTCTGAGGAAGAAACTAACAGCCTGCAGGAAGATTTCCTCAGAGACAAACAGCCATCAGCTAACAGATGTTTGATCCAGAGTTCAGGAGATTTTTTATTTTTTTTTTAGCTCTAGAGGACGGCAAGTTGGGGAAAATGTGGTTGCGTTCGGCGTGGGAGTTTATTTGTCGTACTGGACGAATCGACTTGCCAGAAGTGGTTGGATTATAACTTCAGGAGCAGAAAAAACCCCTCAACTTTGTGTGTGAACTTCACTCCTGACAACTTCATGAATCTCGGGCAGTAAAGTGTTTTTTTCTCGGGGATTACTACTGAAACCTGACGCAGTTCCTGCTATAAAAACACGCATGGACAGACAACAGCACCGGTGAGTGAAATACATCTCTCAGCTCAATGCTAACTGTTAGCCTATGATTTGTTCGCTTAATTACTTGCTTGTTAGGGTCTCTGTGGTACTTCTGTGGTACTGCGTGTACTTCAAACTCCATATCAGACTCTGGGTTGAGTGCATACAGCTCCATAACAGGCTGGTCCGTTTTATCCCGTCGATCGGAGTCCAATTATCCATCAATGTTTACAAATAACGTCCATGTGAGCTGCCGGTGCTACAAACAATTCTGTGACCCTTCAGAATCAGTGTCTCTTCCGGGGCGACGTCATGAAATGGGCGTAAAACATGTTGCAATTGGTCGAGAGCTCCGTGGTTCAGCGCAGTCAGCCATCTTACTTCCATGTTGGAAGTTAGACGCATAGAAAAACTAATATTTACACCAAATTAGTTTCTATAGTAGTGATGGGAACATATTTAGCTTATAAATGTCTGTATTTGACTTTTGGAACGTTTGAAAAGCTGATACAGCTCCTTTAATTTCACCTATGCTTTAAGACAAATGAATGAACGAACAAACAAGAACTATTGTCCTGCGAGTTCAGATTTAGCTTTCTGTTAGTTATTGGGGGTATTCTCCACTCTACAGCAAAGCTGACAGAGCAGCTAGCTAGCCAGACAACAAATTGCAATCTTTGAATCTCTGAATTAACTGGACAATAGTACTCGTTCGTTCGTTCATTCGTCTTAAAGTATTGCTGAAATCAAGGCATTTTGCTGCAGATAATGCCTCATAGAACGGCCCGTTCATTCTGCCCCACTTCTCCTATTATATGGATATACGCAGATTTACGACTAATCTAAATATTGTCCAAAGGAGTCAGAATGAGTAAATGTGTGTATGAATTCCTCGACATAAGGTCCAGGTTGAAAAAAAGGAAGTTATCCTTTAAGGGTGAATTTTCTTTTCACAAATTGTCGTTGGTTCAAAGCAGCTCCAACTGTAAATGGAAAAAATGGAAGTAACATCGGACCTTTGATCTGCTTTACTCATGAAGAAATAATGAAGTAGTCCACACACAGCTTTAGATGCAATTATCTCATTTTACTGCAGGGTTTCACCTATTAAAGGGCTGAAATTTGAGCCTTTATTTTAAAGCCAGTATTCATGACATAAATATAAACGAAATATGTCCATGTCTCTATCTGTCAGTCAGCCTGTTTTTCATAAAAATGTTTAACATTTAAACTATGTCTGATGTTTACTTTGACCGTACTTCAGGGAGAAATAAGTCATGACCTATGGCTGCCTTTGTCTGAGGGTGGTTTCAGAGCATCATGTTGTCACCAGCAGCATGGTCGAGATGTGTGCAGCAGCTGACAAGGGAAGGTGGCAGAGCAGAGGTGGCAGGTGGCTTCTTGCCACCACTCGTGGCGTGATGGTTGCTGTGATATTTTGGGGCTGAATAATTTACACCGCAACAACACGTCTCCCCTCGCCACCGCGAAATGTGGCTCTCGGCTGCATGTTTCATTAATGCCATCGCCTCCAAACCCCTTCCATAATTCAGCAGGCACTAGAGGAGCTGCGATGTGTCGCCACACAGCTCACTGACACCAGGGACGGGGGAAGGAGAGACACGGAGGCCGGATGCAAAGGAGGTGAAAGAGGGGGGGGGGGATAGTGTAAAAATGCAAAAAAAGACTACAGGTCACTGCTTTGCCTTGTTGTTTCATCACCCTGTCCCAATTGGCAGAGTCCTGGCCCACTTTACCTTGTCAGCGGCAGAACATTGCACCTACCATGCCTAGAAAGGACCATGAATTATTCACCCTTTTTGTGTCCCCTTATGTGCTAAATACTGCCCATTCCTATTCATGTTGCATGGGCATCATAACTATTCGGCTGTAAAATCCTCTGTTTAAGACTAAAAGTGGCAGAAGAGGAACAAAATTACTTAAAATGACAGTTTCAAGATCTAAGGGTGAGCTTTCAGACACAGTCCAAAGAAGTCTTTGTGATTAAACTGCTGTATATACAACCATACACATATAAACAACATACATAAATATATGTCTGTATGCCTACCTGTATCTTTCTCTACTGTCGACAGGATAAAAAGTGATCAGGTGTTACTCTGCTGTAGATTGAAATTTTATAGCCCAGTTTGCCAGCTAAACACCAGGCCTTTGTCAGATGTCGTCCCTAAATTAATTATGAAGACGCTCTTCTCTGTAATTTCTGTGTCAGTAGTTTTTATATTGAGTGTGTAACACAGTCATGGTTGAAGGCCTCCAGTGAAGGTGCTGAGGATCATTTCCACTGCTCGGTAAAATGCTCAGTTTTACGCTTACAGCTTGCAGTTTGTCTTGATGGCAGTGATGTGTGTGGCCTGCATCCGTGCTGATGGCTGCTAGATGAAATTAGTTTTCATGCTAACCCAGAGATTTCATCATCATGTCCTTTCTCATACACTGTGCGCTGTAAAGAGTTGCAAACAGCAACTAGTCACTTCACCAGCTCCACCTTCTAGAACCGTGTCAGACCCCCCCCCCACCCCCCCCCACCCCCCCCGGTCCCAATTCTAGATGCGATAGGTCCAACAAAGTGTTGGAAAGATTTCTCAGAGATTTTGCTCCATATTAGCATAATAGCATCACACAGTTGCTGCAGATCCATGATGAGAATGTCCTGTTCCACCACATCTGTGATGGCTCAGCTCCTTCTTCACCCCACAGACTGATCCACAGTCCGCATCACTGTGGACGCTGTGCCGATTCGTCTGTCGATCTCCCTCATTAATGAAGAAGACCCTGAGATACCTGAACTTCTCCACCTGAGACGGGACTCCACCCCAACCTAGAGGGAACACTCCACCCTTTTCACTGCTGAGGACCATGGTCTCGGATTTGGAGGTGCTTATTGTCATCCCAGCTGCTTCCCACTCGGCTGTGAATCGCTCCAGTGACAGTTGGAGATCACGGCCCGATGAAGCGAACAGCACCACATCATCTGCAAAGGGCAGGGACCCGATCCTGAGGCCATTAAACCGGATCCACTCAACACCTCGACTGCACCTAGAAATCCTGTCCATAAAGGTTCTGAACAGGATTGAAGACAAAGGGCAGCCTTGGCGGAGTCCAGCCCTCACTAGAAATGACTCCGACTTACAGCCAGAAATGCGGACCAAGTACTGATATACTCATACAGAAAAACCAGTGTTCACCTCTTAGCTTTTACTCACAGTCGTGGAAACAGTAAGAAACACTGGATAAAGCAGACGATTTAAACTGGCCACATAACGGAGTAAGGAAAATTGAAATTTTGGGTGAGACACAGCTTCAGAAATGCAGCGTGCTGCATTCAAGGGCAGCTGGGAAATAACAACAATCTACCTTACATGAGGATTGCTACATTATTTGCAAATAAACAAATCAGGAATATTTAACTGCTGGCAGTCTTTGTGGGCTCCTAACAACTGCATGCAGCTTGTTTAATCAGAAACAGGGACGGAAAGTTTCTTTAAAGGTACAGTATGTAAGAATTACTGACATCTAGTGGTAAAGATGGGTACTTCAAAGAAAAGATGTTTTCTTTCAAATGACTTCATATTTCAAGCACTGTTGTGAATCTGTGGTGGCCGTTAGTGGCCAAAATTCTACCAGATATAAAGATGATTTCATCTGTGAGTGGATCCAGTCTCAGGTGTAGTTATGACTGCACTATGAGTAGCTTCTTTTCATGTCTTTTAAGACATTACTTATCCCAAACAGTCTCTAACTCCCATTAAACAAAGCTGGTACAGGAGTTTTACAGTTCAGAGGGTTCTCACATCACTCACATTGTTTTGTCCACTCAGGGACACCATTGTAAAAATGGTGGAACAAATATGGCAGCCTCCATGTATGCACCCGCAGCGAGTAGATATAAATGACTCAAACATCCGATCACCCGCGCTGTTTGGAAGATGTAATTCTTAAACTAAATGAAAAAACGCTCAACCCAGAGAAAGTTTTTTTTTGTTCTTTTTAAGAAATATCATAAACCTTATGGGAAATATAAAATATAACTGGAAAGTGGACTTTCTTTTTTTTAGGGCTCCCCCTTCGAATATTAGCTGAATGCCTCTGGGGGAGCTCCTATACTTTTAGGGGAACTGAGCTCCCCCTAGCTCCCCTGTAATTCAAACCCTCCTCTCCTCCACCTGCTGGCATAGCCTGTAAACCCAGAAGGCGTCCAGGTGGAGGGAGTCTGTGTTCGTATGTACCACGGTTGGGTTGTGTTTAGGGCTGGGCGATATGGACCAAAAGTCATATCTCGATATATTTAGGCTGAATATCGATATACGATATATATCTCGATATTTTTATCGCAAGGTGAGATCAAATATTTTGGGACAGTCAGAGCCAAATATGACATTACAAGTAGTTTAATTTAAACAGACCGGATGAAATAATGCTCAGCTGTTCAAAGAATGATAAAATGTAAACAGAAATACTGTAAAATACTGTATGTAATAATACTCGCAGATGCAAGTAAGGAACATTACACAGAATTAAATGTAACAAACCCTATAGGTCAGCATTTATATACAAAGACAAAACAAACAAACATTGAACTCTATATCTCAATATGGGCGATATGGTCCAATTCCATATCTCATTTGAAAATATATCGATATATTTTTCATATCGATATATCGCCCAGCCCTAGTTGTGTTAGTGATCGGCAGGTTTGTGAATGGTTTTCCTGCTAATGCATTGACAGCTCGGAGTGTGAGGATCTGAAGCTTGGAGGGACGTCCCTGAGGCCTCGCTGTTTTACTGCATGACTTCAAAGCTCTTGTCAATAAGACAAGGAAACCTGACAGGGTGAGGAGAAGCTTTGGTCTACCTGAGTGGTGTAATGATATCATGGCAGCCCGTCAGTATCTCACCAGAGCTGACCTTCACTGTTTATATAATGTTCAAATAAACGAATCCAAATGTTCCTCATGTTAGGCTGAACTACTCTGACGTTGTTTTTACTCCCCGTGTCATCCCAGTTTTATCAGTGAGAACATTTTACCTCCACGCTCATCTTGCAGATTCAGCTCGCGTCCAAGTGCAGCCTGGCAGATAATGGCTGTTTTGTTTAGTGGTAGATCTGCCTAAAGTACATAACATGAATTATTCATCTGCTGAAGATTGCACTGGAAAGCAATTGCAGGGCAAACAGTTTGCTGAGCTGAAGACACGTAAAGGGGGGGGGGGGTCCTTGTCGATGTTGCGCTGCGTAGTTTGTGCATGTGCGATGTTTTATTGATGCAAATGTCCTGACCTGGCTTGTGTTAGGAGTCACCAACCTGATGAAATCTTTCCCATGCCTCATTTAACCACCACAAAGAAATAACACTGGCATGCAAGGAAGTATCAACACTGCTGCTGTCTGTCCTCCTGTCTGCTTGGTGCTGCACTTAACCTGCACGACAGAATTCTCCTTAGCTCTGCGGTGTTTTGTTGAACACTTTGAGTGCTCATGCAGGTAAACACAATAGGATTACTAATGGAGAGAAGATGTCGCTGGGTGAGCCACACTCTGCTCCCATACGGAGGCCCCATCTGAATCTGGCTCCAGCTTTACAGCCTGACACCATTAGCCTGTTGAGAAGTTTTCTGCTGACTACCAGAAGAACTTCTATTTGACCCCTGTAACACATTTCCAAGCCAGTGAAGCTTCTTTTTGATTGTGAAGCCATGCTTATTCAAGGATATAATGTGCACAGCACAGACATGAGTGGGACCTCGCTAGGACGAGGGCTTTTAGATCAATGTGCGTCCCCTGAGAGCTGCTGACTTTTTGCACTAACAATAGTCAAGGAACAGTGATTTTTATTGCAGAGGAGGTTCAAACACATCAAGTCTCCACCAAGTGCAGGGAATGAAAAGCAATCCAAGCTGTTGGAGGACACGGGAGAAAACACAGGGAGCTAAATGCTACTTTGTTGGAGGCTTGCCTGAAACTTTTGAGCCTTACATGGTTTTACTCTCAGTTAAAGATGTAGATCCACTTTAATTCCATGAAGATTTATTCATTCTTTTTTCTGTTTAAAAACAAGACTGTAGGTTTCTGAGTTGCTTCCTTAACCCACAAAAAATACTTCCAAAATGTCCTACTGTGTCAGTATATATAGATCTGAATGCGTCTTTACGTGATGCACTTTTTCAACCTGGACCTTATTTCTAAGAGTTTATACGTGCATTTACTCACCGGTAAAATTTCTGTATCACTTTGACTCCTTTGGAAGATATTACGTTGCGTCGCCCTTCAGTGTACATCCAGTATAATGGCGGAGACGGGGAAGCCTCTCTAAAAGTCTCTATAAGGCAGCAAAACTCATTAATTTTATCAATGCTTTAAGTAGAATGAATGAATGAGTGAACGAGTACTGATAGTTTTCAGTCACGTGACCTGCTGGGAGCCCTGGCGGGCAAAGATGACTAGGCGCAGGGGAGCCTAAGCAGACAGATATCAGAATAAATCACCAGTCGCCGAGAAGGAAAGATACAGAAATAAGTTGGAAGTGTTGGACAGTTGTTACCCGTATAGAGAAGCGACTGTTGCTGTTAAACATCGCTGCGTCCCTGCCCAGACTGCATTCAGGGATATTTACATCTTTCTGGTTGAGAAGCCGTCATACACTGCTGCCAGAATAAAGGTATAGAAGAGCACCGACAGTTCTCACTTAAAACTACTATTCAAACAGAAATAAAACGATTTCCTCTCATTTTAACTCAGTACAACCTCAGGTTTAGAAATGATGGAGCGCTATGAAGACGTAATTAAAAAGCATATGCAGGAAAAACAAGGAATATCATTGTAAATATCAGCGTTACATCTTGTCTTTATGCTATTCAGCTGAATATGAGTGAAACAGGATTTCCACGTCCCTCCTGTAGGAGTTCATTTGCGTTTCCGCATCCCTCTGTTTTAGCTAGTAACTCTACCGTCAACTCATACGGAAGATGGCGGGCGGCTGGTCGCCTCCATATGACAACAAATCAAAGCAACATGTAAACATAAGGTTTTACAGTATTTATGGTTAAGACTATGCTAGCTATATACGGATGAATGTAGATGTGGGCATTTCTGACCGTTGATGAAGTGTTTGCTGATAATACAGTACGTGTGGGTTCGGGGCTGGTGGAGGGGCTGCCATGGTTTGCTGTACCCAGGACCGAGGTGCGTTTGATAGAGCTGATCCAAAGACACAATCCCAGCTTTTTCCCCCCCGGCGATTTGTGCACCAGACTGCAAAACAACCGTCTGGTATTTTCCAGCAGCGTAACTGTGTGTTTCTCTGGCTCGTTCTCAGCCTGCAGGTGGCGAGCTACAGTGTTTTTTGCCTGCCAGGGGGGGCGTTCCCTACAGACTGTGATGCCACAAAATAACTATCAATTGTTCTGAGAGTTCAGATGTTCAAAGTTTTCAGTTTGGTGGTGTCTGGGTAGCGAGCTGCTCTCTCAGCTGTACTCGCCCGTTGGGGTGTGTTAAGTTCACAAACATCCCATTTATTTTTAAGCCTGGTTACCTCTGCTGAAAGACGTGTTATCATCCCCTGGATTGAGGTGATGTTGTCTGTGCAGGCTGACAGACTATAATAATGTTTTTCATTTCTGAAAAGTCTGATTCAACTGTCGATAGGCCATTTGAAAGATCCCCTTTGGTCTGGGTCGGGTCTGGCCAGGCCGGGTCGGGTGGGTTTTGGTACGGATGTGTTGATTTCACATTGCGTCCCCACTGTACTCTTACCCTGGAGGTGGAGTATTAACCGGATAGTGCTGCTACATGATCACGTGACATCATAGCAGTGCAACGCGTTTTAACCAAAGCACCACACCTGACAGAAACAAAGGGGGTCATCCTTTGTTTTTATGCCGGGTCATGCGGGTAGTGACATATTTTTTCAACCAATCAATGGATTGTAATGTGTTAAGCTCCACCTTTTTGGTCCAGATCGGTTAGGTTAGTACCCCTACAGAGGGGTACCGAAAAAGTAGGACTGGTTGGGTTGGATATAAGGGTACCCGTCCTAGTTTTTATTTGTGGAGACGCAATAAAACGTGGCCTGACCCGGCCCAGACCCGCTGGTGGAAACGCGACTTTACTGTATCTCCTTATCTGGTCCAAGTGAGCTTCCATCAGCCGAGGCCACTTCCTAGTTTGCCTTAGCATGCTGATCTTTTGTGGCATCTGCAAATGAAACTTGTGGCATGTTTTTTTTTCTACTTTGTCTTGAAAATATTTTGGAGTTGGACTAAATAAGTTTTCATTATGAGAAGTTTGGACTGTTTGTGTAGGTGTGTGCAGGTTAATATTTCTATTCCCTGATTGATGTGTCCTGGTGTTTGATTAGATGCTGGACAAGCTCAGAGACCGATGGACTACCACTGGTTTATGGGAGAAGCTTGAGCAGCAGAAAACTGTCATCACTGAACCCCGCGGTGGGGGCAAAGGGGATTTTGACGAGCTGCTTCAGATGTACTACGACGCCATCAAATACTCTGAAGGTAGAGGTACGGCATCGTTGCACTGCATCACTTCTCATGGATGATGTAGCCATTTTTCAGAACGCTGTTATGAATTACTCACCTCTTCCTGTGTTGATATAAAGTGTGCTGGTTCTTTGTTGTAGATGGGGCCTTGCTCATCGCTGTGTGCAGGGGGAAAGTCAGCGAAGGGCTTGACTTTACAGATGACAACGCCAGGGCTGTGGTCACCATAGGAATTCCCTTCCCAAACATTAAAGACCTGCAGGTAAGTAGAGTCTGCAGGTGTGTCTGTTCAATAATTAGAAATAACAGAATAACAATAACAGAAACCGAGAGCCGAAGAAATATAAACTCTTCACGAGTCGGTTGAAGCTTTAAAGAGAAAAGAGCATCTGCTACTGTTTCTACTCTATAATAACAAAGATACCTCAAGGCACTTTTGGAGACGTAGTCCAAAAACCGTGTTCACACAGACCAGTTCATGAGATAATGATCTAGCTAAGGAAACCAGTGGATTGGATCAGATCTTCTCTTTCCTTCAATCCTCTGTACGGAGCTGCACCAGGAGACAATGGGGAGGAAAACTGTATCAAACGCAGAGTGACAGGAAAGGGTTAAATCCAGCTTCTACCAAGGTGTCTGACTTAGGACAGGACAGTTTGTCCAGCGGGTTCTTCTGCTAGAATGGTGGACATCCAGCAGGTCCAGCAGAAAGTGTCCTTCCGACAGAAGGGGAGGTTTAAAATCCACTTTTTGCAGTTTTGCTCTGTCAGTTTTCGACATTTTAACATATGTGAACGACGGTTTTTGATACTCAAAAGAAAAAATGTATCCTTCTCTCTGATAGCGTGATTGGAGCAGCTATAAACTGCACAAAACAGGAATTTTCCACACAGATTTTACATATTACTTTACTTCTGGCCTTCTGTCTGCATTTCGGGTGCTAGCGTCGTATCAACGTGACATATGGCGCAACCAACCTATTGATTGCAGACTGTCAAGCTCTGCCCTATAGCATTACATTGGTATGATATTGACCCCAATGGAAGGGTCCCAAAAAACCAGGACGGCTCAGATCGGTTATTCAGGCGTCCTTCCCCGGTTTTTCCAGTGGAAATGCTAAAACAAATGTGCTCTGCCCATAGGGGTGGGACAAAATATTGATACACTGAAATAATGCGATATTTTAGATGGTGATATCATATCGATATTTAAAAAACCGGTATTAATCAATTTTACTAACGAAATCTTGCATGATTTTGTTCTCTGAGCAGCGTTCCAGCATGAGGAAAAGTGGCTGCTTTCCACTGATATCTATGTGCATCTGCAGGTTCATGTTAAACTTTACACACAGCTGAAAATACAAGTTAAAGTGTGTGTCCAAGTTTTTTATAGACCACCCAGTTGTTGCAGATTATAATGACTAACTGAAATGTTTATTTTTCATGTGCACTAATATGCGTTTTCATATACTGTACTCATATATTACTTTGTTTTTACTGTTTTTACTAATTTCACATGAATTCTTGTGTATTTATACTAAAATTGTTTTCAAATTGTTTAAAAACTTAATTTTTAATTTATTTGTTAGGGGTGCAACGATGCAAAAAATTCAGAGTTTGATTCAATTCAATACTTTAGTCACGTGATATTTTTCAATTAAAAAAAAATTTGAAATAAAAAAAATTTCTATATTCGATATACAGTTCGGTACACACCTGTATTGAACGGTTCAATACGAATATATATTGTTGCACCCCTACTATTTGCACATCTATTCAGTTGGGTGAGAAATGTTTATGTTCAGGGGGACGATTGTAATTTATTTAGTTTTTTGTTTTGATTAGGGGCAGACAAAAAAAAATCTTCTTTCTGCTCCCTTTGCCCATGGGAAATGTATGACCAAAAAAAGAAAGTGATTATGGATTCTTTTTTGTGATTTCTGCTATGAAGCAATAAATGAATGAATGAAATGGAGGGAAAAAATGGTTTTATGATGAGACCCAAGTGGCAAAGAAACCTGTTCAAGTTTTAAAAAAATGGGACATGAAGAAACCGAATTTCATTGATTTTGACTCCTTTTGTTGTTTTAGTCATCCAATGTATGTACATAGTAGGGATGGGCGATGTGGACTAAATTATGTATCACAATCCTTTTTGTTTTTTATCACGATAACAATAAGTGACGATAAAAAAATATTAGGCTGATTTTTTTTATTTTAAACCTTTCACTACATTTTGTCTTGAGCCCTAAAATACTAGAAGGCACTAAACTGTATCAATTAAAGGTAGAGTGTGTATGAGTTGCTGACATCTAGTGGTAAAGATGGGTATAGCAATGACTTCATATGTCAAGCACTGTTGTAAATGTACGGTGGCCGTCAGTGGCCAAAATTCACTCTTCACACACATTGTTTTGTCCATTCAGGGACACGGTGGTAAAAATGGTGGTACAAATATGGCAGCCTCCATGTATGTGGACCCCCAGAAAGTAGATATAAATGACTCATTCTAAGAAAATAAGCATCTAACAGCTATTCTAGTGAAGCCATTATACCTTAATTGAAACACAATTTTGAATTTTATGACATTTTTCTGCCATTGACCTTTGATTTTATTACACACTGCACTGTCGTTGAATTACTCTTAACCTCTATTTAATCTGACTCGTTTACAGAGGCTGTGCATTGGTTAAGCTCATAACTCAGGTATATACTATACGTATATATTAATGACTCTGGATGTCTTAACTCACCGAGTGGCTGGAGTTGAAGCCAGCCGTACGCTGGGACCCCCCACAAGTGGAAGAACAGGTCGGAGGCTCCGCAGTGGGTTACGATGCTTTATTTATGTTAACAGACTTATACAGAAGTAAGATCTTTCGGATCTTCTTTGAATCTTTGAATTCTACCACAGCACCTTTAAAGGAATAGTACACCCACAGAATGATGGTCCTTCATTTTCTACTCACCCTCATGCTGAGCAAGACTGTGGAGCACTTTTTTAACATCTCAAATGCAGCGGGAGATCAGACAGGTTTTCATTTTCCCCCAACTTTCATATAATGGAGTTCACTGAACCAAAAAGGTCCATAAAAGTCCACAAAAACTTGGCAATATTCCTCCATAGCACTTGTCCAATATAATTCAAGTGTCCTGAGTGGGTAGCGTCCAGAATTTACTCAAAATGACATCATTTAGTCTATTTTATATACTAAATTCAAGCTGCATTTAAAAATTTTCTGAAGTGCCTTGAATATCACAATACATCACAGTGTCACAATATTGTAGCATTGTATCGTATCGTGACCCATGCATCGTGATACCTATTGTACCGTGAAGTCTTTGCCAATACCCACCCCTGACCCCTCGGTGGAAACAGGTCTTCAGAGAGAGAGAGAGTCCCAGGCCAGGACTTGACCCTGTCTTGTCTGGAGCCAAAACCTCTGTACATGTGACCAGGTTGAGTAGCTCAACCAGGTCCTGAAAAATTCCCTCTAACAGGAAGTGAAACCTCCAGTAGAACAAGAACCAGGAAGCACGGCAATGTGCCATGTGGGAATGTGCCCGGACTGCTTTAGAAAAACTGTCCATGAATGTACGAATGAGTGAATCAAGGAGCAGCTTTTCCAAGTTCAGATGAAACTGGCGAAACAGATGAAGTTTAGTTTACCACTAAGTAGGGATGCACGGTATAATCGGCCCCCTATCAGTATCAGCCTTAAAACTGAGTATCGGACATCGGCCACCCCACCGAAATTTAACCGATCGGACCGCTGTTTCCAAAGTCTGAAAAAAAAAAAAAACCTTCTTCAAAAAAAACTTTTTTAGACTTTAAAACTTCTAAAGACAGTTTCTTTTAGGATGTTCTTTGTGAACAGTTTATACACAGTCATTTGTGTAAATAACCAAATATTAGGGCTGGGAAAAAATATCGATACACGAAATATCGCGATATTTTCATATGCAGATTTCATATTGATATTTGAAAACGTGATATTGATCTATTTTACCTACGAAATCTCACAAGATTTTATGTTTCTCGTACGAAATCTCCTGAGATTTCACGAAAACCCGCAAGATTTCATAACAGAAAAAAACTCATGAGATTTTGTTAGTAAAATGGGAGTGGATAGCCCAGTGGTAGCGTCGTGGGCTTGGGCGCGGAGGACCCGGGTTCGATTCCCCGACACGACTCCTGGGTGAACCACTGTGGACCCCTGAGCAAGGTCCTTAACCCCCCACCATCTGCTCCCCGGGCGCTTTAAGTAGCAGTCCACTGCTCTATGATACTCACAGAGTACAGAGATGGGTAAAATGCAGAGCCCTAATTTCCCCTCGGGGATCATACAAGTATAACAAAAAAAAAAAAAAAAAATAGATTGATACCACATTTTTAGATATAGATACGATATCAGCATATGCAAATATTGCGATATTTCAATGTATCAATATTTTTTCCCACCCCTACCAAAGATTATCCCTATTTTTATATTTTGGTATTATGTTTTTTTTTCCAGATCCAGGTGGTTCTAGGATATAACGCACATATCCTGTTAATACAACAATCATTAAGTTTGACTTGTTATACACAAGTTGAGGTATTTTTCTAATTTTGCACAAGGAATGAATATTACATACTTTATTTTTCAGCTTTAATATCGATATCGATATTGGGTATCGGTCACATGAGTTTTAAAATATCGGATATCGGCCAAAATTCCAATATCATGCGTCTGTGCCACTAAGTCATTACTGTGTTTTGGCCTCATCTTCCTTCGTAAGCTTCTTCTGCGATTGCTCCGTTATTCTTCAGTACTTCACCACGGCTGATTTGAAACTGTACTGTTGAATACAGAGCCGTACCATCAGCTGACCATAGCTGTGTATCATAAGACAGACGCTGAGTTTCTGTGTTCATCACCTCTTTATTTATTTGACTGTAAGATCCGACACTTTGACATGAAAAAGAAAAACATGGTATCTCGCAGACATACGTAGACGCGCTCACACAAACCCACACCAAATAACAGCATCCCTTTTTGGTGATCCGTGAAAAAAAATCCCAAAGCGATGTTGCTGTGTCTGCCCCGTCCTTAGCAGATAAAGTTGACCTTTAAGTTTGAGGCCCCCCCCCTCCCTGCCTCTGTGTTCTCCTCCCCTTTACTCATCTTCCTGTCAGAGCACGATGAAGCTTTCACTAACCTGTTCTGTCAGTGTAGGAAGACGTGTGGCTGATTGAGGCTTCGCAGACCCTTTCACCTTAGCCTTTCACCTTAGCTGTCAGCTTCACCTCTGTCAGCACGCAGGCCATCACTTCTGCTTTCTTTCCTACTTTCTGTTTTTCACTCGCTGTTTGGGCTTCGCTTATCTTGGATTTGTTAGTTTAAATACAAGTTCAGAATCTAAACACGAGGAGTCAACAGCAGAAATGCCTGAAACTCCTCTCTATCAAACACACCGGTGAAATATTTAAATTCCACTGGGAAGTGCAGACTGGGAATAGTTATTGATGTTTCACCCCAACCAGTGAAATCCATGGACCTTCCTCGTAACCGTGGTGCACATGGTTCACAGGATAGATGGGTTATAGCATGAAAGAAAGTTTTTCGGAGGGCCGCTTTCAATATTATAATCTTTAAACTCTCCTCTGGCATTTTTATGCGTTTTCTCTACTTATTAAAAATGTAATTTTTTAGGATAATTTTGGCTGTGTTACGGTTAATGGCATCAATTTTTTCAATAATTCTTCTTTTTAGTCAATTTTCTTTTCAATCTTATACATTTTTTTCATGTCTTTTATACTCTGTTGATACCTTTTGCATCCTTCGGTGACCTTTGCTCAATCGCTGCTATAAAATAGGGATTGGCGATTTATTATTGTATGTGATTTTTTGTCAAAGAAATTCCCCATGGTAATAATTTGTCATCTCAAGATAAAAATGATAAATCTATTTAAATTTATCAGCATGCTATTACAGTTGTTTATATGGTTGTTTTTTCTGCTTGAAATGTTTGAATAAATGTCAAATTTGTTCTCAAATTTCAGAGTTTTGCAATACAGGTGTACGACTTACACTAAATTGATGTAGTGTAGTGGTTCTAGTATTATTTTAGGGCTCTCAAGACAGAATGTAGTGATAGATTTGTAATTTAAACAATTAGGCTGATATTTTTTATAGTCAATTATTATTACCAAGATAAAAACCAGAAATTATCGCGATATGTTTTTTGGTAATACTGTTTTTGATGTTTTTTTCAATTTTCAATTTTCACTCAACATGATACAAGACAATGAAAATGAAAACTTTAAACACTCCCCCCATAACCCTGAGCGCTGCAACATAGATATATATATATATATATGTATACAGTAAATATATATATATTCATATATATATATCTATAGATATATAGATATATATCTTATATATATATAAGATATATATATTTGTGATGCACGATATTGGAATTTTGTCCGATATGCCGATAACCGATATTGATACCGATATTAAAGCTGAAAAAAAAAAAGCAGTCATTGCAAATAACAGTTTTGTTATCCGTTTCCGACATTAAAAAATAGGGGTGGGAAAAAATAACGATACACTGAAATATCACAATATTTTCATGTGCCGATATCAAATCGATATTTAAAAAATGCAATATCGATTTATTTTATTTGAAAAATCTCTTGAGATTTTATCGTTTTGTTACAAAATCTTACAACATTTCGTGAATTCTTGCAGTTTTCGTTTTTTTTTATTTTTTTGTTTTTTGAGTGTCAATATATCAGCATATGAAAATATCACAAAAGTTTTGTGAATTCTCGTGAGATTTTGCAACGGAGCGATGAAATATCACAAGATTTTGTCAGTGAAATAGATCGATACTGCGTTTTTAAATGTCAATATGATATCAGTATATGAAAATGTTGCAGTATATCAGTGTATCAATATTTTTTCCCACCCTTTCTCTTCTGAGTCTGTAAAAAATAAGTTTTTGAAGAAGAAGCTGTTTTTTTCTTTTAAACTTTAAAAACAGCGGCTGATCGGTTAAGTATCGGTGGGGTGGCAGATGTCCGATTCTCAGTTTTAAGGCTGATATAGGCCGATACCGATAGGGGGCCGATTATATTGTGCATCCCTAGTTAAAATTCTTAAAATAACTGAATTATTGGTAGTTTTGTGCTGATCTAAAGCCTTTCAGTTAATTTTTTTGGGGGGGGGACTAACAGAAAAAAAATTCTGACATTCATTTTGTGCATGGACATATTTTACTTCCGATGTCCCCAGGAGAAGAATGATTGTATTCAAAGCAATTAATCTGCTAGCTTTTGACTAATCTAAGACTTATCACCAAAGACCCATCCCCCTGAAATTCATTATGCAGAGATAATTCAGCTTTTGTATTTGTGTTGTTGTTTTTTGTAATAAATAATGCAATAAATCAGATAATTGAACTGGCATTTAAAGGGTTAACACCTTTAAAATGATCCGATTTTTGGCAGTTTTCAGTAGATCTGCAGTTGTTTAGGTGATTCATGACAAAAAAGCACACAAAATTGATATATGATTATTTGTTTGCGCGTGGACATTTTTGGGCGTTCGGTCAGCAGAAGGTGGTAAACCGCTGGAAAAGACTGATGTATAACATGTCAGAACGGGCCACGTTTAACGTTTGCTTTTACCTCTTTATTCTGTTATTTTATTTATCTGCTTAACGCGGTAATTGAAGTATCATGAAAGTGATGTTTAGGTGTAACAGACAGGAAAAAACAGGAGATGAGTGCATGGTGCACAGCACCAGGGGGAGGATTGAGAAAGCCAAAGCTAGTTAGAGCCAAGGTGGAGCTGCCCGAGCGTGAAGAGACCGTGCATTTCTAATGACATAATCTGCAGCCTTTGTTTATGTGCTGCATGCGCAGATCTCCGCAGAGAGCCCCTCCATCTCCTGCCAGCTCGTGTCATAACTGTGGCTGCTGTAGGCTCGGGTGGTGACACTTTAACTTTTTACTGTCTTTTACACCAACTTTTGCCCGCTCCCCTCCTGAAATACACAATAAAACAACCTTGTTTGTACACTCTTTCCCCAGATATTTTTCTAAATCTAACACTGAGCCTCTTTGAATTTCTGAGTTTCAAATCTCTGCTCTTTTTTCCCCCATCTTTTTCATCCTCCTCTTTTTTCATCGTACAGTGTCAGAGGCTGGAGGTCCTTGGGGGGGAAAGGTCTGAGAGCCATTGGTAGTACACTGCTGAGAGGATGAGGAGGACACTGACACTAATGGCTGCAAAGCCATGCAGCTAGACCTCCATGCTAAGCCTGCACACACAGGCAGTCATGTCTTTCAAACAGAGAGGGACAGGTGATGAAGGGAGTCGTTAGCCTTCAGGTTCGTGATTGGCCGTCCTGCCCAGAAACACTGATCGATGCTAACGGTGTTTTATTGTAGAGCTGCAGAACGCACCGCAGCTCAGCCCAGGTTATGACTGCAGGTCGTCTCCCACATGCTCGGGTTAGGTTGGGATTTATAGGGACATGCATAAATAACCCAGTGGCCCAATGAAGGACAAGGTTCTTTAGTGTTTTGTTAGTATTGCCAATAGGGCTGCACAATATTGGAAAAAACTGACATTGCAATTTTTTCTAACCCTGCAATATACAGTCGTCCTCAAAATTATTCATACCCTAATTCAAATAACAAGAAACTAATAATAAATAATAATTTACAAAATTATAGTTTAGGAAAATAAAATATTGCTTTTCAATATGGTTGCAAATAATAATAATAATAATCAAAAAACAAACAAAGCTGTCCCAGACACATTACTTTTCCCATGAACAGTGGACCAACATACCTGTCAACAGGTGCAGACGTCTGATTGGACGTTACAGAAAACACCTGATTGCAGTGATTTTCTCAAAGTGTTGCTCAACAAGATTTTTGTTTCAGAGTCCCATCATGCTTTTTTAGTTGTTTTATTTTTTGTGTGTTTGTTTTTATTATTTCTTTCATACCACAATTCAAGATCAATGTCATGATTTTCATAGAATTTTCATTTATTATTAGTTTTGTCAATTTCATCTTGTTTCACTAGCAGCTGATTTTTTTTCCTTCTTTAATTTGAGGAAATGAATAATTTTGAGGACGATTGTAGATTGCAAAGTCAAAAATACAGAATTTTCAGCTGATGACTTGAATAGTATTAAAGTGGAAATGAAACGGTCAACCAACCTAACTTTATTTACTAGACTGAGTCCTGGTCTTATCAATAATTATATAACAAACGTGAAAAATATAAGCATATAAAAGAAAAACGTAGCGACGTTTTATGTGTTATGTTTATGTTTTATGAGTGCCGCCATGTTGCAGTACTGTAATCTCTGATGTCACCGGGTTGGTTTGCGCTCTGACTCTGCATTAAATTGGTAGGAATCACCAGCTACGCTGCACTATAACTAACAAGCTGTAACACATTTTAGAAGAACAGAATAGAGCAGGAGGAAAGAATCACCAAAACCACTTGAACACGCTTACTGAATTTTATTTCATACTTAGTGCAAAAACCTTTGTTGGTGATTCCAGCCTCCAGACATCTCCTGAATGGAGAAACCAGTGGAATATGTTGCTCAGGTGTGATTTTGGTCCATTCTTCCACACAAACTGCCTTCAAACCTTCAAGATTGCGGGGGTCTCTTCTGTGAACTTGGATCTTCAGTTCTTTCCAAATTTTCAATTAGATTTAATTGGCTGGGCCGTTCTATCAGCTTTATTTTCTTCTTTCTTAAAGCAATGGAGTGTTTCTTGGCTGTGTGTTGGGATGGTCGTCTTGCTGAAAGATCCAGCCTCTTTTCATCTTCAGCAGATGCAGCAGATTCTGGTCCAGAATGTCTCTCTACTTTTCTCCATTCATTCTTCCTTCAGTGATATGAAGTCTGCCAGTACCACATGCTGAAAAACAGCCCCCACCATGATGTTCCCATCTCCAAACTTCACTGTTGCTATGCTATGGTGCCATTTCTCCTCCAAACATGTTGTGTCTTATGACATCTGAAGAGTTCAGTTCTGGTCTCATCTGTCCAGACTATGTTTTCCAGAATGTCATGGGTTTGTCCAGATGTTGTGTTGCAAACTTCAAACCAGCATCAACCTGCTTCTTCTTCAGAAATGGAGTCTTGCGTGGTGTGCGTGCATGAAGGCCATGGCGGTTGAGTGCATTCCTTCTTGTTTTCTCTGAAACAACTGTACCTGCTGGTTCCAGGTCTTTCTGAAGCTCTCCACGAGTGGTCCTGGGCTGTTGCAGAACCTTTCTGATAATTATTCTGACTCCTCTGTCTGAAATCTTGTGAGGAGCACCTGGCCGTGGTCGCTTTATGACCATGCCGTGTTCTTTCCACTTCCGGATGATGGTCCCAATGGTGCTCACTGGAACTTTCAGAGTTTAGAAATGCACCTGGAACCTGAACCAATGCCTTCAATGTGTTTGCAATAATAAGGTTGTGTAGGTCTTTAGACAGCTCTTTGCTTTTACCCATCATGCACTGCTTCTTGTCTGACACCTTAGTGATGAGAAACCTTTTTAAAGGCATCAATCAGGACTAAACCAGCTGATATTACTTTGCACTGATAGAGGACAGGATTACTTTCTAAATACTGACAGACTCCAGCTGCTTTCTTGGCTTTCTTTATCTTTTTGCGCCTCCATTTCTTCATGTGTTCAATGCTTATTCCCTGTTTCATTTCACTATATTACACATAACTTCATTTATGGACATAAATGTTTGGATTTCTTTGTGTGTGCATTACTTGGGTTGTTGCTGACATCTGGTGAAAGTTTTGTGTCAATTGCTCTACTAGAAATATATTTTCTGAGAAAAATGTGGTGCGTGTTGTGTGTGTCCCCCCCCCCCCCCCCCCCCTCCCCCTACTGGTAGGACACTGTAAGACTAATACTGAAGTTCCCTGTGAATTCCCCCCAAAGTATATTAATCCCCCCTTGTTGAAGCATGTAAGGAGGGGATCCCCCCCCCCCCCCAACAGAATGTGTTGATGAGATTTTGAAATCATTGTATTATGTTTTTATTTATAATGTTGTTGGCACTATAATGTTTCCTTTTTATTATTATTTAAATAGCAGCATCAGCCAGATCATACGAGTAGAAAACTGAAGCCCCTCGTCATGAAAGCAAACGTGTAAAAGTTCAGTTTCATAAACACCTCCTAACTCAGGGAATAAGCTGCATAAGGCGTTATGTTGCAGAATACTGAAATGCAGAGCATGTAAAGGGTTGGAAGTGGATGGAAATTGATCATAGAATGTTTGATGATTTGTAATTCAGTCCTGTGGATGGCATGTTGTCCGTCTGTTCACGCACAAAAAACCCTGTTGGGTCGTGAAATTTTTCCCTTTTTGCCTCCTATAACCACCTGCATCATTTGTAAGCTCCATAAACTACATCTTTAAAAGGAGAAGTACCACATGAAACCATTTTTACTGTTGCTTCTCTTAATTTGCTGCTGGCATGTGAATGATTTACCAGTTTAACTGGACAGAGCTGGTTCATCCTGCCCACTAACCCCCGTCTGATACTTGCTCCTTGGACAACACGACTGTTCCCTTTTCTCTTCAGGTCAATGCAATTACACGTATAATAATTAGTTTTGGGTCTTTTTATTGTCGTAGCTGGCTTTTGTTTTAACTCGTGTGTTTCGTGACATGTTCTCACGTTGTCACTTCCATGCACTAGTGCTAACGTGCACATTCTGCTGAGAGCGCACATGGACCCAGACATATTAACTCATTCATTCTGTTCCACATTCACACGGCAGCACCCCATTGCTAGGATAAGAGGTGTAAGGCCGGCTTTTCTCCATTTAAAGCACTGCAGCTCGCTGGATGCCTGCACGGCCTGCATTCCCAGACAGGCAGAACTCGTATATGCTATAACCTAAGCACATAGCATGGCATTTTACAGCTCTGTTGTGTTATTGTGACAAAGATCAAAGGTTGAACTTAAAAGTCCTCTGCAGAGAAAACCCCGCTAAAGGTGGAATTACATTTATGTCGAGTTTTTCCAGCGAGCAGTCACGTCCTGCGTGAGTGAGTCAAACAATAAGTGGCTTTAACAAGCAATAAAAAGACACAACTGATAAAGCATCTTTCCAGCTCTAATGACGAGCCGCCTGTTATTAGAGACCTGGAGGGTTTTAATTCTAAGGCTGGTGAGCATGTAAAATGCATGAATATGAGGGATTTTTGTGGAATGTTAAGGAGTTCATGGCAGTGGTAGAGAAGAGTGGATGATTGATGCTTCAGTGTACATATGGCTTTACCATCAGTCACTGAAGGAATGCTTGCAGATAAATGATCACCACTTGCACTTTCCTTGTCAGCTCCACAGGTCAGCTTTCAGAAAGATGTCTTAGTTAACATTCTTTTGTTAATGCACGCTCAGCTTTTTCATATTTCACCACTCATTACGGGGCTTATGCAGAAGCAACAGAGGGGTGCAGGTGTTCAAACCTGTTTAGTTGTCTGAAAGGTCCTCAGAGTTTTCAGATCAAGTGAATAAAGATTTCAGATTGGAGGTGATGTCAGTGGTGAAGCTGAGTCTAGTCAGCACCATCTGTAAACAGAGGCTGGAGAGAAGGTGGCCGCTGGTGGGGGCTGTGAGGGACCAGAGGGATCAGACTGTTAGCCGAAGCCCAGACCGAACACGATGAGACCTGGATCAGAGCGGGTTAATCCAGCGAGGAGCAGAAACACCAATGAGACCAGGTCCAAGGTCCTGGAGACACCAGCGCCAGTTCCCGATAAAGTCATCTACACACCCGCATCAATGCTGGGATCCAGTTAAACCAGTCCACTTTAGTCCAGTTTATAGTAACCATAGAAGCCAAATACTGAAAAATAGTTCTGGCTCAGGAAAACCTCCATCAGGACCAGAACCAGGAAGGAAAACCTCCATCAGGACCAGAAACGGGGAGGAAAACCTTCATCAGGACCAGAACCAGGAAGGAAAACCTTCATCACAGGAAGTGAAACCTTCATCACAACCAGGAACAGGAAGGAAAACCTCCATCAGAACCGAGACCAGGAAGGAAAACCTTCATCAGGACCAGAACCAGGAAGGAAAACCTCCATCAGGACCAGAAACGGGGAGGAAAAACCTTCATCAGGACCAGAACCAGGAAGGAAAACCTTCATCAGGACCAGAAACAGGAAGGAAAACCTTCATCACAACCAGGAACAGGAAGGAAAACCTCCATCAGAACCGAGACCAGGAAGGAAAACCTCCATCAGGACCAGGACCAGGAGGGAAAAGCTCCATCAGAACCAAGACCAGGAAGCAGGTCCATCTTCAGGAAAGAGGGTCAACCAGCAGCAGTGAAACCTGCTCAGGAAGAAGAAGAAAAACACAAATGAATGAGGACGACGTCACATATTTCTACATGGAGAGGAAAACGAGCAGAGAGGAGCCCAGTGCATCATGGGACGTCCTCCAGCAGCCTCGGCCTCTAGCAGCAGGACTAGAGGGACCAGGGTCACCAAGACCTGAATATGAGATTAATCAGGAAGGAACGTTTGAAGATGATCTGAAGGTAGAGAGGAGGTCTGGTTCCTGAAACCAGACTGGGAGCTGATCCTGGTTCCTGAAACCAGACTGGGAGCTGGATCCTGGTTCCTGAAACCAGACTGGGAGCCGGTTCTGCTCCCTGAAACCAGACTGGGAGTTGATCCTGGTTCCTGAAACCAGACTGGGAGCTGATCCTGGTTCCTGAAACCAGACCGGGAGTTGATCCTGGTTCCTGAAACCAGACCGGGAGCTGATCCTGGTTCCTGAAACCAGACCGGGAGCTGATCCTGGTTCCTGAAACCAGACTGGGAGCCGGTTCTGGTTCCTGAAACCAGACTGGGAGCCGGTTCTGGTTCCTGAAACCAGACTGGGAGTTGTTTCTGCTCCCTGAAACCAGACCGGGAGCTGATCCTGGTTCCTGAAACCAGACCGGGAGTTGAACCTGGTTCCTGAAACCAGACTTTTTTCCTTCTTTGTTTCTCCCCGGTTCCTTTCCGCTTTCTCGTTTTTCTTGGGAGCTCGGTCAGTCAGAGTTTTTTTTGTGAGGAGGTGATTTGGGCTTTAGGGACTAAAGTTCTTTACTGGTTTGCGTCCAGACCTGCTGGACGTGCGTGAAACTGATGATCGGAGTTGCAGCTGCTAAACGAGCAGGCTCTTCGGCTGTAATCAGGGAGCGAGGACTCTGCGGCTCTGTGTGAGCTGATCCATGAGCATGTCGGGTGGGAGTGTGATAGTCTGATGCCCTTGTCAGTGTGGACACACAAACACACACACGGCGATGAAGACGAGCCACTCAGCTGTCAGCTCAGCCACATGTGACAGATGAGGCGCTCAGCAATCTCAGTGACAGGCACAAGATGTCCCGGACTGCCAGGGGCGCGCACACCAACACACACACTCAAACACACCCAGCGTAAAATGTAGCTCAGGCAGATGCGCTCAGCTGCGAATCATGCCTACTGGTCAAATATATGTTTTTAGGGATGAACAGGTTGCTGTGGAGGACAAGGCCAAAGCAAGCGAGTGATCTCTTGACATTTTAACTAATCCCTTCTAGCTTGTGGTTTCTTGCACATTTGCGATATTTGCTAGCAGCCAGAATTGGCTTTTTCACATATGCAGCCTGTCATGTTGGATTGAAGGATGACATGCTGCAGAGCAGAGATGTGATGGCTGGGATGCTGGAATGGGCCGTGATTGGATTTAGATGACACTGCTAGCTCCAGGCTAGCGGCCTTTCCACGGGTTGAGAAGTGGATTCTTTAACTGCTCTGGTGTCTCATTCGTTGGCAAATCTCTCACCATGAAGCCAGCAGCGTTTTGAAGACTTCCTGTGATACGGTGATGATTTTCCCCCGACCGACAGCCCGCCATGCTGTTTCGGGACCCTGCCCGTGCTCTGCAAACTGCAAACCCAGGCTGAGGTGTGGGGAGGCGTCAGGTGCAGCATGACGGAGGTGTGATTAGTCATCGGCCAACTTTGCGCCGACATTTAGGGTTTCCCGTGACTCTGCTTATTTGTTTACGTGCAGCAGCCCGGGCAGGTCGCAGCGGCATTGCGTGATGCGTGTGAGGGAGCAGGCTGTACCTGCCACGGCCCCGTGTTTCATGGCTCTGGGCGAACACACGGTACCTGTCAGAAGCAGTTAGAGCGCCGCGCAGCAGCCTGCCCTGCATGGCATCCCGTCAGACGCCAGCTGAACTTTTCATTTGTCAATTCTGAAAGGTTAGTGCTAAAATCAGCAGCGACAGATGCAAATGGATGGATGCTCTCCTGGCATTTTTGATGTCGTCTAGACCACCTTACCTGCCCCCTCCTGCCGCCACTCTACTCTGTCATGGCCTCTCTTTAGCCCTTTGGTTCCCCTTTCAGAACACATCTGTCTTCGTGGGTGGGTAATACTTCACCTTTTTAGGGCCTGAGTAGTATTTGTGTGGGGTTTGGGCTAAGCAACGTACACAATAGGCCCCAAATGCCCACTTAGTGTCAGGCCATGTTAATCCACTTTGTTCTTTTGGTTTGCATGAAACCTGTTTACTCGGATCCTGACAGACTTCTTCCAGCTACATTCAAACCTGCTGCACCAAACTTTACAACATTCTTTAATTGTTTCATTTCATTTATTTCATTCATATAGCACAAATTTCTACATCCAAGTGGATGCCCAACGTGCTTTACATAGCAGGACATCAACACAAGGCTAAAAACATATAAACACATTTGCACTTTTTAAAAAAAATGTACTTACTTATGTATTTTTTTTTTTTTTTCTTTATACTTTCTTAGAATGTATGTAATCCCCTTCCTCTTATCTTTTGAAGAGCTGATGTATCAGTGAATTTCTCCAATGTGAGATAATAAAGTCTTATCTTATCTTATCTTATAAAACCTCATTTAAAAGAGAAGAATTAATATAATCAATAATAAGGTCCTTGCACCCCTGGAGTTGCACCTGTATCTCGGTACTTCCATTGTTGTCAATTGTTGTCATTTGTTTTATTTCATTTAAAAATTAGTGTGTGTTTCCTCTGAACAGCGTTGTAAATTATTTGTAGACCTTGTATGTCTTGAGAACCTACAGACAAGTTTCAGGGCCAAAACCATGGGAGCCGCCATGTCTGCTAGTTTCTGCGAAGGGCCTCCGGTCACCACGGTTTAGGGATGGAACGGGATTACCGATAAAATGATTAACCGTGATGAAATTCCCTACGATTAGTAATACAGTTTCAAATTTTAATTATCGTTAAAACCGTGATTGGTTTCTGCACTTTGAAAAACTGGCAGTGATGCTGCATCATAACTTGGAAAAGCAGCAGCAGTCCCAGTTTGCATTATTGAATTTATGAAAACATGGTGAAAAGCAACAAAGGCCTTTTCAAAAAGGGAAAAGTAGATGTTTAGACCCATGTTTTGGATATTTTTAAAGATGCTGGTGGGGTATTTCAATAATACTGCGATTATAATGATAACCGTGATCATTTTGGTCACAATAACCGTGATATCCCTACCACGGTTACAGGGTATTTTACACTGAGGACAAATAAAAATGAACACACATATGAAGAACTCCCAAACTTGATGATTGAAAAATGGAAATTGTTAAACCCAAAAAGCATTCTGGGACATATTATCCCGCACATGGCTGCAGCAGCTTGTGAAAATAAATGAATATGGATGTTGTGAAGTGAGCGAATTTACTGTCGGACGACAGCCGCACAGCTGCGCAACCGACCGCCGGGTGCAGCCCACAGTCTCCACCTTTCCATCCTCCGTAACAGGAATCATCCAGACACTGTTTTGGTTGAACATTTGTCCTCATGGAGACTAAACTGCCGTGTTTCTGTCGGTTATCAACACACAGCCGACTGCGTCACTATGTACGTCTATGGTGTTCCTGTTCATCACCATGGACTCAACAAAGTATGAAAATGTATTGTTAGTTGTAACATCAGGTCATTTCATCATGTTATGCTCCCAGTTCAGTGTTGTAGCAGATGAGCAAATAAGAAAACACGTTCTTTTATAAGAAATAAATGAGAATATTACCATTTTAGAGACATCACTATTCAATATAAATGAATGCAGATTTTAGTCGACCAGAAGTGCTTGGCAGAAATTGATCGACTGTGGAAGTAAAACGGAAATGCCTGTGAAACTTGTCTATAAAGCACATATGTGGCAACCAGTAATAACAACCAATAACAGAATAATTTTGGCCATTTTAAATTTAAATTTAATGTTTTTTATTTATAACACACTTTTCATACAGTACTTTCTTACAGTAGCACAAAGTGCTCTACATGATAAAACAAGCTGTTAGAAGAAAGTCCCTTTTAAAACACATTTCTGCCACTTCAACTGAATAAGAATACAAAAGTGAAAATAAAGATATTGGATAAATAAGAAATACTATGGTGGTATGGTGGTCAGCACCCCAGCCCCGCATTGAGAAGGTTGCTGGTTTGATTCCCGGCTGGGGAGGGGTTTGAGCAATTCCAACAGTGGGCTTCCTGTGTGGGGTTTGCATGTTCCCCCCCGTGCATGCGTGGGTTCTCTCCGGGTACTCCGGCTTCCTCCCACCGTCAAAAGACTTGATGTTCGGTTAACTGATCACTGAATTGTCCTTAGGAGTGAATGTGAGTGTGAATGTCTGTCCCTCTGTGTTGGTCCTGCGACAGACTGGCATCCTGTCCAGGGTGTACCCTGCCTCTCGCCTGATAAAAGCAGGGATAGGCTCCAGTGACCCCCCCCCTGACCCTGAAGTGGACAAGTGGTACAGAAAATGAATGAATGAATACTAGCTTTGTTTTGCAGTTTTTTTTCACAGTGTGCTCATTAAAAATTGTCCTGATGACATTATTAGTTGCTACAACATACTAAGGATGCACGATATTGGAATTTTGGGCGATATCCGATCTGCCGATATTTTAAAACTCGTGTGACCGATAACCGATATCGATACCGATATTAAAGCTGAAAAAAATAAGCAGTCATTGCATACAGCAGTTTTGTTATCCGTTTCCAACACTTTGTAAAATAGGGACGGGAAGAAATATTGATACACTGAAATATCGTGATATTGTCATATGCTGATATCAAATCAATATTTAAAAACGTGGTATCGATCTTTTCGATATTTCGTGAACTCTTGCGAGATTTCGTAACAAAACTTTAAAATATTGCGAGATTTAGTTCGTAAAATAGACCGATACCGCGTTTTTGAATGTCAATGTGATATCAGCATATAAAAATATAACCAAGTTTACGTGAATGTTGACGAGATTTCATAACAGAATGATGCAATATTGCGAGATTTCATTAGTAAAATAGATTGATACCGCGTTTTTAAATGTCAATATGATATCAGCATATGAAAATATCGTGATATTTCAGTGTCGATATTTTTCCCCCCCCGAGTCTTAAGAAGTTTTAAAGTCTGTAAAAAAAAAAGTTTTTGAAGAAGTTTTTTTTTCTTTTTTAGACTTTAGAAAAAGCGGGCTACTCGGTTAAATATCGGTGGGGTGGCCGATATCCAATACTCAGTTTTAAGGCCCATATAGACTGATACCGATAGGGGGTTCGATTATATTGTGCATGCCTACAACATACAGTATTTTTGTATTTTTCTGTTTTTAGAGAATTATTGTCTTATATATATATATATATATATATATATATATATATATATATATATATATATATATATATATATATATATAAATATATATGTATAGATAGATAGATATATGTATATAATATAGAGATATATGGATATGGAAAAATTCTATGGAAATCATTAATTTAGAATTTTGGTTCGAAAGAAATATTAAAAATAAAAACACAAAAATAAAAACAATTAATCATAATGGGGCTCCAAAGCTAAAAAGATTATAAGCAATATTTTGAGGCAATCACTGCAATTAACTGTTTTCTCTAATGTTTAAAAAGACTTCTACACCTGTTGACATATTTTGGTCTACTGTTCAGGGAGAAGGTGCTTTAATGTGTCTGGGACAGTTTTATTTGTTTTTAATTTATTTATTTTTTCACTAAATTTAAATTTTTTATATTGTTGGTTTATTTAGTTTCTCGTTGTTTGAATTTTTTTTTTTTTTTTTTTTTACTATTGTGAATTTAGCCTTTTCTGTAATTGGAGGGTATGAATAATTATGAGGATGACTGTATATGCGCTTGTCTGCCCTGCTGTAAGCTTCATGTAGGATGGGGCTTGGAAAAAATGCCCCCATCAAAGCAATGGTGTTGTGAAAGGATGCATACATTAACTAAGAAACATGTTGTTCGTAGGTGGAGCTGAAGATGAAGTATAACGACCAGCACTGTAAGTCCAGAGGTCTTCTCCCAGGCAACCGCTGGTATGAGATTCAGGCCTACAGAGCTCTGAATCAAGCCCTGGGGAGGTAAACTTGACCTTTTTACCCTCTACTCCAGACTCTTTGTGCTGTTTTACATATGTAACTCTTCATTCTCATCTTTCAGGTGTATCCGCCACAGGAACGACTGGGGTGCTCTGATTCTTGTCGATGACCGGTACAGGAACAATCCTAACAAGTACATCACAGGTAGCTCATGCTTTTATGAGGAGCGTATATACAGCCTCTTATTTTGAACACTAGATGGCAATATTTACCCACTGGAAGATAACTTTTGTCTCTTGGTCATGTCAGGTTTGTCTAAATGGGTCCGGCAGCTCGTCCAGCATCACAGCACCTTCAGTGATGCCATGCAGTCTCTGGTAGCGTTCTCTCAGGTGCAGCAGAAGGTAGAGGGGGCTCCTGCAGACAGCCAGACCCTCAGCTCCACTGACCCATCTTCCAGGAGTCACCCACCCTCACCTGATGATGGGCACAATCTGCCCAGAATCCCTCATGCCAAAGCAGCTGAACCACAGCAGGACACCAGCCCCTCCACCTCCCAGTTTTTCTCTCTAACTCAGCTGAGAAAGGAAAAGAATGAGAACGCAGGTGAGACAAATGGAAGCATTTGTGTGAAATTCTGGACCTCCAGTCTTTCTGGTTTATCTAAGGCTTTGGCAACATTCCTTTCTCTTGGTCTGAAGTGGATTCAGAATTGAGAATGTGAAGGTTAACTGGGTGATACTGGTTTTTAACCCTTGTGTGTCAGTTATACCTTTCAGGAAAAAAACTCATTCTCTCATTTTCTTTTCAAAATCCTCCCAAAAAACTTCAGTATTTGTGTTGGTTTGTATTTCTTAACATACCTTCATTACTGACAAGTGAGTAGAGAGCATTTCACTGGCCTGGGGGCATGGCCCCCTCGGCACCTCCCACAGAAGAGGGATGGTCCTGGTGGTTTGGGGCTAGAGCTTCAAGTTATTGTTGTGATTAATAGAATTAACCCTTATATATAAGGGTTAATATATATATATATATATATATATATCTATAAAGAAGCTGAACCAATGGGGTTTATGCACGACGCGTTCTTCAGAACTTCGGGTTTACAATACGCCAGGAAAGGATTTCCGGTTCAGCCTGTGGGACAGGTTGTAGCGGTAAATTTGAAAACTGAAGTAAACAAATGAATGAGATATTGTTCATAATCCAGACGACAACAGATAGTATAGTAACCTTTAATATAGCATATATACCGATATAACACTAATAGTCGTAGTAGTATGAGATGAAGCCGTTACTCAAGTTTCAGCGACATGAAGGGACAACAGCTGAACACTGCTGTGTTCCTTCGTGTGCCGCGTCGGCTAAATATAATTCTGTTATTAGTTTTCACGCATTTCCATTGGATGATCAGCTACGAAAGAGATGGATTGTGAACATTAGAAGGGAAAACTTCATCATCATCATCATCACACCCGTGTCTGCAGTAGACACTTTACAGCGCAGGATGTCAAAGAGCCGAGTGAGGCAGGTGGGAGGAAACTGAAACCCGGCACCGTTCCATTTCTCTTTCATTGGAACAAATATTCTGTTGGTGAGCGATATGTGAGTGATATTTATTGTTATTACAACACAATGTCCGAATCAACAACATTTTTAACATAAAACTGTCCACAGACCGTTAATAGAGATCTGTTACCGTCCTCTGATGCTGCCTCCGAGCTACCGCTAGCTGAACACTTACCTTCATAATTAGGGATGCACCGATGCATCGGCTGGACATCGGTATCGGCCGATGTTTGCCTCGTTAACTGCCATCGGCCATCGGCCAATAGAAATGACATTCGCCGATGGCAGTGGCCGATTATTATATAGCCTATATATATATATATATATATCTGTCAACCACAAAGTGACATTAAAGGTTGTTTCTGTTTCATAAATTGGTCTGATTGAATTTGTGCTCATTCAAGGAAAGACTGATTAAGAGCTGAAAGACTTGTAAATTTATGTGGCACAAAAGGAAGTAATAAATTAAAATAGAAAAAAAAATAGAAAACAAAAAACAGAAAACAATAGAAAACATCGGCCATCGGCCAAGTTGTTATGTTAAACATCGGTATCGGTATCGGCCCAGACTTTCACAATCGGTGCATCCCTATTCATAATCGTGTATGAAGTTGGCTATATACAACTTAAAGCCTTTAACCCGCTTGCTTGCGGACGTCGCCGCGTGCTTCTGAAAAGTCCTGTGGACATCGTCCATGGTGATGCGAGGCAGGTCTTGAAAACAGCGCGTAAAAAATGTCATTTTACCCATCGTTGTGACCACAGACCGCAAACAGCGGTTGTGGCAGTGCTGAACCGGAAGTAGTGGGGCTGACTTTTCATAAACAGGAAGTGACCGTGCATGAACCCTATTATCCCAGTCAGCATCCAGAACCTTTAATCCAAGTCACCATCCAGAAACATCCAGAAACTTTAATCCCAGTCACCATCCAGAACCTTTAATCCAAGTCACCATCCAGAACCTTTAATCCCAGTCACCATCCAGAAACATCCAGAACCTTTAATCCCAGTCACCATCCAGAACCTTTAATCCCAGTCACCATCCAGAAACATCCAGAAACTTTAATCCCAGTCAGCATCTAGAACCTTTAATCCCAGTCAGCATCCAGAACCTTTAATCCCAGTCAGCATACAGAACCTTTAATCCCAGTCAGCATCTAGAACCTTCAATCCCAGTCACCATCCAGAAACATCCAGAAACTTTAATCCCAGTCAGCATCCAGAACCTTTAATCCCAGTCAGCATCTAGAACCTTTAATCCCAGTCAGCATCCAGAACCTTTAATTCCAGTCGGCATCCAGAACTTTAATCCCAGTCAGCATCCAGAACTTTAATCCCAGTCAGCATCAGAACCTTTTATCCCAATCACCACTAGAACCTTAAATCCCAGTCAGCCCTGTTATGACCCAGATGTCTAGGGGTTACAAGGCCATCAACATAATACAAAGGAAACAGAGGAATGTAAAAACAAAAAACATTTATTTTACAATTAAACCAAAACTACACAAATAAACTGAGACCATGTCCACACGAAGTCAAAACAAACACGAAACGCTCATATTTTCCAGACCGTTTGTCTTAAAGACGGAGACGTAAAATAAATATGATCGACCACATGAACGCATGGAAACGCTGCAAAATATATGCCAGGCCTGTAAGTGGCGCTGTGGTGCTAAAGCAAAAATAGGCGAAAACAGGCGATGAAATACTGGGCATGCGCAGAAATACAGGGGGTGGACAATGAAACTGAAACACCTGTCATTTTAGTGTGGGAGGTTTCATGGCTAAATTGGACCAGCCTGGTGGCCAATATTCATTAATTGCACATTGCACCAGTAAGAGCAGAGTGTGAAGGTTCAATTATCAGAGTCAAAGCACAGTTTTGCTCAGAACATTGCAATGCATACAACATTATGGGTGACATATCAGAGTTCAAAAGAGGATAAATTGCTGGTGCACGTCTTGCCGGCGCATCTGTGACCAAGACAGCAAGTCTTTGTGATGTATCAAGAGCCACGGTATCCAGGGTAATGTCAGCATACCACCAAGAAGGACGAACCACATCCAACAGGATTAACTGTGGACGCAAGAGGAAGCTGTCTGAAAGAGATGTTCGGGTGCTAACCCGGATTGTATCCAAAAAACGTAAAACCACAGCGGCCCAAATCACGGCAGAATCAAATGTGCACCTCAGCTCTCCTGTTTCCACCAGAACTGTCTGTCGGGAGCTCCACAGGGTAAATATACACGGCCGGGCTGCTATAGCCAAACCTTTGGTCACTCGTGCCAATGCCAAACGTCGGTTTCAACGGTGCAAGGAGCACAAATCTTGGGCTGTGGACAATGTGAAACATGTATTGTTCTCTGATGAGTCCACCTTTACTGTTTTCCCCACATCCGGGAGAGTCACAGTGTGGAGAAGCCCCAGAGAAGTGTACCACCCAGATTGTTGCATGGCCAGAGTGAAGCATGGGGGTGGATCAGTGATGGTTTGGGCTGCCATATCATGGCATTCGCTTGGCCCAATGCTTGTGCTAGATGGGCGTGTCACTGCCAAGGACTACCGAACCATTCTGGAGGACCAATGGTTCAAACATTGTATCCTGAAGGTGGTGCAGTGTATCAGGATGATAATGCACCAATACACACAGCAAGACTGATGAAAGATTGGTTTGATGAACATGAAAGTGAAGTTGAACATCTCCCATGGCCTGCAAAGTCACCAGATCTAAATATTATTGAGCCACTTTGGGGAGTTTTGGAGGAGCGAATCAGGAAACGTTTTCCTCCACCAGCATCACGTAGTGACCTGGCCACTATCCTGCAAGAAGAATGGCTTAAAACCCCGCTGACCACTGTTCAGGACTTGTATATGTCATTTCCAAGACGAATTGTTGCTGTATTGGCCGCAAAAGGAGGCCCCACACCATACTGATAAATTATTGTGGTCTAAAACCAAGTGTTTCAGTTTCATTGTCCACCCCCTGTATGTATACAACGTCAAACAACCAAACCAAATGCTCCGATCTACGGTTGCGATCCGCCAGAAACCCCCAAAAAGAAGAAGGTTGAAAAACCAAACCGAGAAGATGGCGGCAAGTACGAATGGGCGAACAGGTACGAGCAGCAAACATTCAACACTGTACATCGCCATTGTTGTTGTGATACTGTGTAGCGCATGCGTGTTTAGAGGCGAAAAAAAATGCAGCCAGAACTTAAAGATGGAACCGTGAAAAAGGCGTTTCAAAATCTTCCCACTCTGAAGGCTTGATAAAAAAAAGATTTCTTACAGACCCCCGAAATTCCAGCTTCGTATGGATTAGAAGCTGGTTTGGTGAAAAATTTGTGAATTTAGGCCAGAGTTTAACTTTGTGTGGACGGGGCCTAAGTTTAACAAAGATCTAACTCGTGGCCTCCAACATACCATACAAAAACATAACACAAGAAGGAAACACAAGTGCTGTTTGACCATAACTAAAGGGCTAAATTTCAAACTAAACCAAAAGGAGGACAAACACAAAAGAGCAGCAATCCAGCCAGGAAGGCTGTTCAGGGGGCCACTGCTTACGCAGCCTGCTCTAGGCTGCCCGAGGTGGAAATGTCCGGAGAGGAGTTATATGCTGCAGGTGAGGGTGATTACCAGTTGAATGACAGATTCAGGAGCCAACCAGAGGTGGAGGAGGGACTGTCGTCCAATCAGGAGGGAAAGAAGAGTAGATGGCAGGTAATGGGTAACAGGTTCAGTTGGTTGGATGGGGATGAGCCGCTGATTGGCTGAACACTGGAATAAACTGTTAGTTGAATGTCCAGGCCACAGCCTGGGACGTAACAGCAGCCAGACCCTTTAATCCCAGTCAGCATCTAGAGCCTTTAATCGCAGTCGACACCAGAACTAGGGATGGGTACCGAATTCGGTACTTTTATTGGTACCTTACCGAACTCCGTCAGTACTACAGAGTACCAATTCACATTCGGTACCTAAATGCTTCCTTTTGATTTAAACCTCCGGGATGGGCTAGAAATGCTGGAAACCTCTGTAGATCACCTAAAAAAAAAACTATTCATCATGGTTTACTCCACAGAGTTACGCACTACCGTTCCTGAGACACTGGTGGTGACAGAAGAGATGACTCTTGATGGCACTGGAGATCTAGTGGAGATGTACGGGTTAATAACTAAATGAATATATAAGTAATCAATTATAATGATATTATATAATAAAATACATAAGAGAAAATAGCTAAGACAGGACTCCACCATTTTGGTTGTGCATGTGACCAAAACTTTGCTTAGTCAGTGCGACTAACTTTTTTTCTCGGTTGCACTGGTGTGCCCAACATTTCTCAGGTGTAGGTGAAGGATTTTTTTTTTCTCTCCTAACAGGAGCTCAGAGAATAACACTGTGATAAAAGCCCACAGAAAGGGCGGGTCCTCATCTCTGATTGGCTCTGATCCACCCTGAACACAGTCAATGGCTTGTTGCGCTTACGTTTGAAATAAAGAGCCAATTCCAATTCCTATCTTAACCCTCAATCTTAGTAGCACTAAAAACCAAGTGCCATCCCTTAAATGGAGATGCGTCTTCAAACTGTGGGGGGCAGCATTACGCCAAAGCGGCGTTCAGTCTGTCAATTCAGAAGAAGAAGAAGGACGAGGAGGAGGAGGCGGCATTTACACAGATAGTCTTGTGTTAAAACTGAGTTGCCTCAGGTGCTCTGTGTAGTGGATATGATTGTTATTAAAGACAGGCTAGCAGATTTCTGTTGACTTATGCTAGCATTAGCATCGGGGATCCCCTTTAAGGCTATTTTGGGAACCTTTATCTCGGAGCAGAATATAGTTGTATCTCTCAGAATATGAGAAATACAACCCCACAGTTGTCTGCACCGATCGGTATCGGTTGATATCGGATATTGGTAAAAAAGCCAATATCAAACATCCTTAGTTTGAATAAACTAATAATATGAGAGGCTGCTGTTTATTTAAATAAACAATTTGCCGGAAGCTCATGAGACATTTCAAAGTTTGAAATGTTTAGTTTCATTGTTAAGTAAAAACAGAGCTTTTTTTCCCTAAAAATATTTTGTTTTCTACTTTACATTAAAGAAAAACAGATTTCTAAACCTCATTATTGTAACTTCAATAATTATCAATGTCTATGTAAAATGACCAGAAGAAAATCCTTAAACTGGATTAAAATGAGCTGCTGAAACTGTGGTGCATGTAAACTAAACCAGTGAAACCAGTGCTGAAAGTTAGTCACCCTGCAAGAATATATGGGATCATATAAATTATAGAGATAATAAAATGACATGAATAAATATCTTCAAAACATGAATAGATTATGTTTATACTTCATTATCATCAGTATTTAAAATATTTAATTATGTATTTCACCTACATTTACTGTATGTCATCACACACATTCTATATTCAAACATCATTCCACTAAAAGAATGAAAATAAAAAGCTGATAGAGGAGAGGAAGTTGCAGACCAGTATAACCAGCATGCAGCAGCTCATCTGTGCACTCTGGCCTCCTGGAAATGCTCTGGACGATCTGCTGTAAAGATGATGATGACGAAGGCCATGTAATGCAGAGATTCCTGGCTCTGGCTGAGCATTCTCTGGAGGACGTCCGGGGAAATAATTGCGCTTTTACATGCATTCCTTCTGGAAGACGTCTGGCAGAGTTGAGGGCTGCATGCATGTGTTAAAATGCTCACAGTAACATGAAGGCTGTAGCTCAGAGACACCAGACCTAAATCTTCCTCGCAAGCTGTCTTTGTTGTCATTTCTTTGTCATTCAGGTTTATTGATGCGTGTTTCGGACACACAAATCCAACAGGAATCCGACTGAAACTGTGTCCAGGCGCTGCTTCCTTTCCTGTCACACCTTTATTATATTCAGGACAGATCCACTCTGAGACATTTATCGTCTCTGTTTTTCATATTCAACACTGACATCCAGACTGGATCCATGTGCATGTGGTGCACCCAGACTTGACAGACTGTATCTAGAGAGCGCGCTCTGGCTTGGTGGTGGCAGTGCACTGCACAGCTCCCGAGCATGACATCACCAGGAGGAGGTATGTTGAGGTGACATGTTTGCACATCGCCTTGGTGAGCAGCCATTGTCTTCGGGGTCAAGATGAGGTTGAGCCGAGCTGAGTTCAGTGTGGTGGATGAAGTGGTAGAAGGGCATCAGCCCCCCTCCCTCCCTGCCTCTCCACCTCCCTCATAGCTGGGGGTGGAGGCCATGGGATCAGTTGAGTGGCTTGCCTCATTACTGTAAGGTCTTTTGCGTGCCTGAGTAGCGCTGGAGCGAGCTGATGAGCAGATGTTGGACTGTTGCTTTTAATTAAATCCCCTTGACCTTTGTTTGGGGTATATTGAGCGTATGCCCACATTTACTATATCTTTATTTGTCCTGGGCAGCCACACGACTCTTGAGTTATTTGTCTGGTTTGAGGATAACATGTTTTACCCCAAGACCTGATAATACACTGCCTGGCCCACCCCCAAAAAAAGTCGCCACCTGGATTTAACTAAGCAAATAGGTAGGAGCCTCCTATCGGATAATTACTGTATGGGCGATTATCTTTCAGCTGCAACAAGTTATTTAACCCCAACTGGTGCAATGAGTTTCTTCTCATTTCCTAAACAACCATGTCGAAAGACACATTTGTGGTCGTGGAAAAGATTTTAGTCTGTTTGAGAAGGGTCAAATCATTGGCAGCATCAAGCAGAGAAAACATCTAAGGAGAAGCAGAAACTATTAAAATCAGGTTCCGAACTGTCCAACACATTAAAAACTGGAAGGATAGTGGGGACTCATAGTCTTAAGAAGAAATGTGGCCGGAAAGGCAAATGAAGTGATGCAGCATCATGCCTGGTGCCTAATGTACAAGCCTGTGGGGGCAGTGTGATGATCTGGGGCAGGGCTGTTGCAACAAGGCAAGCAAACCAAGCAATTGCCTAGGGCGCCAAGCTGGCCCGGGGCTCCGAGACAATAGCTGGCCTTGTTATGAACTAAACTGCGAGAACTGCCCTTTAAATTCAGTGATTGTCACTGCAGAAAAGTGCAACAACGCCGTTATCGGAATACACCTCAAGGGGGCCCCCTTCACTTGCAACTGACAGTAGTCAGCCAGTGGTGTGGGGTCAATGACAGGGCTCGTTTGGACACGTTTCCACTCCTGTTCCCGCTGCGTCCATCAGTGTGTGTTCCCCCTGCTATGACTGACTATTAGGGCTGCCACAAACAATTATTTTGATAAACGACTAGTCACTGATTATTTTGCCGATTAGTCGACTAATTGGATCATACGAAAACTGTAGCATATTTACAGTACCAGTCAAAAGTTTGGACACTTTCTCATTGAATCTAATAGAAAAAACATGTCCAAACTTTTGACTGCTAGCGTTTGCGTTAATTCCTGTCAATACAATTCAAGAAAAGATGACCAGGCAGAAAAGCAGACAAGGCATCAGAAGGTACAGTAGCAATTTTGAGAGGAAAAACAAAGCTTAAAGACAAGAAATGATTAGTCAATTACTAAATTAGTCTTAGACTGTTTTGATAGTCGACGATTAGTCTATTAATCGACAGATCTTGGCAGCCCTACTACATTTATTAAAAAGTAGGCTTAATACAGTATGTTGTTTATTATGGTATGGAGGCGGTGGTGTCCTTTTTTTCAAATGTAAAAATACTACCTGTGCAGCGTATGCATGGTGATGTTGATTGGTTTTCAATTTAGTGAGTTCTTGAGACCCACAGGTGATGATTTGAGTGGGTCCCTGGGAAATTTAATGGGTACCCGATTTTTGAAGGTGTCATGACATCAAATTTCACTTTTCTGGGGTTTTGGGGCTATAATATGATCTGTTGCGCACTGTTGAGGCCATGTGAATGTCCAGAGTGAGAATCCAAGTCCTTGTTCAGAGTCTGTCAGCTTTGTCTCTCTGTTCAGAAACGGTTGAATCAAACAGCAGCTTATCATTCAACATAATTAATTTGCTCCAATTAGGGCTGAAAGATATACCGTTATCGTATCTATATCGAGATATGAACATTCAAGATAATATCGAAAAAGCAACTATATAAAAGATATAGATTTCCCCTACGCTTCCCCTGCATGTAAAGCTCTAGAAGTCACAAACAAGACTGCACTTTCCACAAAAGTGTTTGGTTTTCAACGAACCTGTAGTCATATCATATTGTATCGATATTGAGATGTCTGGTATGAAATTTTGTCCATATCGTTCAGCCCTAGCTCCAATTCAAGCAAACAAGTCTGATTCAACTGTAAGTGGAGGAGTGACTGCTGAGCAGTCAGGTCTGGGTTTTCAAACAAATGGATTTAAAAGAAAACACTGAGGGAGGCGACCACAACCTTGTCATTACCTCTAAGTTTATTTTCTAAATGCTGCACATGTTGCTAAGAGATAGCCTTTAGCAAACTCTGACTGCTAGGGCAGCTTGACCTAGTTTGTCTAAATAAGGTTATAGCCAAATAAGGTGTAGCCAATCAAAATGAAGTCAACTTGGTCTCCGGGTAAAGCTGCATATCATTACCACACCCAACTGTTTTATTGAGGAAGGGAGGTCTGGCGTTTCAAAACAATCCCCCGCGGTAAAAAATGCCGTTTTTTTTCTTTGGAGATTTGACGTATGCAGCAATGTCAACTACATGATCTAGTTTTTACTGCTATGTCATCATTCCTTAAAAAGAACGTATGTCTGTTTTTTTTTAATATATTCTTTTATTTTTTTTCAGTTGTAGTGTTTACCTTCGTTGATGACATGGTTATAATTAATGGACATATGCATGGATATGAAATTTAAAAAAAAATTTAAATATGAAAAGTTTATCACAAAAAAACTGTCAGTGGCATGATATATAAAATTCAAACATCTCTAGGATTGTATTACGAGAGGCCTAGCTCTCATGAAAGAACATACAATATTTTGTCTATCAGGTAGTGGGGAAGTCATAAAGCCAGTCCATCAAGTACTTTCTGTTTGGGGCCCCCAAATTCCTTGAAACAGCCCTGATCTGGGGTTGCTGGGGTTCAGCAACAGTATGTGCTCAAAGAATGTCAGCTGATACCTGAATATACTGAATAACCAGGTTATTCCATCAATGAATGTTTCTTCCCTGATGGCACGGCCATATTCCAAGATGACAATGCCAGAATTTATTGGGCTCAAATTGTGAAAGACTGGTTCAGGGAGCATGACACATCATTTTCACACATCGATTGGCCACCACAGAGTCCAGACCTGAACCCCACACTGAAAAACCTCAAATCTTACCAAGTATATTTTTCTCATCTCTAGTCAAAATATCTCATCACACTCAAACTACAGTAAAGCCCTATTCTGACGGGATTAGTATTACCCAGAGACCTCAATAATAAATATATTACCCCCCGGTGCCTGTTTTCTTTTTTTTTTTGGGTGGCGCATTCACACGGGATAACTGAAGACTGAGGTTTAACTGAAATTCACAGACATCTAGTGGATGATGTCAACGCACTGCGTATTGCGCAACATCTGCTCACATGAGCTTAGTTTCCATCAGCAGCGGATGATCATTCAGAGACAAATGTGTTGAAAGAACTCAGTCGTTACCAATGCTTTAAGAACTTGCATCATGTCTGCATGATGTCCAGAATAAACGTTTCTCGCCATGGGACAATACCATTGACAGATTTTTCATATAGGCCTGTATATGACTGGTGAAACTTCCAATGATTACTCCAACTCCAAAGATATTGCTTTATGATCATAAACATGATCATTTGGAAGGAAAACCTATTTTGCAGCCTCCATTCTTCGCCAAAAAGGAAATGAAATTAGTCAAATACCGCAAAATGGTGGCAACTTTTTTGGGGGGCCTGGCAATGTCAATGTTTAATATACTGTTTTCTTGCTACAGAGTCCTCAAAGATGGTGGACGGTCCCTCAGCAGGGCATCCGAGACCCCAGCCTCTGTTCCACATCTTCAGCAGCAGCCCCAAAAACAACCACTTCAAGAAGCCCATCTTTAAAGCAAAAGCAGCTGATAGTACCTTCCAGCTGAAGATGGAGAGCCACCAGGTCTCCTCTCCCACACTGAAGATGGAGAACCACCAGGTCTCCTCGCCACCACTGAAGATGGAGAACCACCAGGTCTCCTCTCCCACACTGAAGATGGAGAACCACCAGGTCTCCTCTCCCACACTGAAGATGGAGAACCACCAGGTCTCCTCTCCCACACTGAAGATGGAGAACCACCAGGTCTCCTCTCCCACACTGAAGATGGAGAACCACCAGGTCTCCTCTCCCACACTGAAGATGGAAAACCACCAGGTCTCCTCTCCCCCACTGAAGATGGAGAGCCACCAGGTCTCCTCTCCCACGATGAAGCTGGAGACTTTTAGCCCTGAAGACAGAGCTGGAGATGGGTCCAAAGCCAATGCAGAATCTGGTGATCTGGCTCCAGAAACACCCCCAGCAAACTCCTCTGACCAAGACGAGGAGGACCAGACTGTTTTCTTTACTCCAGAACTTTTTGAGGGTGAGAAAGATGAAGGTAGTCCAGAGACTGAAGCAAAAAGCGAGTCAGCTCCTTGCATGCTGTCAGAGGAGCTGTTTGGCTCTGAGCAGGCACAGTTAGCTTCTCCATGTGATGGACAGAGTTGTGCTTCAGTCAGAAAGGGGAGCAGAGAGCTGTCACAGGGACAAAAAGAAGGAATCAGAGTAGGGAAGGGAGAGGAGGAGGAAAGCCAGAACAGGAAGGCAGGCAGAAGGCTGTCCAGGCTGTCCAGGTCCAGGCAGAGAGTCCCCTTGGCTCAAACAGGTAACCACCAAAGCAGAGACATGAATTAATACAAGGCCGGATGGCCTCTGCGAAAAATACATTCCACTATAAGGGCAGTTAAAGCAAATACAATTTCTTTTCTGTGTTTGCTTGAGTATGTGAGCATGTCACAGCTGCCTGAGGCAATTAGTCCACACACTAATGCCACGAAGATGATGAGGCTTCAGCTTCTCATGCAGTGTGACAGCTCGGCTTATTAAAAAACACAAAACTAAGCAACAGATCTGAAGCTGCGGCTCTGATTAAAGCTTGTTTGGACAAATCATTCAGATTCAAAGGCAGCATCGTGTGTGTTCTGCAGAAGTACCGAATCATTTAGCTGTGTTTAATGATGTGTCTGTAGGTAATGGCTGGACAACGTGGATGCCGTATCATGCCTGATTTAACACCAAGAGGGGGTCTTTAGTTTTCCAATTTCATTTCAAATTAAGTAATTTAATGCGATAAACCAAAGCCGGATTAATAGTGGACTTCTTTGGGTTTCTCTTGCAAATGTTTCCATATGTTCTGACAAGTCATGAAAAAGTTCAGTGTTTGTATTTCATCTGTTTTTTCTTTCTTTATGTCCCATATATCAATCCTGCATAGAGACGTTTACAGAGGTTAATGCAACTAAATCTGAACTCGAAGAACTAAAAACATGTTCATGAAGCAGAATTACTTCCAATAATAAACATTAAGACAACAGTGGTTGAATTCACTTTAACTGATTATTTGTTTTAATGTAAGTTGGCAAATTTTATTTTCCATCATCTTCCTCCTTTATGCGTCTGTGACATCTGTGCTCTCTAATCAGCAGCTTGATATCATTTCATCTCCGTGCAGGAAGATCAAACAGAACGACATAAAACATGACCACGCTGATGTGATGCGTCTCATTACATGACAAACTTCACCAACGTGTGATCTGCATGGAGGAGTGTTTCATTAAAGCATTTCTTAGCTCATCAGCCCACGTTGGCGTGCATGAGCGCTCGTTAACATAATCAAGACTCGGAGCCCGGAGAGGCTGGCCGATGTGCGCTGAAAACATTTAATGATGGAGCCGCGTTTCTGGAAGAATCTGTGTTCTAGTCATTAACATAATCCAGCCTTACCGAACCGAATCGTTAGCGGCATGCTTATGGGAGATTATTTAAAACAATGTGCTGGAGCAGAGTCACAGACAGAAAGGACTCCTTTCCTGTTAGTGCTGCAGATGTTAAAACCACCATGTCTGCTGAAACTTGTCTTTGTAGTTAATCAGAACTGAGTGGGTCTGCAAACTCCACTACACTCACACTACAAGGAATGGATTCATTTACTCAATAATGTATTTGATAAAATGGCTGAAATCTGTGGAAAACGAAGCCCAGCAGTGATTTCAGAGGACAAATAACATCCCAATTCAGTTGTGTTCATACAGCAGACATACCTAAAACAAAGAATCTCTTCTAGAAAACCACTAAGTAAGGGTTGGAAGAAAAAAACTTCTTTATCTTAGTTTCTGAACTTCTCAGGGCTTGACCAAACATGACTGGAGAGAAATCACTCTGGGAGACCATATGATAGATCCTGTATTACCTGTAGTGCATAAAAAAACATCAGATGTTGAAAATTAGACATTATATGAAATCTGGAGGAGTCTCTGTGTACACAGCACTGTTTTATACAGTATTATATAAAACCAAACAACAGCAGCAGTTGGGACTCTAAAATGTAAATATAAGCAGAATGTAACCAACATATTTTATAATCAACATATTTTATTCTCAGTAAATCAGACAACTCTGTGCATCATCCAACAATCAAGTAGCTGAATCAGGAGCTCCACAGCAGCAGGACAGCAAACTGGTGAAAAATGGAAGAAGGCTGGAGTTCCACTGAAAGATTTCAGCTTTATTGGGCAAGCATATAGACGAACGTTTCGACTCTAAGGGCGCATTCACAAAGCTTTTTTGATTCGAATCAGAGTCTGTTTGCTCGGAAAGTCTGTTTTGTTTAGGGGAGTTGTGAATGTGCAACTGGACTCTGATCCGGAACAAACAACCGGACCCGGTCTGCCTGCAAACACAGGTCTCGGTCCGATTCAAGTGAACCAAAGACAGGAAGTGGTCTACAAATTGCATTGGCATTGTGGGTCAAACGTTGGACAATGTGGGTGAACGCTATGACAACAAACACACGTGAGGGACTGCAGTACTTATAAAGATGGCTCGTGGTCAGACGTGGACTTATGAGGAAGTAAAATCTTTAATCGATATTTGATCTGATGAAAGCATATCCAGCTCCTCGTACAAAAATAATGTCGCTTTGTGGAGGGAACAGAAGTTGTGAGAACCTTCTTGTACGTGCGTCTTTTCCTCGCCTATGGTGAATCCGAAAGCAGCGCCACCTGAGATTCTCATTCTTGGCCCGTTTGGCTCGTTTGGTAATAGTGTAACGTGAACGCGATCTTGATCCGGAAGACCACCCCCGCCCCCAACCGAACCGAGTCCCCAAACGGACCGAGACTCGCGGACTATGCTTTCTGAATGCGCCCTAACAGTGTCTTCATCAGAGTCACAAGTGAACACTGCAACTATGCAAACAATTAAAGACAATCCACAGCAGGTGTTAATTCATTGGAAGGCCGAAAGATGCCTTGTCAGAAGCCCAGGGGTTGAGACAAGATAAGGGTGGAGCTAACATTGTGTTCACTTATTGACACTCCCAAAAGAGCCCTGAGGAGCCCTTTCCTCCACCCTGTGGAGGAAACTCATTTCGGCTGTTTGTACCCGCGACCTTGTCCTTTTGGTCACTAGCCACAGCTCGTGACCACAGGTGAGGGTAGGAATGTAGATCGACTGGTAAATCGAGAGTTTTGCTTTCTGGCTCAGCTCCTTCTTCACCACGACAGACCGATGCAGAGTCCGCATCACTGCAGACACTGCACCAATCCGTCTATTAATCTCCCGCTCCATTCTTCCCTCACTCATGAACAAGACCCCAAGATACTTGAACTTGTCCACCTGAGGCAGGATCTCGCTCCCTACCCGAAGAGGATTCTCCAGCAAGAGTTGGAGATCACGGCCCGATGAAACCAGCAGAACCACATCATCTGCAAAAAGCAAAGACCCAATCCTGAGGCCACAAAACTGGATCCCCTCAACACCTCGACTGCACCTAGAAATCCTGTCCATAAAGGTTATTAACAGGATCGGTGACAAAGGGCAGCCTTGGCGGAGTCCAGCCCTCACCAGGAAATGGATTCACCCACAGGCGGAAATGCGGACCAAGCTCTGACACAGTGTTGTTTTTGGCAGCTATCTGAGTTTTAGTCTTAGTCTTAGTCTTTCTGACGAAAATGCTTATTAGTTTTAGTCATATTTTAGTCATTTCTGTATCTGATAGTTTTAGTCTAGTTTTAGTCGACGAAAATCAAAAAGGTTTTAGTCTAGTTTTAGTCGCCGAAATTAAAAACGTTTTAGTCTAGTTTTTGTCAGGTAGGCTATATTTAAAAAAAAAAAAAAAAAAAAAGAATAACTGGCCACAAGGAGACCATGCTGCCGGTTACATTTGATCATATAGGTTTGTATATGACAACAGAAAATAAGACTATGTTCCATTGCAAGTGAAGACAGCAGTTAATGGTGAGGGGAGTGAGTTGCGTTGTCTTGTATTATAATCATGTCAATAACATGAAAGTTTAATTTTGTTGTTTTATTATATTGTGTATCTTTTCTTTACCTGCCAAGGGACTGCTGATCCTAATTAGCTTACTAATGACAATTCAACATGTTGCTATATGTTCATTCATATGTACTGTCCCTGTCTAATAAAAAAGTGTGAAGATAGAATAAATTTTAAAGCTTCTTATAAAAATACTGAATGCAAAAACATTTTTGACACACAAACCATCAATTCATTGCAAAATTAAGGTAAAATATAGGGCTGCAAATATCTTAAATTACAAACCATTTGGGAGTCAAAACAGCCGGCTCTTTAGGAACCGACTCAAAAGAGCCGACTCTTTGGGAACCGAATCAAAAAGACCGGCTCTCTGAAAAGAGACGAACTTCCCACCGTTTGAACAGCGCAGCCAAGCAGCTGCGTGTCTGACCGCAGGTGTTCACCAGAGTCCCTCAGCAGTTCAGATACCCGACGGTAACCCGCAAAAACGCTGTTTAGCAGATAGAAATGACAAAGATTCATATCATGGTTAAGGTGTGGGCGGATATTTATGTAGTTCGGGCGGGTGGCGGTGAGAATATGTTTCTTTTTCGTTGAACAAGACGCGTTTTAAACATCAAACGTTGGGATCGTTTCCAGATCAGGCAGAGACAGAGGCACTGCTGGTAATGGGAACAGCGAACACTGTTACAACCAGCGATGATGATCTTTTATGCTGGGATCTCTGAATCAAATAGATAAAGCCCCTACGTGGCAAAATGACAGACTGCTGTGAATTTAGAGGAATAGTTTACCCTCAGAATGATTTAACTTTATTTTCCACTTACCCTGATGGTGAGCAAGACTCTGGACCACTTTTTTTTAATATGTCAAATGCAGATGGAGTTCAGGGCGACTTCTCGTTTCCCCCCAATGGAGTTCGCCAGGGTCCGAGCCAAAAAGGTCCATAAAAGTCCACAAAAAATTGTTAATATTCCTCCATACTGCTCGTCCCATGTAATCCAAGTGTCCTGAGTGGGTAGCGTCCAGAATTTACTTTAAAAATACACTAAATGGCGTAGTTTCGAGTCTAAAAAGGAGTATTGTTTACGTCCAGGAAGCGCGCACATGCGCGGTCACGAAACTACGGAAGCCACGGCAGACGAGATCGCGCGTTCTCTTTTTCTTTCTTTCTTTCTTTCTTTTAGATCAATATCCACCCCCTCCTGTGTTTGTCCCGGTTTGTTTAGAGCTCTTGCGCTCTTACCACAATGTAAACAGTGAATTTCTTCTTCTACGCTTGCATTATCGGCAGAGTGGGCTCTGAACGCCGAGGCTTCCGTAGTTTCGTGACCGCGCATGTGCGCGCTTCATGGACGTAAACAATACTCCTTTTTAGACTCTAAAAATATACTAAATGGCGTAGTTTCAAGTAAATTCTGGACGCTACCCACTCAGGACACTTGGATTACATTGGACGAGCAGTATGGAGGAATATTGACAATTTTTTGTGGACTTTGATGGACCTTTTTGGCTCGGACCCTGGTGAACTCCATTGGGGGGAAACGAGAAGTCGTTCTGATCTCCGGCTGCATTTGACATATTAAAAAAGTGGTCCAGAGTCTTGCTCACCATCAGGGTAAGTGGAAAATAAAGTTAAATCATTCTGAGGGTGAACTATTCCTTTAAGATATTAATGTGCGACATGCGGGTCAGGTTTGACAGGAAGAGCCGCGGTTCGCGGGTCTCGGTTCGGGCGGATGCGAGTAAGGATACAACTACTTTTTAACTTTTGACAGACAGATAAATGCAGAATAGGTAGACATTTCCTGCATTATGAACGTCTGTCAGACCAGAGATTCACATTTTCGTCCAGTCTCGCCTCGTCAACGAAAATTTACACACGTCCCGTCATATTTTAGTCATCAGAGAGACATGTGTAGCTCGTCATCGTGTCGTCATCGTCATGAAAAAAAGGGGCGTCAACGAAATGATTTCGTCATCGTCATCGTTAACGAAAACAACACTGCTCTGACACCAGTCATACAGGGGCTGTGCAGCTCGAACAAGGGGGTCTGGTACTCTGTACTCCCAGAGCAACCCCACAGGAGTCCTCGGGGGACACAATCGAACGCCTTCTCCAAGTTCACATGTAGACCAGTTGGGTGAAAACCACACTGTTCCTCCTCAATCTGAGTTTCAACTATCTGGCAGAAACCTCCTTTCCAGAACTCCTAAATAGACTGTAGCTCCCCCCAAGTCTATTAAGGAGTTGGAGCTGAGAAGTGTGATCCCCCTGAAGTTGGAGCACACCCTCCGGTCCCTCTTTTTGAAGAGGGGGACCACCACCCCAGTCTGCCAGAGGCACATTCCCAGATGTCTATGCGATGTTGCAGAGGCGTGTCAGCCAAGACAACATCCAGAGCCTTAAGGAACTCCAGGTGGATCTCGTCCACCCCCGGAGCCTTGCAACCAAGGAGTTTTTTAACCACCTCAGTGATCTCAGCTCCGGTGACAGGAGAGTCCACCCCTGAGTCCCCAAACTCTGCTTCCTCATTGGAAGATACGTTTGTGGGATTGAGGAGGTCTTTAAAGTATTTCTTCCACCGATCCACAACGCCCCAAGTCGAGATCAGCGGCTCACCATCCCAACTGTACACAGTGTTCATGGTGCACTGCTTCCCCCTCCTGAGCCGCCGGATGGTGGACCAGAACGTCCTCGAAGCCGTCCAGAAGTCGTTCTCCATGGCCTCTCCAAACTCCAGAGCCACACTCTGCTTAGCCCACCGATACCTGTCAGTTGCCTTATGGTACGGTGTCCACCAACAAGTTCGAGGATTACAGCCACAACAGGCACCAACAACCTTACGGTGAAAGCCCTTTTCGACTTAATGTCCCCTGCCTCCCTTGGAACATGGTTGAAGCACTCCCGGAGGTGGGAGTTAAAGCTCTCTCTGATAGGGGACTCTGCCACGAGTCCAATGAAACGACTACAAGGTCGATCATGGAACTGCGGCCTAACATGTCCTGATGCCAGGTGTACATGTGGACACTATTAAGCTTGAACATTGTGTTCGTTATGGACAATCCGTGATGAGCACAAAAGTCCAACAACAGAACACCACTCGGATTCAGATCAGGGGGTCGTTCCTCATAATCACGCCCCTCCAGGTCCCACTGTCGTTGCCCATGTGTGCATTGAAGTCCTCCAGCAGAATGATGGAGTCCCTGGAGGGAGTGCTTCCAACACACCGTCCAAGGACTCCAGAAAGGGTGGGTACTCTGAACTGCTGTTCGGTGCACAGGCACAAACAACAGTCAGGACCCGTCCCCCCACTTGGAGGTGGAGGGAGGCTACCCTTTTGTCCACTGGGTTAAATCCCAACACACATGCCCTAAGCCGGGGGGCAATGAGTATACCCAGACCTGCTCAGCACCTTCCCGGGAGCAACTCCAGAGTGGAACAAGGTCCGGCCCATCTCGAGGATGGTGTTTCCAGAGCCCAAGCTGTGCGTCGAGGTGAGTCCAACTCTATCTAGTCGGAACTGCTCAACCTCGCGCACCAGCTCAGACTCCTTTACAACCAGAGAGGTGACATTCCATGTCCCTAGAGCTAGCTTCTGAAGCTGAGGATCGGACTGCCGGGGTCATCCCCACCTTCGGCTGCCGCCCAGCTTACACTGCACCCGACCCGTACAGCCCCTCCCGCAGTTACTGAGTCCACAGGAAGGGGGGCCCATATCGTCCTTTCAGGCTGAGCCCGACTGGGCCCCATGGGCAAATGCCTGGTCATTAGGCACTCACCTCCATGCCCCATATATAGCTCCAAGGATCCTTGGACACGCACACCCCTCCACCACGAAAAGGTGGCAGCACCATGGCGGGGCCAGTACCAGTAGAACATAAACAACATTTCAGATGATGAAACATTTGATGGAAAATCTTCTCTGATTGTGAATCTGATGGCAGCAACACATCTGTAAAAGCTTGAACAGGAGCTACACAATGCTGGAAAAGTAACAACTGGAGTAGCATTTGACAACTAACCAGTTTAACTGGCAACAAAGACAGTCTCAGTGAAAGTGAAAAATCACTGCATGGACTCAGGAAGACTTCCAGAAATCACTGTCTGTGAACACAGTTCACTCTGAAATCCACAAATGCAGCTTAAAGCTCTATCATGCAGAGAAAAAGCCATATGTGAACAGGATCCAGAAACACCACCATCCATTTTCTCTGGACCAAAGCTCATTTAAAATGCAGTTAACAGTGGACAGTTGAAAAGATGCATCTCAGATGGGATGGGGTTGCATTAATGTCTATGGGGACAGCAGCTTCCACATCTGTGAAGCTCCATCAATGCTGAAAAGTACATTGAGGCTTTAGACCAACATCTGCTCCCATCCAGACAACTCCTCTTTCAGGGAAGGCCTTGTAGGTTTAAGCAAGACAACGCTGAACCACATACTGGATCCATCACAACAGCATTGATTTTCCTGGATCTGTTTCTTTTTACTATCAGTCTGAGCTGTGGCCTAATGCAGATTTAAAACTTAATGTTTTTAAGGTTTGATGCAAAGCACATTGATCTGTCATGTACAAATAAACTTGTCTTGATTAAAGAACCCAACAAGAGATACTGTTAAAACGTTTATACTGTATACACACACACATATATATATATATATAATTTCACTTGAATTGACAGGACTCTGTCAAGTTCAGGAAAGAGGGAGGGCCAGTCTTCAGCAGACCGAGACCAGGAACAGCCAGAGGACGACAGACACGTCCAGGACAGATCATAAGCCAACCCGGAGTTTGAAGAGCAGAATCAGCCCTGATGGAGCAAATGGCTCAGGAAGTGCTGATCAGGAGCATCCGGTAAAAAGCAGCTGGATTTCCAGCCCACTGATGGGACAAATCTTCACACAACATGTAAACTACAGAGTGGCAGAGTTCAGGAGGTTCTCTGCAGTTGTGGGAGAACAGGAAGCCTTTAAAATTTCCACCACCTCTGTTAGTGTCTCATGGGATGAACTGGTCGCTGTTTCTCCTAAACAAGCAAATGAAGGAGGTTTAGAAGAGGCTAAAGGAAGCCAGCACCGTGAGTCACAAGGTAAACCTCACAGGACAGACTTTATGTTACATGACAACCACTTTATCTGTGTTAATATGAAATGACATCACCCCAACTCATTCATGGCATGAGATTAGGATGCTAACTTCCACATGGAGAGGGGACAATGAAAAAGAACTTGACTAGAGGAAATCAAGTAAATAAATCTGGAAGTTACTACCCTAGAAAGTAATCTCAGTAAAAGTTTATCTAAAGTGAGCAGCCATGCAATCAATCTGCAGTTGTTTTATGATGTCTGAGAATTTAAATTCACATATATATGCTAAATTACAACATTTACTGTTTTATTTTTATTTTAAACAAGCTGTAAAAGTGCAGAGAACTTACAAGCAGAAACGCAGGAGTGTGAGGAATTCCTCTCCAAAAACAAAGGTGAGACTACAGGTTCTTTTTATTGGCTCATAGTGGTATTACAGCTCTCACACAGCTGGGTTTTATACATAAATAAAATAAATGAAAGCCAGTTGTTAGATTAATTTTAACCAACAACAGAAATTAGGATGAATGGTATTGGAGTTTTGACCAATATCTGATATGCGGATATTTTATAACTCATTTGGATAATAACTGGTACCGATATTAAAGCTGGAAATGTATTATTCATTCCTTGTGCAAAATTAGAAAAATACCTCTGCTGCAGATCCAGAAGTTGCCAGAGATTACATAATATTGCATAGTGGGCGTGGCCTTAGTTTGTTCCCATGCCACACGGATTACTATAACAGGGATTCCAAACGGCGCTTGTTATACAGGACTGTCTCAGAAAATTAGAATTCATGATATTCTAATATTTTGAGTCAGGATACAGGACTGTCTCAGAAAATGTGAATATTGTGATAAAGTTCTTTATTTTCTGATGCAATTAAAAAAACATGAAATTGTTTTAATATTGCTGATTATGGCATACAGCTTAAGTAAACTCAAATATCCTGTCTCAAAATATTAGAATATCATGAATTCTAATTTTCTGAGACAGTCCTGTATATTGGTTAATTATATTGGTCGATGTCCAGCCTACAGTATATTGGCCTATACAATATAAATTTTTAAACCCAATATTAGCCAGTACTGAGATTGTGCCAATAATATTGCGCATCTCTAGCAGAAATGTTAAGACAGATTGTCTTTAATCCCCTCAGAGCATCACAGGGCAGAAACCATGCTCCCTTGGACTCCACTGCTCCGTTTGTGAAAAGGAGCTTCTTGCTGATGCTCGTGGTAATTAAAATTATGCTTCAATTAATTTAAAATGGTTTCCATGAAGCTGTATTTCATTTGGTTTTGATTTTATTGTCCCTGCTGTAACTTTCCGGTTCAGGTGCCTTACAGCGAGCGGCGTGTACAAATGAGCATCTGGCTGCTTTAAAAAAAGACATGTTAAATTCAACTGGACGGAGGCGCTGCTGCCAGTGCACTCCTCTTCCACCATCAGGTCCAGACAACTGGCTGCTGCTGGTCCAGGATCTGGTTTCTCTGGAGGCCCTGAGGACAGCTCTGCAACCCGACTGCAACAGTACGTTAACTGGTGGGTTGACAGCTCCTCTGATTAGACAAATGCTGTGTTAAAGTAGTGAGGCAAATATCACATACACAATAATAAACTCGGCAGTCTGCATTGAACCTTAGCGTTAAATCCTTGTTCTTGCAGCATACAACGCCATCTGGAACGTTGAGGAGTGCTCGGTCACCAGGTTTCTACAGTGTAGAGGCTGCTCCAATCAGAGGCCTGCAGCTGTCATAGCAGCTGAGATCCTGTTCCCCAGGAACACCAGTCCAGATCAGGTGGGTCCATACCCAGAAACACCAGTCTGGATCAGGTGGGTCCATACTCAGAAACACCAATATGGATCAGGTGGGATCATACCCAGAAACACCACTCCACGTGAGGTGGATTCATACCCAGGAACACCAGTCCACATCAGGGGGGTTCATAATTTGAACCCCCTGACGTGGACTGGTGTTCATAATATGAACCCACCTGACGTGGACTGGTCTTTCTGGATATGTCCAGAAACTCCAGTTTAAATCAGGTTGATTCATACCAAAAACACCAGTCTGGATCAGGTGGGTTCATACCCAGAAACACCAGTCCGGGTCAGGTGGGTTCATACCCAGACACACCAGTCCAAATCAGGTGGGTTCATACCCAGAAACACCAGTCCAGATTAGGTGGGTTCATACCCCGAAACACCAGTCCAGATTAGGTAGGTTTATGCCCAGAAACACCAAGGCAAATTAGGTAGGTTCATAGCCAGAAACACCAGTCCAGATTAGGTGGGTTCATACCCTGAAACACCAGTCCGGTTCAGGTGGGATCATACCCCAGAAAAACCAGTCCGGATTAGGTGGGTTCATATCCAGAAACACCAGTCCAAGTCAGGTGGATTCATATCCAGAAACACCAGTCCAGATTAGGTGGGTTCATACCCAGAAACACCAGTCCAGATTAGGTGGGTTTATACCCAGAAACACCAGTCCAGATTAGGTGGGTCCATACCCAGAAACTCCAGTCTGGATCAGGTGGGTCCATACCCAGAAAAACCAGTCCAGATTAGGTGGGTTTACCCAGATACACCAGTCTGGTTCAGGTGGTTCCACACCCAGAAACACGAGTCCAGATTAGGTGGGTACATACCCCAAAAACCCCAGGTTGGATCAGGTGGGTTCATACCTATAATCTCTTCCAACCTTCCTTTATAAAAACCAAGCTCCAACCAAACCTTTCACTTTAGACTGATAGAAGTGAGACTGGTCTTTCTTAGAGTGAATGGTTCTCAAACTGTGTTAAACTTTGAAATCCATGTTAGGTTAGGATTCAGCCCAGTACTCCCCAAACCAGGGGATCAGTTTTCAGCTTAGTCCAGGTTCCACAGTCAGCTCAGTCTGGTCTCCAGTGGGGCAGGTTCATCTTCAGGTGTGTTTTGTACCCTGTCTGTTTTTAGTTTTTTTTTTTTTAATGAAGACATGTTTTTAGATGTGATCTTTAACTATTTCACCGTACTTCTCCAGTATTTCTGTCCTTTGATGAGAGATGCTTATTCTGCTGCCAGGAAGTGGTGGTGGGGTTTAGATGTGTTGCCATACGACGGATGCAGACAACGGAATCTCTTTTCACACTGTTATTAGAATGAACCAAAATACATGGAAAAATATCACAGAAATTCAGTTAAATCTAAAACAGATAGGATGCTGAGGAAACTGTGCTGTCCGTTGTTGTTCCTGGTGGAGCTAAACTTCTGCAAAGCTGACACCTGCTGCTCTAGGGGGACGTATCAATCAATAACCACTCCACCCTCCGTAATCCGACTTACAGCTTCCAGGGATGCCTCGCCTGCTTTTCATGGCCTCATTCATTGTATTGATTTTTAAATCCTGAGTCCTTCAGTCCAGACCTGAGACACCTCTGTGTCAGAGTGACTGTCTTTTTGGTTGTTTTTAAAGCAGCCTTTAACGGTTTTTGTTTGGTTTTAGCTGGGAAGGCCATGATTCACATCAGCACTTTTTAAATTAAAAGTTTAGCTTGGAATCTACTTATTTAAAGGCCTGTTCAAAAAGACAGCATCAGCTGTTTACTTTTATTTTCCTTTGTATTAAAAGTCATTTTTAATAGGTTTAGTTTTATTTCTGTTATTTTTCTTCCATTTATAAACATCTTTGTTGAGCCAATAAATTGTGATTTCAGGTGAATCTGGTATAAAAGCAGATTTTTTTATGTCAGACTTGAGATTATCACCCTGACTTGTCAGATTAAGCAGATTAACCCTGAATGACGGGTAAATTCAGGTTAAATTGCAGCTTTCTTAACTGTGTTGGACTTTCATCGTGGTGCTTGATAACTCCAGAAAAGTCTCACTGACTGTGTTTTCATGTTCAAGTTCAATTTATTTATAGAGCACACTAATCAATCAATCAACAACAACTCCCCACCAATCTTCCAATAACCAAAAAACATCAAACAAAAACAAAAAACAAAAAACAGGAAGAAAGGATCCTATCACTAATAACATCCTTTTAGAGCCTGAGGTGCTGTACAACCCAACTAAATGATTAGATACTTAAAAACAAGACACAATCAAAGATCAAACTAACAGCAAGGAAAAAATATCTACATATGACAAGATAAAATACAAATGACACCAGTCATGATAAAATGGTCGTAATGACCCAAAGCTAGAGACATAATTAGAGGAATGATAACATGGGGGAGCAGAAGGTAGGAGAGAGTTGGAAGGGTTGTCATTTTGATTGAAAGGCCTGAGTAAGGAGTAAGGTTTTGAGCAGGATTTTAAAGGTAGAGTGACTGAGCGGCTCTGATACCCAGTAGAAGGGCGTTCCACAGTCATGGGGCCGCCACAGAAAAGCTCTGCCACCCTTAAGAGTCGCATCTAAACCTGGGGATGTCCAGGAGAAGCGAGGAGGACGATCTCAGTGATCTGAGGGGAGTGTAACTGGTGAGGAGCTCTGCTAAGTAGGCAGGTGAGAGGCCATTGCGGGCTTTAAAGATCAGGAGCAAGATTTTGAATTAAATTCTGAAAGCAACTGGGAGCCATTGAATCTGAGCCAGAACGGGAGAGATGTGAGCATGTCGGCGTGCACAAGTGAACATGCAAGCTGCAGCGTTTTGAGCTACCTGGAGACGATGGAGGGAGTGCTTATTTACACCTACTGTAAGTAGAGGTAGTTGCAGTAGTCCAGGTGAGACATGATAAGCAGGTGGACTAGTGGGCAGGTAAGGCTTAAGTTTATGGAGGTTCTTAACTGAAAGAAAACACTATTCACCACAGAGTTCACTTGAGTGTCCAGCTTTAAAACACTATTGATGGTGACTCCTAGAGTTTTGGCATGAGGGCGGATATAAGAAGACAAGGGGCCGAGGTCAGGGCTTAGATTACTTTCAGATGAAGATTGGTTGAAGACAACGATCTCAGTTTTGCCATCATTAAGGAGAAGAAAGTTCAGAGCCATCCATGCCTTAAGGTAGTTGAGACAGTGGAAAAGCCTGTTTATTGGGCCATTCTGGGGAATTCATGAGAGGTAGATTCAAACGTCATTTGCGTAGCAGTGTTAGTGGAGGCCATGTTTCTGACAAATCATTCCCAGTGGGAGCAGATACAGTGAAAACAGTATGGGACCCAGAATGGAGCCTTGGGGAACAATGCAGGATAATGGAGAGGGGGTTGAGGAGTGGACGAGCTCAACTGAAAAGGATCTGCCAGACAGATACGACCGGAACCAGCTGAGAGCAGTGCCATGGAGACCTCATGTAGCCAATCATTTAATAACCTGAATATTAACAATAACCCAGTTAAACACGGTGATGTGAACACTGGCAAAACCCCAGATATGCTCATTTCTGTTTTTTAAAAACCTGAATATTACCTTTGAGTTACTCTTTTTGAACCCTGAATATTTGGTCATGTAAGCGCATGTCAGATATATCCATCAAAAGGAACATTAAATTATAGGGATGCACAATTTTGGATTTTTTGGGCTGATATTTGATATGCTGATGTTTTATCACTCATTTGACCAATAACCAATACCGATATTAAAGCTTAAAATGATGTAACAATCATTCTTTGAGCAAAATTAGAAAGATGCCTCTGTTGCATCTGCTTCAGATCCAGAGGTTGCCAGAGATGTCATAATGTTGCACGGTAGGCGTGGCCTAATGTTCCCATGCCTCAGGGAGAGAGAAAAAAAAAAAAAACAAAAAAAAGCAACATTTGACGGGTTCCTTACCAAACGGCACCTGTTATATATTGGTTAATTATATCTGGGCTGATATTAGGTCAAATCAAAATTGATATATTGATAAAGATATTTAGTTTTAAAACCAACATAGCGTTGATAATATTGCATCTCTATTTAATTGTGTTCGACATATATTCTATCCGCAAGGTGAGTGAGTAGCCTACAGGGAATACCTGTAAGCATGGAATCTACCGTAAATACATGACGAGGTAAATAAACATGGCATGACAGGAAAATTGTCACGCCAGTTGGCATCAGTGAACTTCATCATTGCAAGCCGTTCCCACCAGTCATCCAAAGTTATCAGGGGGCTCCAACTCCATTTCCACTTCACCTTCCCTCCTTCTTGAGCATCATGATGCTCCATGGTGTCAAGTACTGCTGGTGGGTCAGCACCAAAACGCAAGCAAAAGTGACTGCTATCGGCCCGGATAGTTCATCATCTGCCGACTGCTGCTGTTATTGTTGCCTTGGATACAGGAAGAAGCAGAAATGGTTCATGTTTACATCCCAATTCGTCATACCCTTTTTGTCTTTGTCTTGGTGGATTAACAAGCAGGTTTAATTATCCCGATAAAAGCTGGACTTTTAGTTGACCTTAAACTCCCAGACTAATGGGCTCATTGTAGTAGATAGATATTTCACATGAAGAACAGAAAGCTGATGCGAAGCAGCTCCACATCATGACACCTCCACCTCCACGCTGCAGTAGGATTGGACGTGATGAACACCTCTCTGTCTGTAATTTGTCTGAATTTACTGGAAACAGATTCCTAGATGAGCAGCTTCATTATAGTCCTAAACCTTTGCTTTCCAGAATAATTAATATCTAAACACATTTTCTGCTTCGCCCATTTGTCATTTTTATACTGTATCTAATTAAGTCAAGGACAATGGTTTTGTTCCTGAGGTAGTCCCAGCCTTTCGGCCATCTGGATCCCGGTGTGAACTTGACTAAGCCCCCCCTTCTCTCAGTGATGGGACTCTTTGTGGCCCACCATTCACTGTTTGTCAAGCACAAGGCGTTTTAGGTGGTTGTTGCTCTGTTGGGAGGTTGACAGACAGCATATTGCATGTGGAGCTCCGGAGGTCAGGACCTGCCTGCATGTAGCCAGGTTACCCCACCCAACACTCCTGGTGCAGGGCATCGCACCCTCCACAACGGCACGAGTAGCTGTTCTCATTTGACCTGTTAATCTCAATTTGTCACCGTCACTTACGGTGTCATCCGTCTGTGCTCATTTCGCCAGTGCCCCTCGCCTTCACTCTGCAGACCTGACTTCCCGTCTGAATTGCTTTTGGTTAATTAATTGAGTGGCCGCTCTTTGTCACATAACGAGAGGGCACGCAGACACCATATGTGTTTAACGGGCTTTGTTGCTGCACATATGAGAGTGGAGGCTTGCAAGCTCAGATATAGTGACCTTTATAAAAGGCAATCTTCGTGCCCCAGTGAATATAAAAGGTGATTATTTTCATCTGAGTGGGTTATTTGTGGCACAGAATAAATTCTGTTTAGGATTTGAACAGAAAGGAGGTAATTCAAGCTCTGACTCAGAATTCATGTTTATACTTTAAATATAGTTCATTTCGTTTTACTTGAAGAGAATTTTTTAAAACAAAAACACAACCTTCTTTTTCTTATTGTAGGTGCTAGTTAGCATATTTTCAAGTATTATATTTTTATTCATAAAGCAGAAGTGTGAAAAAAAATGGGATGAAAGTAGAAAAATCCCCCTTTATTTGTTTTGTTTCCAGATATTCTTCTCAGCTCCGTGTTGTGTTTTATCTCGGTTCAGATACCCGAAAAGTGCGTTAGCCATTGTGATGCTTTAGGTGAGTAGCTAATGAAATTGATTTCTTTAAGCGCATGTAGTCCTGATAGGGATTTCATGACCGGATCATCTGGTGATAGAGGGTCTTTAGCAGTCTGTCTACTGGAGCAGCTGTCAGAACTTGGCTTGAGTCATAGATTTGGAGCTCCTTGGATAATAAATCTGGATTTATTTCAGAGGAATCGGTGGAATTAGACACCTAATCTGCCTGTGTGGCTTTATAAGTTGACTAATCTTGATATAGACATCCGTTGTTTGGGCTCATCTTAGTGTGCTTACACTATAAGCTGATTAATACGATGTGTTATTGTGGCAACTGTTTGTCAGTTGAGAGTCTGATGCCTTTTTAATTCTGCATATTGTCGGGGGGTCCCAGTGGGAGAGCATTAAGGACTGGCAATTAGCCATTTATGGAACCCGGCCCCCATTTGTGGTAGATGGCTCACCGAGATAAGAAACTCTGATCCACTGAGCCACTTACCTTCTTTGTGTAGTGTCATGTAGAAGTTTTCTGTTCTTGTTGTGTAGTTGTACATAACTGTAAACATCTGTGTGTCTGAGTTCAACAGTTTACAAAAAATCATCACAAAACACTTTCAAAGATCTGACCCAGGTCAATTAAATGAACTCTAATCCATTTCTAATCCAATTACATCAAATTCATCATCATCCACATTTTTCTCCAGTATGTGTTCATAAAAAGCTACCAGGAGCAATAGATCTGTCCCTGTCCCTGGTCCTGTCCTCAGTCCTGGTCCTGTCCTCCGTTCTTGTCTCATCCATTGTCCTGATCTAGTCCCCTTTCTGGTCCTGTCATCTGTCCCTGTTCTGTCCTCCGTCCTCCCTCCTGATCCCATCTTCCATCCTCTTCCTGTCCTCCATTCTGATCCAATCTTTGTCCTGATCCCATCTTCCATCCTGATTCCATTCCTTTCCCCCTCCTGATCCCATCTTCCATCCTGATCCCATTTCCCTGTCCTGGTCCTGTCCTCCATGAAGGCGAATCAGTTGATGGAAGATTCAAAACTTGAAAACTTGAAAACTCCCTTTAAATAGGAGGAACCTCCATCTGGATTAGAACCAGACAAGAAAGCCATCAGCAGAACCAGGATCAGGAAGGAGAATCACCATCAGAACCATGAAGGAAAAACTATATCAGGACCAGAGCCAGGAGGAAAAACCTCCATCAGGACCAGAACCAGGAAGAAAAATCTCATATCAGAACCAGAGCCAGGAGGAAAACCTCCTATAGCTCCAGACTCAGGAAGGCGGGCCATCTGCCTAGGCCAGTTGGGGAAGAAACTGATCTTCCAGCTTTTGTTTCACCCTTCATCGATTTTTGAGTTGCCATCTTTGCCTCTTAATCAATACAGCGTAACATGTCATTGTCATGTAAGTGATCAGTAGCTTTGATTGATCTCTAAATGTTAACAAAATGAAAGTGAACTTATTTCATTTTGGGCTCGTGCCAATTTATACGGAGGCCTTGAAGGCCCACACTCTTTTACTATCAAGCTGCACTGCTGTAACACGTGCAGAATGTGGCTCTGAATGGGAGAATGGGAGACTTTTTGCCACCAATGGCCACCATACATTCACAACAGTGCTAATTTGAATTTAGAAAACATCTTTTCTTTCAAATACCCATGTTTACCACTAGATGTCAGTAATTCTTACATACTGTACCTTTTAAAGGTACAGTATGTAAGAATTACGTTATAAAAGTCCCCAAATTCTCTAAGACATAAAGATGTTTTCATCTATGAGTGGATCCAGTGGTCTCAGGTGTAGCTACTGTATGACTGTAATTATTTTAATGTCTTTTATGGCATTACTGATCCCGAACATTGCTCTAACTCCCATTAAACAAAGCTGGTACAGCAGTTTTAAAGTTCAGAGGTTTCCCACTTCACTCACATTGTTTTGTCCATTTAGGGATACTGTAGTAAAAAAGGTGGCACAAATATGGCAGCCTCCATACAGTATGTGCACCCCCAGCAAGTAGATATAAATGACTCATTCTAAGAAATAAACATAACAGCTCTTCTAGTGCAGTGATTACACATCAATAGAAACACCATTTTGGATTATTTATCACATTTTTCTGCCATTCACCTTTGATTTTTTTTTTTTTTACATACTGTACCTTTAAAGAAAAAATAAAAAGTCAACTCCATTCAACAGTGTTCTGAATTAGGCTATTACCACTCAAAAACTTGTGCAGTCTTCCGAAGTCAACCTGTTGCCTGTCGACCATGGCAACAGTCCTAACAGGTAAACACACTGAAACCTTCAGCTTAGCCCAGAGGTGGAGTAGATCAAGACGCAAACCATACTGTTCTGTTAAAGATGAAAAAAGTTTTATTCACATTTTCTTCAAAACAGTTGTAACCCAAGTTCTTAAAAAGTCTAGTTTGTGTGTAAAATGTAAATAAAAACAGAATAGGGGATTAACATGCTTTCCGGAACTTTCCGGGATCTTGGCATTTCCTCTTCCGGGCCATTTTAACAATAGCTGTCCCTGCTCTGTTACATTTTGTAAATCGGATAAACGGCAACTTAAGTTTTCATTGATTTCCGACTGAAGTGATGCTGAGGAAAAAGTGGATCAAAGCGATCGAAGGTGAATGGAACAACATTCCTCTCCAAAAACTCCAGCAACTGGTCTCCTCACGTCCCAGACGTTTACAGACAGTTGTTAAAAGAAGAGGAGATGATACACGATGGTAAATGTCACCCTGGAACTACTTTTTACAGACGTGTCGCTACATGACAGTAAACGTCATCCTGGAACTACTTTTTACAGACGTGTCGCTACACAATGGTAAACATCACCCTGGAACTACTTTTTACAGACGTGTCGCTACACGATGGTAAACGTCACCCTGGAACTACTTAGACGTTGCTACACAATGTTAAATATCACCCTGGAACTACTTTTTACAGACATGTCGCTACACGATGGTAAACGTCACCCTGGAACTACTTTTTACAGACGTGTTGCTACACGATGGTAAACGTCATCCTAAAACTACTTTTTACAGACGTGTTGCGACACGATAGTAAACGTCACCGTGGAACAACTTTTTACAGACGTGTCGCTACACGATGGTAGATGTCACCCTGGAACTACTTTTTACAGACGTGTCGCTACACGATGGTAAACGTCACCCTGGAACTACTTTTTACAGACGTATCGCTACACGATGGTAAACGTCACCCTGGAACTACTTTTTACAGACGTGTGGCAGCACAATGGTAAACGTCACCCTGGAACTACTTTTTACAGACGTATCGCTACACGATGGTAAACGTCATCCTGAAACTACTTTTTACAGACGTGTGGCAGCACAATGGTAAACGTCACCCTGGAACTACTTTTTACAGACGTGTCGCTACACGATGGTAAACGTCACCCTGGAACTACTTTTTACAGACGTATCGCTACACGATGGTAAACGTCACCCTGGAACTACTTTTTACAGACGTGTCGCTACACGATGGTAAATGTCACCCTGGAACTACTTTTTACAGACGTGTGGCAGCACAATGGTAAACGTCACCCTGGAACTACTTTTTACAGACGTGTTGCTACACGATGGTAAACGTCACCCTGGAACTACTTTTTTCAGACGTGTCGCTACACGATGGTAAACGTCACCCTGGAACTACTTTTTACAGACGTGTCGCTACACGATGGTAAACGTCATCCTGAAACTACTTTTTACAGACGTGTCGCTGCCATTAGATTTACAATCCATGAATATTTTCCATCACATGGTAAAATGTCTCAGTTTTATCATCCTATAAGTTGTTTATGTTCTACTGGAAATAAAATATGATGAAATTAATAAACTATTGAATTCTGTTTTTATTATATTTTACAGTCTAATTGTTTTACTTGTTGTACACAATGTAACCCCCAAAAACAAATAATTTATTTTAAAAAGTGATTCAAAGGAGATTGCCAGTGTCTTCACCATCAAATCTCAATTTATAACAACAATACTGTTTAATAAAATCTAGAAAACTCAAAAAATATTAGGAGGGTAGCAAAGCAAGTTTATATCTGCACCTTTCTGGGTAGTTTTACAGTCAGATTAATCAGCAACTGAGAGCGATTTAAAGACAAAGACTGGTGGTGGATGGGGTAAACCCCTCATCCAGGGCACCATGAGGGGAGATCTCATCGATAAGTACCTGCTGGACAAGTTTAGCCTCCTGGGGCCCAGCGGGGCTCTTCCTAAGGCAGCCACAGGATACCACAACCATTTCTTGGGCTTACCACCTGCAGGGAGGAAAATCACAGTTGAGTGCAGTGTGATGTGGGTGTCGGGGACCTCAGTGTGGTGATTCCTGGTGTTAGATGGAGCCTGATATGGTGTGTGAAGTGGGATGGCATTAATAAATGCAGTTGGGCTTACCTCCACATAGCATGAACTCTTATTTGTTTCATGGTGAATCATGATAGTGGACAGCATGTTGGAGAATAAATACGTAAACATTGAACAGTTGCACATGTTCAGTCAGAAGTTTAAAAAATGAAGTTCACTTAAAGGCAATTTGAGAATAAAAAAGCAGAATGTCTCATGGTGAGTAGTGGATCAATGGACTGTGTGGAGCCATTTGTAGAGAGCTCTTGAATTAACCTTTGGGATTTTTTTGTGTTTTTCATATTAGGCATCAGGTTGTGATTTTTCCTTTTTCTAACAGCTCAATACCGATAACATCACGATACATCAGTTTTTCAATAATCAATATTTTGCAATAAATTTCATCCATGATACACCACAACTGAAAACATTTTAAATGAAATACAAAATTTCACATACGTGACAGAAATTCATGTAAAATTAGTGAAAAAGTAAAACAAAGCTTGCAGTGGTTCTTCTTAAATGAGTATTTGAAAACATCGTATCATGAAGTAGCTGGTGAACCCACTCTAAAATTAATGCCTCTTAATGAAGAATTAGTCCTCTTGCACTTCAAAGTGTGTAGAGCCAACCAAGCTAACCTGGTCTCTCCATTTGGGTCTGTCATGGGCAAGGTGATGGGCTTGTGCCAGGGTCACACTGCAGGTCCTAAGGTCCTGGGTCACAACATCCAGCTAGCGGGTGCAGGGGGGCACCTCTGGGTCTCATCCATCTGGCTAGCTGGGGGTTAAAGGCCAGGGTGGAGCTTGTTTGATGTTCCACAGGCAAATGGGTGATGTGGCTGTACCAGTGCACTCGCCACATTGCAGCAAGACGAGATTCTGGGGGTTGTTGAGTTTGGTCTCTTAAGGTCTGGTTTGTGACATGCTGGCTCCAACTGATGCCCTCGATCCTATTGAGGACCCTGGTGTCGAAACCATCAAGCCTGTCCGCCAGAGTGTTATTCAGCGGCCATGTTTCAGAGCCGTACAGGAGGACGGAGATGATTGAGGCATTGTAGACTTTAAGTTTTGTCTCCCAGGATATGTACTGGTGTCGCCGCTACGGTCTCCATAGGGACCATAGGGATCTTGAGGTCGCCGATATTGGACACTGTTGAACCAAGATATTTAAAAGTAGGGACAAAGTAGACAAGGGTGCTGTCGAAAAGGAGTGGTGGTGGGTCCGCTCCATTGCCTACATGCATAAGCTCGGTTTTTGGTCAGCTTATCTTCAGACCTAACTTTCAGGACTCCTCTTCAAACACGCAGAGAGCTTCACGAAGCTGGTCAGCAGTCTCACTAAACAGGGTGGTGTCATCAGCATATTCGAGATCCTTAGTTACCAAGGGGCACCCCAGGGATCCCCTCACAGACTCTTGACATCAGGTGGTCAATGACGCAATTAAAAAGCTCTGAAGCAGTGACACAGCCCTGCCTTACCTCTCTTTTTATGGGGAACCACTCGGAGTCACTCCCATTCACATGCACACAGCTCTCAATGCCTTAATGAAGAGTGTGGACATGAAAATTCAAGTTGTTAAAAGTGCTGGAACATGTTGTAGACTCTTGATTACAGAACAGCTGTTTGTTAAAGTACCCAAAATAATACTCAAACTTTGCTGTGTTAAGTTTTGGCCAGGGATATTTTCTTTCTTACTTTCTTTTTATTAGAATGCAAATAAAAGCATGTTTCAGATATTAATAGATCTTGAGTTTACAACATTAACGTCTGTCTATTATTTGATTCAGTTGTCCACTAAAATCCATTTAAATTAAAAGCCTCTGAGGGGGTTGAAAGTATTGATGCAAAAGTGTATATTGGGATTTTGGAGACTTGGGACTGAGGAGGTGTGTGTTCAGTGTTGATCCTGTACTGGCCGGCCTGCAGTCCAGATCTGTTCCTGCAGAAAATGCATGGAGCATCAATCAGAGAATCAGAAAACAGCAACCATTAGAAACAATAAACAGATTCTCCCTGCAAAACTGCAAATAAAATTAAATGTCTGAACACAGTTGTGATCACAGGGTGGAGATTTTGCTCCTACTGGGCAGCTGTTGGGAAACTCCCTCCAATAAGCTTAATCACCCATACATTTGGGAATCCTTCTGCAAATATTTCAGCAGATCAAACATGTAACTTCTCACTCATCCCTCGCTAAATGCGCTGCTAGTCTCTCCTTGAAATGATGGACTGCTTTTCCTTTGACAAAGTACAGGTGAAAGGTGAGGTATTAAAAGCTGTCAGAAAGCTACGTTAGCCTTCGGGACTTTAAGATATCCAGAGTAACGTGTTGAGAAGTGGGAGGAGTGAAAAGCACTGTATGTTGGTGGTCTAGACCTGTGCAAATATAGCGAGTGTTGAAATGTTGTGCATCAAAACAGCTTCGGGAACAACTTCTTAGTGCACCACATTGGTTATTTATTCAGACGACCCCCTGATGGATGTGCAGGCTAAGCATTTGCATTTCTCACAACACATTATATCCCCCCTGTTCCACTTACACCTATTCTCACCACACACAGTCATTCAAGGCATTGAGGAAAATCCCAACAGAGTAATGACGGGAAAGTTCTTTGTTCTGGCCTCTTAGTGGAATCTGTTGGTGCTGACAGACAAAGCTATTAAAGAACAGCAGCTCTTAAAATCAAACGGGACACGCTCAGTGTTTAATTCTGTGACAACATACCCGCAAGCTTGCCCTGACTCATTATACTTTCAAAGCTTGCCGGCACACCTCAACGTGGGAATGACACTTTTTAACCCATCTTTATTTGAACAGGTCGATTCCACTTTCTCTGTGCTCCGCTTCTGGCATTCAACGGCTTTTTCTGGGTTATAATGGAGCGCCGACTCGATTCACAAGCTCAGACTTCAAAAACGGTTAACAAATATCAAGCGTAAGTCATAAGAGTGCACACAGATGCACCTAGCCCTCTGTTTGAAGTATGAATTTACTCAGTTTTATTGTTGACAAGCTGGCAGGTTGACACAAAGGTGCTGACAGATAGGAATCAATAAATCCATCTGCTGAACTGCTGGTTCCATTACCTGTGGTTTTATATGCCACATGTATTTTGACTGAATCCTTCTCGTATTCATCTTAATGCTGTCAGCGTGGATTTAGAATTATTCATTTCATTTAGTCATAACAACGTTCCAGCTCCAAAACATGCTGAAGGTCCACCAGAATGTTTTGCAGGGGTCTCATTCAACATTTGACCGTCAAAGTCTTAAAATGAAGCTGAAGTCACAGCAGTTTTTAATAAGACCTGAAAATATGGAGCAGCTGCAACATTCAAGCTCCAGTTTCACATGCAGTTTGTCAGGATTTGGGTGTATCTGAACTGTAAATGAAATTTTCAAATGAAACGAAAAAGATTTAATGTACATCTTCATTAATCTAGACATAAATATCTATTTTAACATATTTTAGGTACAGATATGTCCTAAATTATTTTATACATTCTATATACAGTATAACTGTAAGCACGACTGTATGTATCTGTATCTGTACTTATATATATATATATATATATATATATATACTGTATACTGTACTGTGTGTATATATATATATGTATATATATATATATATAATATATATATATAAATATATATATTGGCGGAAAAAATGAGCTGACAGTGAAATAATTTGAAATTGACAAAAGTAATAATTAATGAAAATTTTATGGACATCATGACATCATGATATTCTGATTTTGTATTGTGGTTCAACAGAAATATTAAAAACAAACACAAAAACTAAAACAAGCATGATGGGGCTCCTAAGGTAAAATGTTGTTGAGCAACACTTTGAGGCAATCACTGCTATCAGGTGTTTTCTGCAATGTTCAATCAAACTTCTGCACCTGTTGACAGGTATTTTGGTCCAATGTTCATGAGCAAAGTGCTTTCATTTGTCTGGGACAGTTTTGTTTGTTTTTTTTGTTTTTTTTTTAATGATTTCTTTAAGCAAAAATTCAAAATCAATATTTTATTTCACTAAATTATATTTTAGAGAATTTTTTTATTCATTATTACTTTATTCAGTTTTGTGTTATTGTATTACTATTGTGAATTTAGCCATATATATATACATATATATATACAGTATATATGTATATATATATATGTATGTATATACTGTATTTATTCAACACTGGTATTCAGTACGTGTCCAGTTTCATCATCAGATGCACTGATTCCAGGGTTTGTCTGTGTATTTGAACAGGACATTTAGGTGTCCTCTAAAGACTTGCCCAGTTCCACCAGTCTAATAGGAATTGAGTCACGCATCAGTGTCCGCAGCTTGCTCTCAACACCCCCTGTTCGTGTCAAAAAACAAAAACCACGGGCGTCCCCACAATACATAGCCGCTGGGGCAGCCGGGCCAACACCTCTAAAGCAAACAGGCTTACCCGCTCTTTGTAAGAGCAGCATAATGCTCAGCCTTTGTTCCTTCCTATCCTCCACCCTGGTCCTCCTGCTCCATAACAGGTGCCTTTCTGATTCATTGTCCCTTCATTTCCAAAAGCCCATCTGTTTTTTATGTGCGCCTCCTGAGTGGACTTTGTAGGTGACTTTTTCTAAATGCACTCAGCAGACCTGCATGGTTTTATCCTGTGTAGTGTAATGAAAGCATGGCTTAGTAGGCAAGCACTTTGTGTGTGTGTGTGTGCTTGTATTTGTTCAGTTTCTTTAATGTAGGGACATGCTCTTTCTGTAGAAAATTACTCAATTTTTCTAACTGATGTAGAAGAGAGAAATATTCAGCTAAAGATTTTTTAAAGTTTGAACCAACACTTACCCCCTAAATATCTTCTTAGAAGCCACATCATCCTCTCTGGATGACTCTGGAAGAGCTGAAAAGCCTCAAAATTGGAAAAATACCCAGTTGAAATGGTTAAGTTTGAAAAATATCAGACTAAACCCTTCAAAGTTGATCTGATTTTAGCAAACAGACCCTACTGACTCTAAAGATGCAATCTTTTCATTGTCTTTGCACCAACCTGTAAATCCTCTCGAGTTCTGTTACGTCATTGGGAGGCAATATTGTTCTTTCTACATTTTTTAATTCTTATTTTTAAGCCAAATGGTATCTCTTCTTTCAGTAGGCTACACAATATGCCCTGATAAGGGTCACACACCTCACCCCCCTGCCTGACATCTCACAGGTTTGGACCCAAACAACCACTACCCGGTGGTCTAAATGGGGTCAGAAGCATCTCATCCTGGAAATATGAATGTTGACCTCAACTCTCTAAATCAAAGGCATTTTTATTGTTATTTATCATTGTTATTATTTTGTTTGGGCGATTCTTGTGGGTGCCCACCATGATTGAGGTCTCTGTGGGGTTTAGTGGATTCCTGCCAGCTTTCTGTCTCTAATTTACTCTATATGTTAATATAGGCTTGAGAACAGTAATAAATCTGAACAATCTCCAGAAAACTATTCTGAGAGTCGGAGATGGAGATCTGGGGTCTGACTGAGGCCTGGAGAGTCTGAGATGGAGATCTGGGGTTTGGCTGAGGCCTGGAGAGTCTGAGATGGAGATCTGGGGTTTGGCTGAGGCCTGGAGAGTCTGAGATGGAGATCTGGGGTCTGACTGAGGCCTGGAGAGTCTGAGATGGAGATCTGGGGTCTGACTGAGGCCTGGAGAGTCTGAGATGGAGATCTGGGGTCTGACTGAGGCCTGGAGAGTTTGAGATGGAGATCTGGGGTTTGACTGAGGCCTGGAGAGTCTAAGATGGAGATCTGGGGTCTGACTGAGGCCTGGAGAGTCCGAAATGGAGATCTGGGGTTTGACTGAGGCCTGGAGAGTCTAAGATGAAGATCTGGGGTTTGACTGAGGCCTGGAGAGTGTGAGATGAAGATCTGGGGTTTGACTGAGGCCTGGAGAGTGTAAGATGAAGATCTGGGGTCTGACTGAGGCCTGGAGAGTCTGAGATGGAGATCTGGGGTTTGATTGAGGCCTGGAGAGTCTAAGATGAAGATCTGGGGTTTGACTGAGGCCTGGAGAGTCTGAGATGCAGATCTGGGGTCTGACTGAGGCCTGGAGAGTCTGAGATGAAGATCTGGGGTTTGACTGAGGCCTGGAGAGTCTAAAATGGAGATCTGGGGTCTGACTGAGGCCTGGAGAGTCTGAGATGGAGATCTGGGGTCTGACTGAGGCCTGGAGAGTCTGAGATGGAGATCTGGGGTCTGACTGAGGCCTGGAGAGTCTAAAATGAAGATCTGGGGTCTGACTGAGGCCTGGAGAGTCTAAAATGGAGATCTGGGGTCTGACTGAGGCCCTGAGAGTCTGAGATGGAGGTCTGGGGTTTGACTGAGGCCTGGAGAGTCTGAGATGAAGATCTGGGGTTTGATTGAGGCCTGGAGAGTCTAAGATGGAGATCTGGGGTCTGACTGAGGCCTGGAGAGTCTAAAATGGAGATCTGGGGTCTGACTGAGGCCTGGAGAGTCTGAGATGGAGATCTGGGGTCTGACTGAGGCCCTGAGAGTCTGAGATGGAGGTCTGGGGTTTGACTGAGGCCTGGAGAGTCTAAGATGAAGATCTGGGGTTTGATTGAGGCCTGGAGAGTCTAAAATGGAGATCTGGGGTCTGACTGAGGCCTGGAGAGTCTGAGATGGAGATCTGGGGTTTGACTGAGGCCTGGAGAGTCTAAGATGAAGATCTGGGGTTTGACTGAGGCCTGGAGAGTCTAAAATGGAGATCTGGGGTCTGATTGAGGCCTGGAGAGTGTGAGATGGAGATCTGGGGTCTGATTGAGGCCTGGAGAGTCTAAGATGAAGATCTGGGGTCTGATTGAGGCCTGGAGAGTGTAAGATGGAGATCTGGGGTCTGATTGAGGCCTGGAGAGTGTAAGATGAAGATCTGGGGTTTGACTGAGGCCTGGAGAGTCGGATGAGCGCGGTGAGGGATGTCCAGCCAAGACTCACTCGACGAGCATTGGGAGGAGCCTCTCCTTTTTCTTTTTCCTGTCACCGGTCTGCCTGCACCATGGCAGATGCAGGAGAGAGAGCGGCTCGGTTTTATGTGATAAACAAAGCTGGGGAACGTCATCGTAGGGCGTCTTTACTCCGTGTCTGGTTGACCAGATGATTCCAGATGTTCTGAGTGTGATGAGTTTCACCATTTACTCCAGGAGTTGCGCGCTGACGAGCGGCACTTTCAGCCGTCTGATCCGGTCCAGTTAAACAACCCGCTGTCCCGATGCGGGGCATCATTATAAGCCCATTACATCCCATCGGCACAGCAGGTCATCAAACCGCCGTTCAGACACCGGGACCGGAGACAGATCACGGTTTATCCTCCTCTGTCTTCAGAGAGAGAGAGAGGAGATTCCCCTGGTTCTTCTTGGTGTTTCCCGTCCTGTCATAAAATGTGTCTTTGTCATGACATTGAGTCGCTCTGATTGGTTGATGCCCCGTGTCAATACGCCAGTGTTTCTCAATTCCAGTCCTCAGGACCCACCGCCCTGCATAACTTCTAGGCAACCCTGCTTTTACACACCGGAATCAAATGAATGGCTCGTTAACACACTGCAAAGAACTTGATGAGGAAGTTCATTCATCTGAATCAGGTGTGTTGAAGTAGGAACACATCGAAGCTATGCAGGGCAGCGGGCCCTGAGGCTGCAAGACGCCAAAGTTCAGATTTTCCAACTCTGGCATCTGCCGCCCATTATGCATGTGTCATGTGTCAAACGCCTAAAATCTCAATTAAAATGTGTACGCACCGTAAGATGGAGATCTGGGGTTTGACTGAAGCCTGGTGATGAGATGGAGATACTGGGGCTGAACTTTAACCAAACCTGCTGGGACGTCCGCTCCCGGAGGATTATGGTCTGTCCTGTGAATAATCTTTCTGTAGAATGTTGGACTCCAGATAGTCTAGAAATGACCTGATAACCTTCCCAGACCCACGGACAGCAACAGTTCCTACTCTAAGATCATACAGTAGATGATGTGTTTCCTCCTTTGCATTATATTAACACCTTGTACTGCAGACATACAGTACAAACTTTTATAGGGGCTCCTATTACTTCTGCCAAGGAGGTTATGTTTTTGGTAGCGTTGGTTTATTTGTCTATTTGTCTGTCTGTCAGCAACTTTACGGAAAAAGTGCTGGACGGATCAACCTGAAATTTTCACCAGCTGGGTGCCTCAGCCCAAGGACAAACCCATTAAATTTTGGTGGTGATCCGGATCACCTTTTGGATCCAGGAATTTTTTGAAGGATTCTTTATTTTAAGAGAGGCCAAATTTTGGAATTTTTGCATATAACTCCATACAAATGGCCCGAGTGTTTGGTAAAAAATGACAAGAAATGCTCTCAATGAGTTTTATAATGTACCAGGTACATTATGAACCTGTGAACTTTCCAGTTTGAACTTTATAAACAGAAACAAAATTTAATAAAAGACACGTAGCAATAAAGGTTTGGGTGTGAATCGCATAATGAGGGAACATGAGCTGCTTGGGGGAGGTCTGCACTCTACGAGTGCTTTTCTAGTTTTTATTGCTGTTCATCAGAGGTTGTATTAGTCTATTTTAAAGGGTAAGTTGTTTTTTCTGCTAACATGAACTTCTGACACAGACTTTAACATCTCTCCTTTAGATTATTAGTATCTTTTCTATTTTAATCCAGTGTTTTTTGTGTTGTTCTTTGTATGTGTGTGTGTGTGCGTGTGTGTGTGTGTGTAGACACTGTTTGCTCAAACCCTGTAAAACTGCAGACAGCCTGAAGAGATAAAGACGGCAAAGAAAAGAAAACATGTCGGTAACTGCTTCGTTGATCCCTGTGCAGCAGAGAGGCCATACATCAGTCAGTCATGTAGGTGGTGTCGAGGTGCAGCGGCAAATAACTTACCAGCGCTAAAGCCAGCCGGATCATGAGAGTGCAAACATGATTATTGACAGAAACACAAAAGGAGGTTTAAGCTAGTCTCATCCCAGCTGTGTGAATTTCAGCTAAATGCAGTCGTGTGCAAAGAGGGTGGGCTGGTGACAGTGTCAGTACAGAAACCCCTTCCCTTGTGATTTCCTTCATTCACTCATCTCCCCGCTTATTTTTATCATTGGCACATCAGCAACTGCCGGGGCTGCCTGTGTTTCAATGTGCATGTGTATGTGCTGATTACAGGACACCCTAATAATCCCTCTGTGACATGAAGCTGTTAAAGACATGCTGTCGTTGACTTTTCCCTTCTCCTGCTTGAGTCCTTAAGCTTTATTGCCCTTGACACACTTCCCATGCAGAGACAGAAGCTGTCTTTTGCCTGACTGACTTCGGACAGAGAGGGGCGCTGTTTCTCTACTTTGACGGATGCTACTCTGCTTTGTTCCACCGTTCAAGGCTGAGTTTGTGTTGTTAAGTTTTATTCTGCTGCCACATAAGCTCAGTCTCCTCATTTGCTATACAAAGTGCTAAAATGAATGTTGCATTAAAAGACAAGGCGCTGCTGTTGTTTAGCTTATCTTGTCTTTGAGATTTACTTTTATGGAAACTTAATACATGAGATAATCCTGCTTTTAAATGAATGAAACCAAAACACTGCTCTGTATGCAGCTGATCAATATCAAATCAATTCAAACTTTATTTATTAAGTGCTTTTCCTGCCAAAGACAGTGCGTTACATAAAAACAAATGCATATTAATATGACAACAAGCCTTCACACACCCAAGTACACAATACAGCACACATACCTACAAACATTCAAGCAAACACACCCACACACACATGGAAACACCCCACCACCACCCCATCGTACACATGGCTTCTGACCCCTAATTTCTGTCTCTTAACTAAAAACACTATGGATGATTTCCAGTTCTCCCATTAGCCCTAGCCCTTGGCCATAACCCTTTGTTTTGCGCGTTCATGTAAAGGGGCAGTGGTGTGCTGATTCTGGTTAAGACCGAGGGGGAAGTGGTAGGGCTATCTGGCTGTTGAAATGAATGGAGGTTTACGCGGGTCATTAAAAAGCATGAAAAGTCATTAAATAGATTTTGTAAAAATTCAGGCATTAAAGGTTGAATATGTAATACGGACAGAACAGCGACATCACGTGTTTCTAGGTTGTAGTTGCAACGGCAGAAAAACAACTCCAGCCGCTGGGATGCCAGAATCACTGCGATACGCAAGTGACCAACAGTCTGCAGCATGTCCAACAAGTAACACAGAGGAGTTTATAACTGACAGCTAACGTTAGCCATGTTAGCAAACAAGCTAGCTTACCGATCCAGGAGGAAAGTCGCCATTTCCGTGTTTTGACTCCGTGGAAAACGTTTATGTGGGTCCATTTAGTGAAGTCTTCACCTAAATTTACTCCAGGTTTTGCTCTTCTCAGGTCACTCCTCCTCAGAAACAGATAACAACATCTCCAGGACTCTGAAGCAGCTGCTTCACTGGTCATCTCTACGTTTTTCCCCTGTACAAGCCTGACTATGACCAAAATATTGTTTCCACACAGAGATCGTATTTGGCAACCTGCAATGGCGGCGTGTATTGGTTTATAGACGTAAATAAAATGCCATTTTTGAACCCGTAAAAATTTATTGTATAATTATTTTTAGGCTAAATATAATTTTTCTAGGAAATGTACTTTCATTCTCTACACCCCCAGACGACCTGTGGAGGTATTTTTGAAAAAATATGGCTTTTAATAAAAGTGTTCCATATTCAACCTTTAAATGGCATGAAAAAGCATGAACTTAAATTTTCGAGGCATTAAGAATTAAAAATTATGTAAACTTGACGGGAATTTTCTTTTTCACACGACTTACTTTGATCATATAAACATCTGAATTTAATTGTGGTTGGAAGTATAACATGTTAACAGCGGAACGTTGTGACTGTTTCTGGCTGGCGCGCGGAGAGGGACCCAACTGCAGTCACGGTACGTCGCCATATATCCAATCTACGCCGGAAGTCCCAAGCGGAAGTTTCTTACTTACTAAACTTACTAAAATCTAACCCTACCCCTGACCCCTCTCCTAACCCTAACCACCTCACTTCACTATACTTATCTGTTTGCAAGCAGCAGAGAGTTACTCTTGGCAATATTTAACTAACTTCCGCATGAGACTTCCTGTATGGATTTGATGTATGGCGGCGTCCTTGTCAGTCATTGTAACTGCAGTTAGGTACTGTTGCGCCGGTGTGGTACTGTTGAGTCTCAAGCGGCCAAACGCTGGAGGTCTGCAGCCAGACTGACTGTCAGACTGTTAATAAATAAATAAATAAAATCAAAAAGCCAAAATCAATTAATTGATAAACCAATAACCGAGTCAACCTGCTTCGTTGCCTAGTAACAATGCGAGTACCGCTGCTGAGAATGTGGGGAAATATTCTGGGATGTTATGGTGCGAAAGAAACTAAAAGACATCGCGGGTTACAGACAAATTAACTTTTTCTGCGAGACTTCAAGGAAAACAGATGAAGTTAGAGAAACGGGCAACACAACAGAGAGGCTGCTGGGAGACCGTTACTGCCGCTGACACCGGTCCAGACTGCTGACCCGGACCCGGTCTGACAGCCAGGTTGTGACTTTTTTCTGCGAAAGATGACGCTGTCCTATTGCTGCCGTTTTGTGTTAAAGTCTGTAATTTATAAACTGACCGTGATGATGATGAAAGCAGAGAGAGCTGTCAATCACAGCCCGACTGCTGATGTCAATGACCGAAATGTCATCAGTGTCGAAGTCGGGACTTTAATGCAGGTCCATGTTTGTCAGAGTAAATGTTTCCATGCTGCATGGTGGGGCGCGCGCCGTGAAACGACACGAAAAATCCGCGGGTGACAAAAAAAACGCGTTGCTCAAAAGAAATCTTCCCAGTCATGGACAGATTCCTGCAAAAGCGCAAACCAGAGTCTGATACAGACCAGTAACAGCTGCTAAGTGTTTACCAGTAACACTGTGCAGCACTGAGCAGTGATACGGGTCAGAAACTGTGGAAATAAGTAGAGATGCACCGATCCAGTCCCATACCGATACCTGGGCTGAGCCTATCAGCCGATACCGATCCAATACTACCGTTGGATGACTGAACTGTATACCTTGCCATGTGAGTGAAGGCATCAAACTTGACATAAATATTTGGTCTTGTTTAAAAAAGGTAACAAATTAAAACAAATATAAATGTGCTTAATTTTGTTTTTTAACAAATAAAGTGTACATTTATTATGATGTTAGTAAAACAGAAATGACTTGATCAGAATGCTGGATTGGCCACATTCATCCGATATCCGATGATACAGCTAATTTGTCAGTATCGGAGATTGGATCGGTGCATCTCTAGAAATAAGGAAGCATCGGTCATGTTTCCAGACTGAGACAGCGGTGGTCGTAGAAAAAACGAGTCGACCTCTTATTCTGTTTGATTACACAGTTAGAGTGAGAGAAACTGTGAAACAGTAGAAACGCTTTTGCTGTTTGCTGATGTCAGAGAACTTGACAAGGTTGAATTCAGATGTATGGAGCCATATAAAGTGTGTGTGTGTGTGTGTATGTATATATATATGTATATATACACATATACATACATACATATATATAGGTATACATGTGTATATGTGTGTCCTCAACATTATTCATACCCTCCCATTAAAGAAAAGGCTAAATTGACAATAGTAATCAGAATAACAGGAAGCAGAAGAAACTCATAATTTAAAAAAAAATAGTTTGTTTTTAACATTTCTGTTGAATCACAATTTAAAATCAATGTCATGATTTTGATAGAATGTTTGTTTATTATTGCTTTTGTCAGTTTCAGCTTATTTTACTGGCAGCCGGTTGTTTTTTTTTGCCTCTTTAATGAGAAAGGCCTCATTGTTTATTGCTGTATTTCGGAGGGCACACGACATTATTAAATATGTATGTGTGTTTTCAGTTATCAGTTATCGGTATCGGCCTTTAGGCGCTAAAATCTCTCGGTACCAAAGGGCCTGAAAAAAATTCTAGGGGAAACACCGCTGTGGGTTCGTGTTTTGGGGAGGTAAAAATAATAATCATGGATTAGATTTATATCGCGCTTTTCAAGGCACTCAAAGCGCTCTCTTTTTTTTTTTTTTTTAAATCAAATGGATTACGTTCACCCTTAGAAACCAAAGTCTGGCTACACCCTGTTTCAATCTAAGCATCATTCAGTGTAGATGGTGGTGCGTACTTGAAGTTTGTCTGGTTGACATGAATATATGAGGAAACACTGGCATTAAAAATGTTTTAAGAAAACCAAACAATTAAAACAAAGTTTAAAAAAACAGGAAGACAGATAAGAGCAACATGGATAAAAATACACATATAAAAGAATTAATAAAATAAAATGCTAAACAACTGAATAAAATCTAAGATTACATCAAATAAAATAAGAGAGAATGAAATAATACAATGAATAAAATAAAATGAACTAAAAAAGTTAGGCTAAAAAAGGTCTGCAGCCCTGAGTTCAGTGGACTGTTCCACAGATGAGGCCTCGCCTTGACTTTTATTTCTCACTTTGGGAATGACTAAGAGGCCGTTCCAGAGGACCTCAGGGTCTCCGAGGGCTCATAGTTTAAAAGTATGTTAAATAAATGAGAAGGCCCAAGACCATAAAGACATTTAAAAACCATTAAAACAACTTTAAAAATATAAAATAGAGAATGTTAAGCTGATGTCGTTGTCCGTCATGTTGGGAGAACCCGACCACTCTTTCCATCAACACTTCCAGGTTTTTCACCACTAAACGTAGTTAAAACCACGCCTAAAACACGGAAGAGAGAAATGTCCTCACCAGGATCAGCTGACAGGAAGTGAAAAGTCCTCCTGATGCAGAAACACTGATCAATAACTCAGATGGTTCCAAGCTGCTGATCAATGACTAAAGTTCAGGTTTAGAAGTTTCCAGCTGTTTCAGGCTCAGACGCCCGTGTTTACCTGCTGTTTGCTGGAAGTTCCTACACCTGTCATGAATTTATAAACTACTGATCGTTAGAAACATGCAAGTCATCTTCAATATCGTTTATTGATCTCATACCAGACCAATTATCTGTCCATTTATGTGGATTCATATGTCATCCAAACTGAATATATTGGTGTACGAAAATATCAGTACACTGAAATTTTGCAATATTTTATGTTGCAATATATCAATATTAAAAATTGTTGTATTGATATTTCTACTGAAGAAATCTTGGGAGATCTCATTTCGTACGGAAATTGCACGAGATCTTGTTTTGTTAGTCCAGCATGAAAAGTTGCTACAGAGCATGCCCCTACAAGACACTCCCACCACACCAATGAACGCATGGTAAAACCTTCTTTTTTTAGCATGGTAAAATCTAACCCTAACCACAACCCGGCCACGACATGACACAACACACCCACTTCCTATCATGCCTCTGGTCTCCAAGCTGCAGCTGGGTACTATTGTGTTAAGGTTGCTACATACTCTGCGAGAAGCGAGAACTTACTTCTTGTTCTTGTGGCTGCGAGATCAAAATGACGTCATTTTGTTCACGCGGCTTGTTCAAAAACCCCTCGGCTGAGCAAAACTTTCTTCTCGGGGAGCTCTGTGAAGTATTGTACAAGTTGGTCGGATATTTGAGGCAGGCGGGGGAAAGAGAGACGCTTGAAGCAGAGAGCTGTCATTTCCGCATTTCCGCAGATGCAGGTTGTACGGATAGTTTTAATAAACAGCTGATTGAAGTGGTGAGCAAGTACAAAAATGTAGACAACCATTCCTTAGGAGCAAGAGGTGAGCTAAAAAAAGAGAAAAAAAGACATCAACGAGACAAAGGAGGTAGAGTTGAGATAGCTATTTGAACCATACCTGAGAAGTGGGATAAACAGGAGAGACCTCATAATTGTCTGCCCCTGATCTCAGTTATGTCTCAACTAAAACCTGGGATACACTGTGCGATATGTTCAATCGTTGCTCGCAGCCTCAACTCAAATTGTGCCAATCAGTAGTTCAAAAGTTCACAGCTTGCGATGTCTGTCCTCATACTGTACGAACCGACGCTCGGATGCAATCTGACTACTCACACTGTACGTCCTCAAAGACACATCAGGGTCTTGAACAATCCCGATATACAACACAATAAATACAGCTAGTCGTGGAAGAAGAAGACAGAGAAGAAGACGACAGTAACAACACCAACAGTAACAGTATGCTATCACCAAAAAACCGCGCTGCCATGGCGATTTGCGCTCTGAAAAATTCGCCAAAAAGAAAAGGCGACGACGTCGTGTGTGGGCGAGGGATTGTCTGACCAGACGTGGGCTGTACGGTCTGTTAGTTTTACAACGAGAACTCAGTCCAAATGACAAGCCGGGTCGCCATACTGCCTCTGGTTTACTTCTGTTTTTGTTTCACGCATGCGAAATGTGAAAATCTCAGAGGAAAGAGTTCTCAGTCTGGTCGTGGCGCCGCTTCAACATGCGAATCACTCACGAGCCACGACCAAAACATCAAACAGGTTTGATTTTCTTGTGACTCACGATTTCTGATTGGGAGCTTGTCGTGAGGTGCCAATCGCCTCTCGTGACCCCCTCGTATACTGCACAACGCACGACACACAATTTGGCTAAGAGTTCGCCCGATCGCCAAAATTGTCGCACGACTGAGAAATCGGATCAAAAACGGCCAAAAATCAAAGTGTAATAGAGCATTTTAGGCTTCGGTAGTCTTCAACTGGGAAACTGGAAGTTTTCTTTGCATTATTATGCATTTATGCAAACACCACTATATCAGTGCAGGAATATATCACAGTTCATGAAGTCACAGAAGCAGGATGAGTCCCTCTTCATTCTTTCGTTCCCCCACTACAGTTAGGACACATAAAGATGGGTAAACATGGCTGGAGGGTCAGGTATGATCAGTTTCACCTTTAATTCGAACCCTCATCTAGTTCAGATCTTGGAGGCCCAGTTTTATCTCATCAAGCTTTACACCCAGTTTTACATTAAAGTTGGGTTTCATTACAGACACTGACTGTGTTGTATTAAAGAAATGAAAACTACAGAGTGGTATGTGTCAAGTCCCAAAGCATGAAAGACAAACACATCATCGGAACAAAGGTGTCCTGCTTACATTCACCTTCTAATATATACAGAGAACATGCAGCAGAACAAACAAGGGAGTGGAGGCAAAAAAAGAGAAAAAAATCTCAGGCTCGGAGGCCTGTGGGTGTCAGGGAAAGCTCTACCTCTCACCTTTTAAATTGTGTTTGCCCTCGCATGTGTTTGCCTGCCTGTCTGTGTGTGTATGTTTGCGTATAAGTGTGGATAAAAGTGTAATGTTTGCTCTCTGAGCCTGCTTGACAGCTGTCTCTCAGCTAAAGCCTCATCCAGCTCGGCCTTTCAGCAGCACTCAGTGCTAATGGAAAAGTAAGCTTTAAGATGAGAGGCCATCTAAGAGGGCTCATTTATTTGCTAGCGAGCTTTTGTGTTCACTGGCTTTGTGCAACAGAGTGTCATTGATCACTGTCCTGATCATTTCTTCTCCACCTAATTATTGCTCTACCGCTTGTTTAATGTTCATACAGGACAGTAATTTCCTTTCTTGATGATGTAGCGTCATCGTTTTATCAAAAGCTATATTTTTAAAAAATAATACCTCCACGAGTCATTTTGAGGGGTGCAGAATGAAAGTGCAACATTTCCGAAAAAAAATAGTGTTTAGCCTGAAAATAAATATAAAATAAATTTTAACGGGTTTGACGATGACATTATGTTTACATCTACAAGCCAATACACGCCGACAGCGTTACCAAGTGCGATCTCTATGTGGTGATCGTATGTTGGGCCCAGTTAGGCTGGCACAGGGGGAATCAGTGGAGTCGACAAGTCAAGCAGCTGCTTCAGAGCCCCGGAAATGTTGTTATCTGTCTCTGAAGAGGAGTGACATGAGAGGAGCAAAAACTGGAGTAAATTTTGTGAAGACCACACTAGATGGACCCACAGCATCAAAACGCAGAAATGGCGTCTTTCCTCCTGGATCGGTAAGCTAACTTGTTTGCTAACGTGGCTAACGTTAGCTGTCAGTTATAAAGTCCTCTGCATTACTTGTTGGACATGTTGCAGACTGTTGGTCACTTGCCATATCGGCAGCGAGCCTGGCAACTAATGGGCCTTTTCCACTGCACATTTTCGTAACCCTTCCACACAGCGCGGGAAAACCCGTTATGAGTTGATACGATTTTCCGCACCCGTTTCAGAGCTAGCTCTAACCGTGCTGAACCTGCACAAAACGTGATGTACCTGACGGCTCTCCACTGATTGGTCGAAAGGAAATTGTCGTCATATGTGTTTCCCCTGCCTCCATTGTTGTTAATACTTTACTGACCACAGCGTGGCACGGCATTGACGTCACCGCAGTCTCGACCGTGCTCACTCCACCCACTCCCAGGTAGTAGACAATTGCTTCTCCTGTTTAGAAACAAAAACCATCCTGGTCGTCTTTAGCGTGTGGTGCTGTACTGTGCTGTACTGTGCCCCGTGCAGCTGCAATGGAAAAGGCCCATAAGCGTCTGGAGTTGTTTTTCTGCCGTTGCAACTACAACCTGGACACACGTGATGTCGGTGTTCTGTCCATATTCCATAGTCAACCTTTAATCTGAGACATTCTCATCTTTTTTTCTGCTCTGCTCTTGCAGTCATGCTGATGCAACTGAGGCCAGAAGCAACAAGTCTAAGACTGAACAGTCTTTCATTTCATCATTCTTTTAGCAGGACGGGGTCAGTTAGCACTATTTCTCACAGAACTACAGTATGAAAAATGAATAAATCAAGGTGGCAAATAAGTAATTAAAGATTTGATGTAGACACAAACATGATTCATGTCAACTGTGTGTCATCTGTTTCCATGTTATTTAATCTTAAAATTACACATAGTTAGGGGCAGATCCTTTTGATTGACAGGGGGCAGACCAGATGCTGTTTTTAGCCGTGGAGGCTAATAGTTAGCTCCCTGCTTGCTGCCAGGACGGCCTCAGCCTGTAGCAGAGTTGCACAATGGCGGTTTTTAGCTGGTTAACAGCAAGTTTGAGAATGTCTTACCTTTAAAGTGCTGATGACACGACCTTTACTTCAAGTAACTTTGTCATACAACAACACACCAAGACAAAATAAGTAGCTCTGTGCAGTTAGAAGTTAATCAGATGTGTCTTTACGTAAATATCAGATGTTTAGGAGGCTCAGCTAAAGGCTAATAGCTTTTCAGTCGTGAAACGAGCCACCATGTTGTGTCATCAGCGACTGACAGAGTTGCGGTCCGCCCATTGAGTTACATGTATAATCTAAGCCATGGAAAACGTGAAAGATGCTCCAGAACAGCTGGACTGGAACTGGTTTGTGCGGTGGATCATCAGCCAGATCAGAAAAGTGTGATAATGCTGAGGAATTTGGGAAAATCACATTTTACAAGCTAGAACCGGAGTAGAACTGTAGCCAGCTGCCTACAGTCTGTCTCCAGCCTCAGGTTCACTGGTTCAACCAAAAGCCTGCAAGACCACACCGAGGGAACCAGAACTGTAAGGAGCGACCCAGAACAACAGAAAGCAGACCCACAACTCGAGGAGTTGCAGCGGTTTGACATACAGTCGAGCCAGGCGTGACAGAGATGAGGCCCTGTGTTAGCTCGCAGCTAACGGCAGCCGAGAGCTAGCCGCGGTAAATAATTAGCCTTTAAAAAATGAGAAGATAACAACTTACGTGATTCCAGTCGAGTTTTAAATAGTTCCCGTTTATAAGGATGAGGATGGAGGGAAGGATGCATCTTTGGAAGCAGCTGGAGGAGATCTGATGACCGGAGACGTTCATATAACTGAGCCGCAGCTGTCTGCCGATAGCAGGAGCTGTATGACCGATGCGATGAAGCAACGATGGTCAAAAAAGAATATTTCAGAGGAGATGATCTCAGTTTCATTGTGTTAGAAGTCTCAACACGCAGGTGCCTGAGGTTTAAATGAACAGATGCTCTAGACCAGTGGTCACCAATCCCGGTCCCCAAGGACCGGTATCCTGCTGGTTTTCCAGGTCTCCCTGCTGCAGCACACCAGAGTCAGACTCGGACAAGCTCTGGACAACTCTGCTAATTAGTCAATGATTTCAATCAGGTGTGTTGCAGCAGTGAGACATGGAATACCTGCAGGATACCGGTCCTTGAGGACCAGGATTGGGGATCCCTGCTCTAGACCAGCAGAGAGGTCCGGCTGCTGACTGTTTCCCGGTGAGTCCGACTCCAACCTGCTTCCTTATCCTCTTCAAAATAAAATTCTAAATCTGTAGGAAACCTAAATAAACTCACGCTGCACTTACGAGCTTTTAAACATTAACTGTCAATACAATTTGAAGGCTGATTCATTTCTGTTTGTCTGTAAAACTGGAGAAGGACCTTAAAAACTGCTATGAAGCCGTTGACTTCAATGTTAAATAAGCTGAGAACGTTCTCTGGCAGACGTTACATCCAGTTTCGGCTCACAGCGCCACAGTCTGGTCAGAAAAGCAGCGATGTTTTCTAATAACTCATCTATGCAGCTGTGCATGTTTCTGTTACATAGATCATCATGAAGGATGTTTTGGTCGATAAAACATGGCAAAAAATGTCAAAAACGTGTCATCAGCAATTTAAACCGCCTGTCTTCATTCGTTCCTGTTCACTTTGGATTAGCTCGGTTAGCATTAGCTTGGCTGTCAATCATTTGCCCCGTGGCTCGGAGCGGCCCTGTCTTTGCCCATTTTAGTGTTTTCCGGGAGTGACGACACACGTGACACGGCAAGATGGCGACGGTGGAAAACACCCAACTGGCTTCACTTTCCCCTCTTCAGATGTGACCAAATCCTACGTCCATTTTTTTACAGTCTTTGCTTAGAAATCAAGAAGGTATTTCCTGCAGAAGTAATAGAAAAATTTGTTGTGAAACCACAACCTTGACAAGTTGACAAGCTCCTGCAGCAGCTGGTGCATCGCTAACATTTCTTCATCATCACAAACAAACCTCCTCTTGTGCTTTTTGTCCGCAATTGTTAAAACAGCTGAAGCTTTTCAGACAGTTTTTAAAAACACTTTCTGTCCGTCCTTTTATTAGTTCAAAGCCCCGTAAATCTGTGGACAACAATGACGCGGTGAGCTTCAGATACGTCTCCAGCCAGCGGTAAACCAGAAGTTCTGCTTCCCGTTCTGGAGCTCCAGATTCTTGGCGGAAGCACTCGTTTACAGCACTCTGGCAGCAGTTTTTTGGATTAACCTGATGGTTTTAGGGAGTTGTTACACAATCTGCTTTACCTAGATGTGATGAATGCAGGAATCAGTCCTTCAGCATCACTTTGGGAAATGATGCTTCTGATCTTAGGAAATGTGTTCAGTTTGTGAATTTAAGATAAATCCTGGTCAGAAATGACTCCCCGGTTCCACGAAGCTGTACCAGGAGCCACAGTTACACCACTGGTAACAAGAACGGGCCTTTTCTAACATGTTCATCCCCTTTGGACCATAGATGCGTGTCAGATATGTGACACGCACTCATTTCAGGAAAGACTCTCTTGTAGAACTTCTAATACCAGCTTCCACCAGTTAATGTGAACTGGTTGATAAACAACTAGAGACTGCAGGACAAACATTTGGCTTTTAAGGAGAATATCAAATATTGATATCAGTTTCAGCCTCAGGACAAACTTTTGACATTTTCTGCTCTCCAAGTTTAAATGTCAGCGTCATTATGAAGCTGGAGAAAAGGTCTCGAGGTCACCTAAGCGATTAAGACGTGTCCTCTGGGGACAATGAGCATCCACACCAGAATGTCCCAGCCCGGAGTTATCTCTGCCTGGTGTTGAACCCCTCCTTTTCTCTCCCACCCTTCACATCCAGTGTGGAGTACATGCTTCTGCTGCAGCAGACATACTGTCTTGTTAATTTCCTGACTGTGTAATTATATCAGGATGTTGTTTGTCCTATCAGAAATGTTGCTAGTCATTGTTTGGGCTGTGTGTGTTTGTGTGAGATGAGTGCCGGTGATAGCACCAGCATGGAGCCAAGGATTGCAATCTCAGCCATCAGAGATAGCAGTTCGCTCACTCTGTGACTTCTCTGGATGGTGCAACCCTTCATCCTCGTCTCTTTCTGAGTGAGTGAATTGTGTGATGTGAAGAAAAGAGGGAAGAATAAAAGATGTCAAGCAGGTTTTCTCCTTGTTTTTGCTGAGCAGAAACCTGTTTGCAGGTTGAGCGGATGCTTTTGAACGCAGGAGGAGGACAGAGATCCTATCCAGCCCATTAACTGTAATTGTGGCAATTCAGACTTCATTTGATGAGGAGCGGGGCTCGTAGGAAGAAGGCAGCGGAAGGGGAGGTGTCATCCTCTCACATCAGACATGAGGCTCTGGGGCCAGTAGGAGAGGAGGTGAAAATGAGTTTAGGTCCCAACCAAAGAGGACTGCAAGATGGAGCAGATAAGGCCCAGTGTTGCTGTCCACCCTTCCTGGCCTTGGTGATGAGAATCACTCTGCTTGTTTTGCTTCCACTGTTTCATGATTGATGCCAAAGGCTTCATGGCAAGAATCTAAACAAACTCTTCAGCTGATAAAAGACAGACAGCTGGCTCATACAAGTCAGACATCGTGCTCCTTTAACTCCCCGAAGGCTGGCTGAAACCCTTAACTCTCCTCATAAAGTTGCTGCTAATTATTCCTCAATCATATGATTCTCTCAGTCTGCTGCTGGAACTCGTATTGTTGAATGAGAGGAACGCAAGCGTGATTCAGTTTTCATGGCCTGGACTGAAGGAGCCATCGTTGTTCAGTCGGTGTAGATTATGTGCTTATACTCCTAACAAAGTGCTTATCAGATTGCTTCACAGACTTAAATCCCATTTTGGGGTGATCAGGATGGTGAATACCGTATTATTTGGACTATAAGTCACACTTTTTTCATAGAATGACTGCTTCTGCGACTTATAGTCCAGTGCAACTTATATATCAGAATATATACATACACTAACATACTAAGATACTTTTAAGTGTCAATTCATGCTGACTGACATGACACAAGGATGTTTACCGTTATTAATCATGGCGTTTATGATCATTTACAGGCAATAACTTTGGAATTGGAGTGATTGGGGAATTTTTAGCAATAACAAACTGGATATGAAAAATCCAAAAATCGCCCTATTAATTTATTTATTTAAAAAAAATACTTATAGTCCAGTGCGATTTATATTCTTTTTGTCTTCATGATGCATTTTTTGACTGATGCGACTTATACTCAACTTATAGTCCGGAAAATAGATTTATATCACGCTTTTCAAGGCACTCAAAGCGCTCACAACAGATCCATCATTCGTTCACTCACAGCTGCCCTGGGACAGACTGACGGAAGCGCGGCAGCCATTTTGCGCCTACGGCCCCTCCGACCACCACTGGAACATTCACACGCATTCATACACCAGCGGTGCCCCCACTGGAGGCAAGGAGGGTTAATTGTCTTGCCCAAGGACACAGTGACAGATGGCTGGGGGATCGGGATTTAAACCGCCGATCCTTCGATCATTGGTCAACCTGCTCTACCACCTGAGCCACTGCCACCCCAAGAAGACAGTCTCTGGCAATGTTGTGACTTCCAAAGGAAAAATTCCAACAAACAAGTTTCCTTTAAGTAATGCTGTAGTCAAGACCACACCACCAAGACCAAGACATTACTGAGACCAGAAACCGAGACAAGACCAAGACATTGTTCAAGACTGGGTAAAGTCTTGGTCTCGGTCCCTGGTCTCTGTAATGTCTTGGTAATGTCATGGTCTTGGTACTTGGTCTCAGTAATGTCTTGGTCTTGGTCCGTCCTTTCTTCCCTGGACAGCCTGCCCCCCCCTTATCTGGCTGACCTACTAGTCTGCCGGGACCCCAGCAGGGCCCTCCATTTTGCTGGCCAACTTCTTTTGGAAGTCCCAAGGACTAAGTTGAAACAGTGGGGGGATTGCTCATTCTCAGCTGCTGGCCTGAGATCGTGGAACTCGCTGCCTCTCATCATTTGTCTCACTACTGAACTGGGCCCTTTTAAATCTAAAGCCGCTTTCAGACTTGCATTGCGGAACATGAGCGGTAAAGTCCATCCGCTCTTTTAACGGACTTGTCTTTTCAAGCATGCCGTTTTCTCATGGACTTATTGCACCCCAGCCTCATTCAGACGTCAGGAAATGTGGTGGATAAGTCAACACAGCCATGCTCTCCCTTCAACTCTGTCCAGAACATTTTCTTGTGCGTTCAGCCAAAATGATGCGCCACAACATTTCTGCTCTAATGACATGGGGACCAGCTGGTACATGTCTACATCTCTGAGGTAGAAGAGTGGTGTGCATGTCTGAATGCAAGCGATATAAAGGACAAAGTCCGTACTCTTACCGCTTTCCAGAGCAGGTCTGAAAGGGGTTTAAGTTAAAGGAGTCATCAATCGGAAATCCCACTTTTTCACGTTAAAGCATGTGTACTGGAACGGGACCTCAGTTATAACGTGCCAGAAACTCCGGAGAGTGAAAGTAACTTCGTCTTTAAGTGCGGGCTCTCTCTTCTCACCAGAATCGGCCACAAGCACGTGCTCTCCACAGTACGTGAATTGAATTTCTTTCTCCGAATGACGTGAACTAGAGAGGCTGCTAGCTGCTAAGCTAGCCTCTTTAGCGCCACCTAAAAGCAGCTGATTACCTGCCACGGAGGAGTTATGACCAGCTGCTATGACGTGAACTAGAGAGGCTGCGAGCGAGCTGCTAAGCTAGCGTCTTTAGCACCACCTGATGGCAGCTGATTACCTGCCACAGAGAAGACCAGCTTTGTCAGAAAGGACGGCGATGACAAGGAGGAGGGGGGAGAATTGCGTGCTGAGTTGCCTCGGCAGAAATTCAGCAGTTTTCGGTGCTTTAACAGGAGGGACAGCTTTACCAGGGACCAGTGGATTATACTTATCAGTGAGGATGTGCAGTCGGTAAGTGTTGCTGCTTGTGTAACTTATTATCTTTTGTGTCAGAGACCAGTAAACGGTGGTTGATGAACGGACAAGCTGCTAATGTAGCTACAGAAGCTAACACGTTTGGTTAACTTCACGTCAGACGTCCGCTCCTTATATTCATCAGAGTCCAGCCCTTTTACTCCGCGGATCCTCTCTATCAACCGTACCGTTACGTTTTTATCAGGTTTTTCTCTGTTGGGACATCATTTCCTTCACCTGCTCTGTCCTGATAAAACTTTGTTTTGGCTTTGACGTTTGTCTCGTGAACGCGCTTACAGACAGGTCTAACTCTCGTACGTATTCTCGCGACAAACAATAGTTTGAGATAAAAAGAGGTTAAAATGAGCTCATTAAATTTTCCTCTCACCCAACTAGAATTAAAAATTAATTTGAAGATAATTTAAGAAGGATTGTGGATGTAAAACAGCAGGTTATGACACCTTTAAAGACCTATTTTTTTCGTTTAGCTTTTAACTCTAACAAGCTTAATTCCATAAAAAAAAAATTCTCTCTTGTGTACACCCTGGTCTCCCCTGAGTAGCCTGTTCTGATTTTGAGTTTTTTGTTTTTGTCTTACAGCTTTTAATTACTTTGCTCTTATATTTTCCTTGTTTTAACTCTGCATTTTATGATGTGTCTGTTTTGTTGTCTCTCTGTTGTCCTGCTGTAAAGCACCTTTGTGTTTCCATTGGGTACTGTAAAGGGCTTTATAAATACATTTGATTTCATTTGATTTCATTTGGTCTTGGTGGTGGGGTGACTACAAAACTACTTTAAAGGTTTGGCTGCATGTAGAAAAGTTTGAGAGTAGACACAATCTGCTTACGAGCTGTTTCTTTAGTCTCCCTCATTGCTCTTTGTTGCACTTTTCCCAACCAAGAAATTCCTTGAATGGAGGATTAATCTCAGTCTTGGCCTTTGTGAACAAATTTTGGGAGTGTAGTTCCTCATATTCAGGGACGGCTGGTATAAGCGGGCTAGTAGGGCTGAGCCTACCTAGCTTTTTCAATAAAGATGAGGAAAATAAAGAATATGAGTCATTCATAATCCTGTTAGTCATGGGAAGATCTGGAGCCCATCAATGGGTAAGAGACAGGGTACACTAAAAGAATCCAACATGAAGCTTTCATTAAATGAAATCATGTTTTAGAGGTGGAAGAGTTTGCTGCTTCAGAGCAGAGAGAGCAGTGGGGAGCAGAGTCCTTGGTAGGGGTGTCCCTCTGCAGTTAGTTTCCACGTCACTTGGATGTAGAAAGTATGTTTAGAGCTGGAAGATGAATGAGTAGGACAGAAAACTGGTGGACATGAAGACAGAGTAGAACCTGAAAACTCTGGAAAAGCATCCCTGAGTCTACCAAGTGAACAGCGACTTCCCACACTGAAAACACATAATCATCATCATCATTACCTGTCGGTGATATAATCACATGATCTGTAAACTACCTCTGAGGTCACTTAAGTTGTTTATGACGCCCCACATCAACAGTTTACAGCAAGTATGTTTGACACAACTATTCGGCCATCCTCTCTCACACCGGCGTTCACCTGTTCTTCCACAATGCCGACAACCTTGATGCATTTCAGCATATGTCATGTGGAGGTTTCCTGCCCAAAGCTGCTGTCAGAATCCTTCCTGGACCTGTTTTTGGAACACATTACGGAGATTTCAATCCAGCATAATGGGATCACCCTTTAAATACCCTTTCAAACAGCTCGACTAACAGGATGTGCGACCCACTCTTCAGCCATCTCTCCCATCAAGCTGGCTGGACTGCGTTAAGTAGACACCTGATTTGATGGTCGAGCTTTGTCAGATCGTCACAGCGTAAGCTCCGAGGGGATGAGCCACAAATCACCTGCTAAGACTCTTTGGAGTCAGAGCTGAGGACCTTAATCCTCAAGTTTACCATTATTACCTGTGCTTAGGGCTCTTACTGTATACTCACTTCGCAGGACACAGGGTCTTGTCCTGGAAAGCCCAACTGGTAATCCAACACCTGCTGGAAGGACAACTGGTGTCCAGATTTACTGAGATTGCTTTTCCACATCGAGGCCTTTCTTTTACACCTCACTTACCTAGCTGAAGTTTTGCCTTAAAGGACGTTGATGTATCTGCATCATTGAAGATAACTAGTTCATTAGTTAAGCAGCTAAAAGCAACGTGAGCTGTTTTCAGGTCTTACATGGGTCAAAGATCTGGACTCTGTATGTGGAAAGGAAGTGTCAAGCTCATTTTCTAAGAACTGGCCTTTCCTCTTCCTCTGCCCCTCTATCTCAACAAGACGGCAAAGGTTTTGCCATCAACGGATGTCACTGACATGTTCTCTGATCAGAAACTTGAATGGTTGTCTTCATCAGATCCACCTGTTCACATGTATGTTAACACAAACCAACCAATGACACAGCAGCATCCAGTCATGTAGACGTGGTGAAGATGACTTTCTGAAGTTCAAACTGAGCATCAGAATGAGGAAGAAACGGGATTTAATAGTTGTTGGTCTGAGTATTTACTGGGATTTCCACACAAACCTCTCTAGGGTTTCCAGAGATGGTCTGAAGAAGAGAAAATCTCCAGTGAGCAGCAGTTGTCTGCACCAGAATGCAGCAGAGGACCACACCGGGGTCAGCTAAGAACAGGAAACTGAGGCTACAGTTCACACAGACTCACCAGAACTGGACAATAGAAGATGGAGAAACGTTGCTGGTCTGATGAGTCTCCATTTCAGCTCCACATTCAGATGCTAGACTCAGAATTTGCTGGAAACATCATGAAAGCATGGATCCATCCTGCCTTGGATCAAGGCTTCAGGCTGCTGCTGGTGTAATGGTGTGGGGGAGGTTTTCTTGGCCCACTTTGGGCCCCTTAGTACCAACGTGGCGGTTTAACCACCACAGCCTACCTGAGTATTGTTGCTGACCATGTCCATCCCTTTATGACCACAGTGGAGCATCTTCTGATGCTGCTTCCAGCAGGGTAACATGCCATGTCACAAAGCTCACATCATTTCCAACATGAACATGAGTTCACTGCACTCCAACGGCTTCCACATTTGAAATCCGCATTTGGCATCTCCACGGTGAGATCGGCTGTTTTTCAGCATCCAGAAGTTTCCCTGCAGCCGCCTCTCCCTCCGTCACTGCTGCATGTGCTCACGTTCCTCTGGAATAACAGATGCAGATTTGTTCTTGCATCTTCGTGATTTTGCGTCAGAGCAGGTGTGTGCAGACAAATGCGTCGATATTTCTCCTCTGAATTATTCACAATTTCGTGCCGTTTATTCGCATCGGTCCCGATGTGAAAAGGCCTTAACAGAGCAGCTTTGGGATGTGGTGGAACGGGAGATTCTCATCATGGATCTGCAGCAACTGTGTGATGCTGTCATGTCAGTATGGAGCAACACCTTGTTGACCCTACAGTTGTGCTTGGGAGCTTACATCCCCTCCCACTGAAGAAAAGGCTAAAATCGCAGTAACTCAAATAACAAGAAACTTTAAAAAGTACTGATAAATAAAAATTCACTAAATTGTAATTTAGTAAAATAAAACATTGATTATGAATTGTGGTTCTTCACCTGTCAACAGGTGCACAAGTCTGATTGGATGTTACAGAAAACACCTGATTGCAGTGATTGGCTCAAAGTGCTGCTTAACAAAATTTTAGTTCAGGATTTCCATCATGCTTGTTTTATTTTATGTGTGTTTGTTTTTAATATTTCTGTTGAGCAACAAAATTATTTATTTATTATTATTTTTGTCAATTTCAACTTATTTCACTGTCAGCTGATGGTTTTCCATCTTTGAGGGGGGGGGGGAAATTTTCAAGCACAACTGTATGACAGGAATTAATATCAGGGTCCGGCCCGGTTCTAGAAGGTGGATAAAGAGCGTGTTGTATTGGTTTGTTGGATCATTATATGTTTCATAGAGGTTTTTTATGAGGATGCTGTTGTTGAGAATGAGACAGATCAGACAAAGATAGCTGCTGGATGCTGAATGCTTATGCATCAGTGTTGTGGGAGGAGAGGAAAGGGGGAGGGGCTGATTTTTGTCATGAGCTCCACCTGCACAGAGCGTGCAAAAGGACCAACTTAGTTGTCTTATACCTCTCACCCAGCCTTTCTTTAGACACTTAATCACCCCCAGAAAGGATTGTTCCTCCTTTGGCTAACCAGCCTGTCAGCAGCGCGTGATCCCCGTAAACCGTACTTATCAAAGTAAATACTTGATCCGGACAAGGCCGGCTGTTAAGCATGAAGCTCTAAGGAGCGGCTCAGAGTATTGTGATTACAGACTTAATAGAGGATAGTCATCTTAGTTGGATGTGTGTCACTGAGTCCTCCCTTAACCCGGAGCAGCTTGACCTTCTTGGTGAAGGTATCTGAGTTCGACTGTTTTCCATTAACAGCTTATAACTTTCTGATGAAGTAACACCCCCTCACTACTATTTCACAATTTTATTTCAAGTAGCTCATAAGAGAAAAAAACAGCAAATAGAATCATTAATAGCTGCAGATATAGATCCATCCTGTCTATTATTTATTAAGATGCTTATTAAAACTTAATGATAGTTGATTACAATGTTCTGCAGGTAATGTTCACTAATTAATGTCCCGAACAGGCAAAACCATTCCAGTTTAAAATGAAGTGAGATATTTTTAAATGGTAAATTGATGGAGGATGTGTTTCTGTGCAGGTAGTCAGTTCATGGAACGATATAGAGAAAGAAAATAAAGAAACAAAATCAATGATTATGTTTGAAAAATGATAACATCTAATGAAAATGGTTAATTAGGTTTGCTCTGATGAAAACTGCAGCTGTTTTTATTTTAATATCATCAAGCTTGCTTCATTAATGACTGTTTCAGAGGTGAAATTATCATTTATATCAATTTATAGATAAATAAAAATTACATTTCTGATGTAGGCATGTAAATGAATAAAAGGACACGTGACAGATCTAATCTGTGCTAATTAAAAACAGTCAGGGATAAATTTGAAGAATAAATGAAAATAAATATGTAAACTTCATTCATCTATGTCCAGTTTGTCTGAAGCACACATACTTAGATCATCTCAACAAATGACTTCATTTAATTACAAAGAGTCGACTAAAGTTTCAAATAACTTATTACAGGTATTTTAGGTATACTTGTAATGCTCATGTGGTACAAATGATGTCAAAATGTGACATTCTGAGACAAATTTTGACCTCATCCTTGTTTCACGTGGCACATTTCAGCCAGTAGAGGGTGTAGGCTCTCCACAACCTGGTCCTCCAACTCCCATGTCTCATTATCTCACTGCTCACTAGACTGCAGCTCAAGGACACCACATGTACAGTGCATATAGGCTATTATGATTATAACATATTTGAAATAAATAAATGTATGTATACATGTAAAGCAAACTTAAATTGGGGATTTAAGTATATATATATATATATATATATATAAAAATTGATAGATATGTGTGTGTGTGTGTGTGTGTGTGTGTAGAAATATATAAAAAAATTTGACAAAAGTAATAAAATTTGATGAAAATCATGACATTAATTTTGAATTGTGGTTCATCAGAAATCTTAATAAACGAACACAAAAAATAAAGCAAGTAAACAAGCATGATGAGGCTTCGAGACAAAAATTTTGTCGAGGAACATTTTAAAACAATCACTGTATACAGGTGTTTTATGTAAGGTTAAAAAAACCTTCTACACCTGTTGACAGGTATTTTGTTCCATTCTTCATGGGAAAGTTTCCTTTAACTTGTCTGGGATAGTTTTGTTTGTTCGCTTGTTTTTATCATTATTATTTTCAATCAAAATTCAAAAGCAATATTTTGTTTCACAATATGGATCCCTCAGCTGTCAGTGAAATAAGTTAAAATTGACAAAAGTAACAAATAAAAATTCTCTGAAATTCATTACATTGGTTTTGAATCAACAGATATAATAAAAGCAAACACACAAAAAATAAAGCAAGTAAACAAGCATGATGGGGCTCCAAAGCTGAAATGTTGTTGAGCAACACTTTGAGACAATCACTGCTGTCAGGTGTTTTCTGTAACATCCAATCAGACATCTGCATCTGTTGACAGGTATTTTGGACCACTGTTCATGGGAAAGAGACTCTAATGTGCCTGGGACAGTTTTGTTTGTTTGTTTTTTAATAATTATCATTTCTAACCACAAATCAAAAGGGACATCTTATAATTTTGTACATTTTTATTTATTATTAGTTTCTTTAGTTTCTCTAGTTGAATTACCATTGTGAATTTAGTCTTTCTTTAATTGGAGGTTATGAATAATGTTTAGGAGACTGTATGTAAAAGAACTGTTAATGAACTCTGTCTAGTCATAAATGGTCTTTGTGTGTCTCTTGGTGCTTGTCCATACTGCCAGCCATCATATAGGCTCCAGTTAGAGGTGAAAGAGGGTTTAGTGAGTTAAAGGGAATGATTAGAAGTGCAAAATGTGCATCTCAGTGCTTCTTACCTGATGACGAGGCCAGCATGTTGTTCAAGAACATTCTTCTATTGCTGACTGTCATGACCTTTTCCCTTCTGTTTAAGCATGTAGCCTGTTAGCACCCACTGTTCACTGTTAGCCAAGATTTTCTTTGCTTGCAATGGGAAAAAAATTCGGCCAATGGCATAAGCAAAATTTTCTTGATAAGATTTCTTGAAATAAGATGCATTGCCTTAAAACAAGTTCCTATATCTCACTGAAATGTTTCTCTTTAAGTAATTTTGTCTTATTTTGAGTGTGATGAGATATTGTGATAAAAGTATACTTTGTAAGATTTGAGTTTTTGCAGTGTAAAAGGAGAGCAGAAGAAAGAGTTATATCTTAATTACCTGTTCAAGTCCTATGTTTGAATATTTTAGAGTTTTTTATGTAATCAGTTCAATGGAAAGACTGATGTGCACATCATTGAAAACTAGTATGTATTTAAGCTGGTAGTATGGAGGCATGGGTAGACTGGAGGTAGAGTAAAAACCTCCAGGTGGAGTATTTAGCTGCAAATACTACATCAACTGGAAACATGTCAGTAGCAAAGAGCATCAAACTAATGTCGGAGGTCAGGGACAGGAATAAGAATCCCAGCGTTTCATAAATCTTGTGCAGTATGTGTGCAGACATCTTGCCTAGATATAACAGTTAAGACGTTTCTATCTGTGCAGCAGTGCAGTTCAAAGTCTGTCACAGTTCTGTCCTAAAATAAAAAAAGTTGCACTAAAAAAGTTGTAGAGTTGCTTAATATGTTCAAAAAGTCTGAATTAAAGTTTGTGCACAGAAACTGGGGAAAACCTGGAATCTTAAGGTGGAATTGAGGACAGAAGGTGAGCTGGACTGAGGGGCCCCTGACATGTTTTACACCAGAATATCTCACTGTCACGCTCTCGCCCAAAACCAGCAAGAAGTTTCCTGGTTTGAACCTTGACTGGGTCCTTCCTAACCCTGCCCCCTAACCCTTGGTCCTTCCTGTGTGGGGTTAACATGTTCTCCCCATGCAGATGTGGGTTCACTCCAGGTCCTCCATCTTCCTCTCACAGCCCTAAAACAAGCTTGTGAGCTTCATTCATTTCTCTAAATTCTGTAGAAGTGGATGTGAGCATGATTGGTTGTTTGGCCCTGCGGTGGTCTGGTAACTGGAGGTTCTGGTTCTACAGGGTCTGGTATCTGGAGGTCATCCCATTCCTCCCATGCTTTCCAGTAGAAGACAGTTAAACTCAATGTCTCCTCTATGTGAGCAGGATCTCATCATCACTTGTGTGAAGCTGGGTGATATGGAGATTGCCATAAGTATTGGCTCACCTGCCCTGACTCACATATGAGCATAAGTAACATCCCATTCCTAATCCATCGGGTTCAGTATGACGTTGGTCCACCTTTGCAGCTAGAACAGCTTCAACTCTTCTAGGAAGGCTGTCCACAAGGTTTAGGAGTGTGTTTCTGGGAATTTTTGACCATTCTTCCAGAAGCACACTTGTGAGGTCACACCGATGTTGGACGAGAAGGCCTGGCTCTCAGTCTCCGCTCTAAATCATCCCAAATATGTTCTATCGGGTTGAGGTCAGGACTCTGTGCAGGCCAGTCCAGTTCCTCCACACCAGACTCTGCATCCATGTCTTTATGGACCTGCTTTGTGAACTGGTGCACAGTCATGTTGGAAGAGGAAGTTGACATGAAGGTAAACTTGGCCTGTTAAACCTAAAATTATGTTTTGAACCAGGCTGTAAACATGTTTACTTCTGCTGTACACATGTTTATTTCTGCTGAGAAGTTGGTCTTTTTATGGGGATAGACCCCTTTTGGAGCTATCCCCTAGTGGTTGAGGGGGGTACTGCAATTTTCCAGACTTCACTTTTCTCGCCAGAGGATGTCTCTTGGTTCAAGCTCATGAAAGATGATGCATGAAGATGAAAACTGTCCAATGATCTGAAGAAATCATCGACTCTGCTTCCTATGAACTGAAGAAAAAGGTAACCTACCAGTTAGTGGGCAGTTCAGAAGCCAGCTTACTGGTTCTGTGATGACAGAGGGAGCATTCATAGGTGGCGTATTCAAAACACTATAAAGTCACTACACCAAAACACTTCAAATACATTCGTATTTATGAGCACTGCTGTCATCCACATGGTATCACTTTTACAGAAGGATTTTCTGATTTGAACAAGGTGATGAAAAAACCCAGTACAGCAGCATGGTTCTGCAGCTCCATGGTTCTACAGACCCATTACTGGTTAGAACATCTGGCACATTACAATGAATCAACTACCGGGACAGAGAATGAGCCAAACCCTCAGACTTTATTCAGGTAACAGTCAAAAACACTGCAAAGTTCAGTGCGTTGAATGTTTGATGTGCGGCTGTTGATCTCCACGCACCCATCCATCGTCTAGACCTGCTCATCCCACCGCACAGTGGTGGGGGGCGGGAGTCTAACCCAGCAGCTACCAGGCGAGAGGCAGGGGACGTCCTGTACAGGTCACCAGTCTATTATCGCACCAATTTTCTATTTCAGTTAGATATTTAGGTGATCTTAACCTGATCTGCAAATCCATGCTCTTCATTTATGACCTACATTCTACTGTATGTTGTAAATGGGACACGATGCAGTGCATGTTACTGTTTTTTAATGCACGAAATATATCCATATTTCAGCTCTAATATGAAGGAAAATAAGTAGAAGCCAGCTTTATCTTTGCTTTCATGTAGTTTTTGAATGACCGCGTTTACATCAGACTTTTAATTCTAAATAAAAGTTAATTCCACTTAAAGAAGATAACAAAGACCATGTAAACCCTTTTTACGAATGACAACGATGACTCTGAATAAAACTTGAGGGCCCGTTTATAGTTGCTATTGGCGACGGGTCCGTGAATGTATCATTGCTGGCACTCGTTTCGCGTTGACGCGAGGTAACGTGTCACGTGTGCATGGTGCAATATTGACTTGAACACTAGAGGTGCTCATGGGTAGAAAAGCATTAACTCAAGATCAAAGGTAAACACAGCAGCGAGTTGTTTGGATGAGCGCCGCTCAGACCTTTTCCACAACCACCGGCGTCTTTGTTATGTTTCCTCCCTGTAGCAGAGTCACAATCGCTCGTGCTGCAACAGTTAGTGGAAATGCACAGGAAATACGCTGTGACCGGCAGACTGGCCTTTTCAGCCAAAGTGCTGCGTAGTCCTCCTAGCGGAGACCTCCCTGTGCTCCTCACTTGCTGCAGCAAGTACAGATCTGGGCATGAAAAAGTTCCTAATTTTTCTGCCAGAAGTGGTGCAGTTATAGTGCACTATCACTGGCTGAACGATTTGTCCCGCGAATACGTCATCACGCACGGCGTCCAAACTTGGTGTGTGGAAACATCCTTGTTCTGTGCATTCATTTATGCTCTGAAATCGTTTCCCCTGGGCACACAGGCGTTTCTCTGTGTGATTGAATTAGCAGACAAGTCGCTGGTAAGTGGCTGGTAAGTGGCTGGCAGTCGGCTGAAAGGGGAACTTTTTCATGCCCAGATTTGTATGTCCACAAGCGTTCCAAATGCTGACGCATGCGTCCACAGCATTTTGAACGAAGTGGTTGTTTCATTCTTATTTCTATTCCAAACAAAAGAATTTCTCTGTCATGTAAACCTTTGATTCCACTCTAAATAATTTTAGTCATTCTGTGCATGCTCCTTCTCTTGTTCTGTTGCTATGGCGACTGTCGCAACGCACACGTAACAAGCCTTGGACTTGAGCCAGCAGGCAGAAATGAAGTAGTACATTCATGTAACTTGTAGTTGCTGCTACAAAACTACAATCAAAATACAGTGAAAATCTGTGTTATGTGGTTTTCATGTCATAGCCGAAATGAAAAAGAGCAGAAACCTGGTCTGTTTACTTCCATGTAGATGTAAATGAACATAAATACATCATGTTCGCCCCCCGTCCAATCAGAGCCCTTCCCAACCCCCAGATCTAAAGTGGAATTAAATGAATGTGTTTTTCATATAAACATTAATTCAGAATTATTATTTCCATTTAAACACAAAGAATGATTTAATTAGGAATAATTCATTCCGAATTAAAAAAACAAGTTACTGTGGCCAATAGTGGATGAAGTTTTATGATTGTTTCCATGTTCAAATACTATGAGCTGACTTTCAGATGTTTTGCTTTCCGATTGCGTAGTTTGTTTTCCATGTACAGCTACATGCCTCCGACTAACTTACCAGACTACAGCGTAGGGTCAACAGCCAGAGTATCCTGATGAACAGACCATGGACCGTGTTAGGCAGTTACAACAGCTGCGAGCCAGGGAGAGGTTTCCCGAAATGACCGTTGCAACTACAAGAGAACCCAGCTCATTGAGTGGACAGGGTCGAAATCAGCTCCTTCACCACAAGGAAATAATGGAGCAAGAATTAAATTAACCAGGCCCGGCGTTTCTGGTTTTACTTTGGTGTTCAAACCAGATGCAGTTTTCACCAAAATGTGTCTAGTATGAGCAGCACTAGAGGCACCCAGATGGATTTTGTTGTGTTTTCTTCCTTTAGGTCGATAATTCAACAGTTAAGTGATGTTGACATTCTGCTGTTCGGCTTCTGATGTCCACAAATCAGCAGCTACCTGCAGTTAAAATCGGACAAATTGGAACTTAAATCAGGGTCACGCGTCCTGGAAACCCTGGAAAATGATTGAACATTTTTTTAGTCATGGAAAACACATGGAAAATGAGGAAGAGTAAAATGTCCAGCAAAATCTCGAGTTGTCCTGGAAATGATTTTTCGGCTTTGTCTCGGTTTCGCTGCTCTGTCACTGTTTGTCGCTGCTTCATCTCGGCTTCGTTGCTGCTTCGTCACTGTTTCGTCGCTGTTTTGTCGCTGCTTCGTCTCTGCTTCGTTTCTGTTTTGTTTCTGCTTTGTGCTGTTTCATCGCTGCTTCATCTCGGCTTCGTTGCTGCTTCGTCACTGTTTCCTTCGTCACTGCTTCGTTTCTGTTTTGCACTGTTTCGTCGCTGCTTCATCTCTGCTTCGTTTCTGCTTTGCGCTGTTTCATCGCTGCTTCATCTCTGCTTCGTCTCTGCTTCGTTTCTGTTTTGCGCTGTTTCATCGCTGCTTCATCTCTGCTTCATCGCTGCTTCGTCTCTGCTTCATTTCTGCTTTGCGCTGTTTTGTCACTGCTTCATCTCTGCTTCATCGCTGCTTCGTCTCTTTGCTTTGCGCTGTTTCATCGCTGCTTCATCTCTGCTTCGTTTCTGCTTTGCGCTGTTTCATCGCTGCTTCATCTCGGCTTCGTTTCTGCTTTGCGCTGTTTCATCGCTGCTTCGTCGCTGCTTCGTTTCTGCTTCTTCGCTGCTTCGTCTTTGCTTCATCGCTGCTTCATCTCGGCTTCGGTTCTGTTTTGTGCTGTTTTGTCACTGCTTCATCTCGGCTTTGGTTCTGTTTTGCACTGTTTCGTCGCTGCTTTATCTCGGCTTCGTTGCTGCTTCGTCACTATTCCGTCACTGTTTCGTTGCTGCTTCATCTCTGCTTTGCCGCTGCTTCCTCGCCGCTTCCTCGCTGCTTCTTCGCTGCTTTGCCGCCTCTTTGTTGCTGCTTCGTCTATGCTTCGTTGCTGCACAAAATAAAAGCTACAATTGTAGAACATTTCTCCAAAAGCTTGGGGTGGAATTTATTAGTCTATGTTGTGATAACTTGACTCGCAGCTGGAAAAGTCCTGAAAATATCCTGGGAAATTCCTGGAAAATAACTTAAACTGTTGCACCAGACTGAGCCATCTCTGAGATTAAACAGCAGGGTGATCCTGAAACCCTGTTTGGTCCTGAAGGAATTAACACGATCAGTGACGAGAGGGGAACTGGTTCACTAAACCATGTCTAAGCAGGCATCTTCACCTACAGTGGAAAGCAGGCATGTTTGGGCCTTATCTGGCTTACTTTTGGCTCAGTTATGGCACTGCCAGAACTGAGCTAAATACGAAGACAAATTACAGCAATTTGCTTTAGGGCCACATGTGGCTGCGTCTTGGCTGTCAACACTGTAAGTCCAGGCAAAACATGCGCTGAAGAAAACTTCAGATGTGGGCCATATTTGGGCCAAACATTTTTTGCTATCTGGGCATCAGGAGCACTATTTGCTGGTCAAACACCCAGAACAGATTCTGGAGTCAATCTTCTTTCTCATTTTAATGGCATTCAGCTCTGCAGATCCTAAAAACATGAACTCTGATTCACAAGATCATCTGTCCAAATGTAACTGCATCACAGAGTAAACATAATACCAACAATAACCTTCTAAAGGATTAACTGCAAAAACTCAGTCTTACCAAGTGTGTTCTTCTATTTATCTAGTCAAAAGATCTCATCACACTCAATATAAGACGTAATCACCTAAAGACAAACATTTCAGTGAAATATAGGAACTAGTTTTTGCATTTTACCAACAAAAACAAAAACAAACTTTTGCTTATATTAAGCAAAATAATTCTGCCAATAGAACAAGTGAAATTTTCTCGATAAGATTTCTTGAATCTTACGTATATTTAGTGTGATGAGATACTTTGACTAGAAATTTGAAAATATACAGTACTTGGTAAGAGTTTGAGTTTTGTAGTGTTCACATGAGATTTTTCCAGTGTTCCCAGTAGCACCATTTGTATCATTAACCAGTACAGCCCAAACGATCGATGTGTTATTATATACAGTATATGCAGTCAGCACTTAATGGTATCATAAACCACTAAATTAGCCAACACATTCAGCAAGTATTTTTAATTTCAACACTTAAAATATATCTAAAAACAAGTACTTTTACTTAAGTAAAAAATGTTTCACTGTCTAATTGTTACTGGTTTATGACTTTTCTTGGAGGAAGCTGAGCTTGTAGTTTTTCCCCAGCTGTACGTATCTGCATGTTTTAGTTTAACGTGGATGTTAACAGTAGTTCAGCTTTGATTTTTTTCAAGTTAAAGTTGCTTCACATAAGCACCAGAAGTCACCCGAATGTCTGCGCTGCTGATAGTTTTTATGCCACTTCCAAAAAATGTGTTTTTCTAATTAACAATGTTTTCTTGTCCAGTGAATAAAAAGAGATAATCTCCTTTCTTGTTCCTCACATGTCTAATCCAGAAACTTTCTGCAGTAATTACTGTTTTTTAAAGACGCTTTCATCTGAAGCCATTTAGAAAAGCTGGGCTCTTGTTTTATCCAGTAGATTCAGCGTTGGTCCATGAAGCTGCCTGCCAGCTGCATGTTTGATCAAACAGTTTCATGTCCCTCCTCCAGGGCTTTGAACCCACATCGTGCCCTTTTGGCCCAGTACTCAAGCCTCCCACTCCTCGGAGCAGTGCCCACTCTTCATAATCCATCTGAGTGTTGTGTTCTTCTGTGCACAATTAATCATTTTTATGAAGGAGTCTAAAAAAAAACAAGTTAAAACACCTCAGCATGGTAATTATCTCTGACTCCGCTAACACCAGCATCCCCCTGCATCTGTGGCACCCGGGTGGTAATTTGGTGGAGAACTGAATGCACAAACGGCTAGTCTGTCCTGCTCTTTGCGTTTCAGATCCTTCTGCATGTGGATCGAATCAGAATTATCCACTAATTGACTATTTACAGGGTTCCAGAAAAGCCCTAATGGACTTGATATTAAATCCCCCTTAGATATTTAAAGTGTCTTTTTGGAGTGGCTTTTCTTTTTTTTTTACAAGAAGGCCAATTTAAGCCCATCAGTGTGTCAGAATGGAGCGGCCAAGCCCAGGCGGCTGTTAGGTGGGATTATGGGACGACAGTAAGGAAGGGCAGTGCGACGCAGGAGAGAGGGGAGCAGCCAGATCTCCGCTCAATGACTTCCAGATGGACTTTAATGCCCAGGTTCTCTGAGTGGAGATACATGCACAGCTTGGTTAGCTTGTGCTCCATGAGGGGCTTAAACGTGACTTCTTTATAATGAGATCGACTGGCTTTTATGTGGAAAGTCAGATAACATAAATTTCAATGCACCATTAAAGCTTTGACTAAAAACTTGGCCTGTTAAACCAAAGTCAGGGACCTTTGGTGTAAACCTAAGTTTGCCTTTAATGTCAGCAGTACCTCACTTTCAAAAGGTTGTTTTTGGAGCAACGTTTCAGAGCTTTAAAAGTATTATTAATACTTGTATTAAGGATATATTATGAAGTAAAATATCGTCTTTGTCCCATGTTGTTTACAGATATGGTTGGCCCCAGCAGGAGTCCACCTCTGCTCTCTCCTTCAGTTAAAAAGATGAAGTCTGAAACAGGAGAAGAAGAAGAGGCCTTTATCGTACGGTTTTTATCAGTAGAAATTTGTGTTCTGTGTCATTTGTATAATAACTTTTAAGTAAGAAGTCTTGTAAAAGTAAGCATTATTGTTTTATCAAATATTACTCTTACCGTATAGAAAATGTTTCATGTGTGCAATCAAACATGTTTTACAGAGGCAAATATATTTTGAGAGAAATTACTTTTTATTTATGAGATTTTTACCTATTTTCTTTTTTCTATTCAGTTTTGGGAAAGATTTTGTTGTCAATAACTCCATTTTCACTAAAAGCCAACATCCTGTGTTTCCTTCAATAGGTTTTCTGTGCCAGCGTTGTATGTCGATGACACATTTCTGTTATTTAGTCATTTAGTCATTTCAGATCCTTTGGATAATTTTCTAAATAATTCAGTGGTTAACATTGATTGGTGTGTGATGTGAAATTTGACAGCAGTAAAGTCAGTTTAATCTCAACTGAAGTTGATTCCACTTCTACAAACATGTATGAAAAGACAGCCGTTTTATTTTTAACACCATGTTGATTCATAAGTTGTCAAATAAAAACATGTCATTTAGAATGAAATAAACTGCAGAATATGTTTTGTGAAGGAGTTTTAAAGCAATAAAAACCCTCTGAAGCTTTGCTTGCTACAGGACCATGTGATTTTTATCTGGCAGCGTTCAGCTCAGGATTTGTTGGTTTTAGGGGAAGATTTCCGAGAAGAATCAGTTCATGTTCCTTTCACCAGATTTGCTTTAGTTTGAGTCATGATCGCATGTTGACACTATCATAGGTGCAACGTTCTGGTTCTGTTGGGCACAGCAGAGGATCCAAAATCAAATCAAACTGTATTTATAAAGCACCATTCATGCCAAAGCAGTGCGAAGTGCTTTACTTTGTCTGCAGTCCTGCAGCATTGGGTTGGTGCTCCCTTAAAGCTGCCAGTTAATACCTACTTTTCAGACACACTAGATTTAAGTTATATATTATCAACATAATCATTACCTAAGCCTTAAAACTGCTTAAATAAAAAAAAAAAACCAACAAAAAACAAGGCAAGGCAAGTTTATTTGTATAGCACATTTCATGTACAGAACAATTCAAACAAAACAAATAAAAATAAACAAATGAACTGAGAAAAGTCAAGCCTGCAGCTGCCAAGATGCCACTTGCCAGCAGTTTTGCCATATTTCAGAGCTGCAGCATCACTGGAGTGCCCAAAAGCACAAGGTGTGCAATACTCAGAGACATGGCCAAGGTAAGAGAGGCTGAAAAACCACCACCACTGAACAAGACACACAAGCTGAAATGTCAAGACTGGGCCAAGAAATATCTCAAGACTGATTTTCTGAGGTTTTATGGACTGATAAAATGAGAGTGAATCTTGATGGGCCAGATGGATGGGCCCGTGGCTGGATCGGTAAAGGGCAGAGAGCTCCAGTCCGACTCAGATGCCAGCAAGGTGGAGGTGGGTTACTGGTATGGGCTGGTATCATCAAAGATGAGCTTGTAGGGCCTTTTCGGGTTGAGGATGGAGTCAAGCTCAACTCCCAGTCCTACTGACAGTTTCTGGAAGACACCTTCTTCAAGCAGTGGTACAGGAAGAAATCAGCATCCTTCAAGAAAAACATGATTTTCATGCAGGACAATGCTCCATCACACGCATCCAAGTACTCCACAGCGTGGCTGCAAGAAAGGGTCTAAAAGAAGAAAAACTAATGACATGGCCTCCTTGTTCACCTGATCTGAACCCCATAGAGAACCTGTGGTCCCTCATCAAATGTGAGATTTACAAGGAGGGAAAACAGTCCACCTCTCTGAACAGTGTCTGGGAGGCTGTGGTTGCTGCTGCACGCAATGTTGATGGTGAACAGATCAAAACACTGACAGGATCCATGGATGGCAGCTTTTGAGTGTCCTTGCAAAGAAAGGTGGCTATATTGGTCACTGATTTGTTTTTGTTTTGTTTTTGAATGTCAGAAATGTATATTTGTAAATTTTGAGCCGTTATATTGGTTTCCCTGGTGAAAATAAACAATTGAAATGGGTATATATTTGTTTATTGTTAAAGTTGTACTTCCGTGGTCATTTCATTAATATTTCTGTGTTCTCCATTATTATTGAATGCATTCTGCATCGTTTCTGTTAAAAAAACCTTCTGGTTGCTTTTAGTATCCAGACTGTATTTGGACTACTAATACAGTACTAGAAGAGAGGCTTGTGGTCCAACGGCAGGCCTTCCAGGTCCTTCTCATGAATTTCCGTCTGATTGGCTGCCTCCCATCAGTGTATGAAGGAAGCTCCGCCCTCCGCTCTTATTTCGCTACAGACAGGAAATAGAGCCGACAAACAAGTTTGTTCCATCATGCTAACAAACAGTTAGCTTATTAGCTTCCTCACTCCGAACTACAGTCGGCCGTCTTTACTTCTTAGTGTGTAGTGGAGGGTTACCTGCCTTCCAATGGACAGATAGAAACCCCACGTGGGATACGCATTTGCAATGTTACGTAGAGGCAGGCTGTTCCCCATTCGCTCTTCTCTTCGTATTGTTTCTGTGATGAGGAAGAACAGCCGACTGGGGGAACGCAACGCTAGCAAGTCAGCATGTGTAAGTAAACAAGGGGAAACCCTCCGTATTTCAGAAGGAGCAAGTTAAACGGGTTTTCAGGAAGGAGGCCCTTAAGTTGCCTAATAAACCTGATATAGGGTGTTGATGTCATTAGGGTTTGTTGTTCTCCAACTCTATGACTCTTGCGTTGACCCAGTCCACGATGGGATTATTTCTTTTGCAGTGGTCTGATATGACCGACTTGAGGTTTATTTGTTCTGCCTTTTCTTTTTGTGATCTTTTAAGATGTCCTGATGTTTCTTTTCGCATTCTTTCCTGTGTTCATCAAAACGTGTCAAGGTAAACTACAACTCCTTTAAAAAAATCTCTTGTCATTAAAAAAAGAACTTTGATACTTGAAATTACAAAGAAGACTAAATGAACCTAGATATGCTATCATCTGAATCCTGTTCCAGAAAGCAGGTTTAACAAACTGACTGTGATCAGAAACTGTGAGCTTCGGTTCCAGATGAGCTGATTTGACTTACTAATGCATTTAATGCAGTCTGTGTTACAGGCACAATTTACGTTTGCACTGATTAAACCGATGCACACGTCAGAACTTATTGACTTTGTTGCAATTAGGGTTGCAAAGGAGAGGAAAATTTCCAATAAATTTATGGTAAATTTCCAGAAATACTCCATGGGAAGTTAAGCTGGGGAATTTTGGAAATATTCTAAATTGGAAACTTTTAATGGGAATTAGGGAAATTAAAGGTTGAATATGGAGTATGGACAGAACAGCGACATCACGTGTGTCTAGGCTGTAGTTGCAACGGCAGAAAAACAACTCCAACCGTTTGGTTGCCAGGCTCGCTGCCGATACGGCAAGTGACCAACAGCCTGCAGCATGTCCAACATGTAATGCAGAGGAGTTTATGGGCTTTATGCACAGCTCCAGTACTTCCTGGACTTAATACTGCACCTTTGTTTCCTGTCTTACATGATTGGATGAACTAATTGATCCAGCTGTGTCTGACTATTTGCTTAGGTCAGACACACACACACACACACACACAAAAAGTTGGATTTGGGTTGGGGTTGGATGTCCGACTCCGCCCACTTTACTGTTTTGAGTAATTTATTCTAAGCCTTCCTTCTATCCTGAAGCCCTAACCCTAACCATCCTATCTGATGGTTTAGATATCATTTAATCTTGAAATCACGCTTTATTAGGGGTGTGTCCTTTTGATTGACAGGTGGCAGGCCAACTTAATGGTTAATGTGATTGTGTTTATGTGCAGGAGAGGCGTTTCATTATGGATCAGATTGCATAGATCCACAGGAAAAGGGTTTACTACAGCCAGGTCCTGTTCACACAGGATGATTTTTAGTATGAATTTGTCTATTTACCCCAGATCTTGTGCTCGGTTGGGCAGCAGCAGCAACCAGTCTGTTGCAAAGTTGTGGTCTTTATATTGTAAAAAACCATCAGAATAAGAAGTCCTCGGGCCTTTATAAGCTTTTACGAGGACATAATGTCTGAACTTCACTCTGTCTTTCCAAGTAACATGATTTAAATTCACATTAAAAATCTGGATCTCTGTGATTTGCTGCTCATGTATTAAAGGCTTCCCTGTTTTTTTCTGTAGGTTTATATGTGAACAAGAAAAGTTTGCTAATCTTGGCACGCAGACTGTGATGATTTATTAATCGTATCAATAAAAAAAAACCTGGCTGTTGCCAGAAAGGAATGTCAGTATCAGATAAATCTGTTAAACCATGTATTAAGTACAATAGTGCATTTTTAAAACTTGCTTTGTGAAATATTTCCACGATTTGGCCAAGTTGCAGTCAGAGGCTGAAACACCTGGGGAGTATTCCAGGTAGTGGGTTATTACTGATTATACTGTATGTGGTAAACTCTGAGTATGTTAACCGTGAGATGAGGGAAACTGAGTCCCCCGTTCTAGAAAGAGGGGTATCTGAAACTATCACTCACCATGGTAACAGACGTTACTAGTGTCATGAACTAGCATGGATGCACATCGGGGAAGTACAATGTAATACTGTTTAAGCTATAGAAATATACTGAATGGTGTTTCAAGTAAATTATGGACGCTACCGAATCAGGACAATTCGATTACATTGGACGAGCAGTATGGAGGAGTATTGACAAGTTTTGTGGACTTTTATGGACCTTTTTGTTTCAGGCGCCGGTGAAAATGAAGTAGAAAATGACGGCTCATCATTCTGTGAAACCCTGAGTTTCTACTGTATCCTGCAGCTGTCAGACATGGATTATCTGTACTAACGTGCTTACAAAGATTTAAAAAAGAGGAATTACGTAATACACAACAATAACAAAGATAGTTAGAGGACTTTTCATAATTTCAGCATTTATGATCTATCTTTCTTTACTAAAAACCTCTTCATATCGCCCTTATGCTTGAATAAAAACTTCCAATCAGGTGAAATAACAAGCTTTTTGTCATTGGTTGCCATATTGAATCCAGGTATCAGGGCTCCATTGATGATGGTTTTTTTGTGGTTCCCAAAGATAGTCAGAGTTGATTGAACCAACTCAAAGCAACTTTTCTGAAACTAAAAACTCAGAGTTGCTCAGTTCAGAGTAATTTAACCCAGAGTTTCTTTTTAAACTTAGTTTATTGAACCCCGTGCCTGGAATACCCCTCTGGTGGTCTATTTAGTGCCTATACCAACTAGTTTCTGTTGTTCAAACACAACCCCACTTAGTTTAGGCTACTTCTGATTTCTGAGTCTGATAAATGCTGCTTGTCCAAAAATCTGAACCTACTCCGTTTACTACCCTTTTGGGTTTTTACAAGACAAAAGCTATGACAAAAAATTTTGGATTAATTTTCTCAACTCATTCAGTCAACTTCAATCAAACTACTAAATATATTCAAGTTATTGTTACCTTTTAACGGTCATAGCTAGCCTACAACTTTTTTTTTTTAATCAAAACAATTCTTTAAAAAAAATAATACATCCAGAGAACATCTAACGGGGTGCAGAATAAAAGTATTAATTTTATTGAATTTTTTTGTATAGCATATAAATAATTGTTAGCAATTTTGAAGGGTCCAAAATATATACGTAAATATTTACATCTGATTACCATGCCAAAGTCTAAAGGATTCTGCACCATTAGCATTAGCTCAGGAGTTGCTAGCTCAACTGCTCTTTGTAGAAATGGCATCTTCGTTGCCTTACATTTATGAAATTCAAGTGGCAAAGTATGTGGGTGAAGGTAGCAAAGAGGCTCAAAAACCCTGTGGGGGTTGCTGCTTTTCTTTAGACATGTGTGTTAAACATTTGCTAATTAATGGTTAGCCAGTACTGTAATGTTGCTAATGCTAATTGAGTATTGAAATGTGGGTGCACCACCTACTGGTGGGGATGAAATTAAACTTGTTGCTATCACCTAAACCAATTTAATTAAATGATGTTTCTTATTTTAAGAATAAAAAAAATGCTATTTTTCATATGAGAAATGTTTAGCAGCTTTTCCCCTCTCTTTTTCATGTCAATTTTAAATGTACTTCGATAACTAAAAGCATTTATTTAGATGTCACCCTGTGCTTGAAAGGTTACATACCCTCCCATTAAGGAAAAGGCTGAATTCACAATAGTAATTCAAATAACAAGAAACTGAAAAAAAGTGATAATAAATTTTTTTAAAAATTGACAAAATTATGATTTAATAAAATTAATTTGATTTTGAATTATGGTTTTAAAAATAATTAAAAAACAAACAAAGAATACTGTCCCAGACAAATTAGAGCACCTTGCTGATGAACAGTGGACCAACATACCTGTCAACAGGTGCAGACGCCTTATTGAACATTATAGAAAACACCTGATTGCAGCGATTGCCTCAAAGTGTCGCTCAACAACATTTTAGCTCAGGAGCCCGATCACCCGTGTTTGCTTGTTATATTTTTTGTTTGTTTTTAACATTTCTGTTGAAACATCCTTGAAAATCAGTGTCATGATGTTCATATAATTTTTTTATCCATTATTACTTTGTTCAATTTCCATTTATTTCACCATCAGCTCATTTTTTTCTGTCTTTAATGAAAGGGTATGTAAACTTCCAAGCACAACTGTATTATACAGTATGAAAAATAGCTTAGTTGATGTGTTTTTTTTTTCTTAGCCATAAAATTGGTGACATCATGTGATCAAAATGGCATTTAAAGAGTTGGTCATTTTAATCAGGAGTGAAGTTATAGAATGATTTGAGGGTTTGTGTTTTTAAAGGTATTCAACTATTTTTCTAGTGATATTCTTTCTTACAAGAAATCTTTCTGTAGGGGTAAGTACCATGGTGGCCTGAAAGGAATAAAGAAGTCCACGATTACCCACAAGGTTTAAGTGTTCAGTTTTCCTGTTTAAATAAAAGTTAAGAAAAATAGAGAAAAAAAAATATTAATAGGAATTATGACAAAATTGCAGTTTTTGCTAATGGGAGAAAATATGGCAACCAGTCAGAGCATGATCATGTTTATTTATCATGTGCAAAAATATTCAATATATTCCAAAAATCTCCAATTTATATGCAACAAAGAGACGAAGCATCATGTGAGGAATCACAAACACATAATACAAACTCTCCTTCACCCTGTCATCCTCCTCCTCACCCGTCACCCTCACTGCTGTCCAGGCTGTTTGTGTTTGCAGTCCTTGAAGGATTTTGTCGTGTGGGAGCAGGACTTGAGTGCAGCTCGTTACCTGCCCCGGTTTAACTCGAGATTCTGAACTTCCCGTCCGGTTCTGCCTGATGTTGCTGGTTTTCTTTCCCCGTTCAGCGTTGTGAGTTTGGAGAGTCTATGGCTCAGTTTTACTCTCACATCATGTTTTCTGTTATAATTATAGATGTCCAATAATATCGGCCTACCGATATTATCAGACAATATTGGCATTAAAATGTGATATCAGAAAATTTGGGTATCGATTTTTACTATTTAATGACAACAAAAACTCGTGGCCATGCATCACTTAAGGGGTAAAAAAATATCCATACACTAAAATATCACGATATTTTGTGTTGAGATATCGTATTGATTATTAAAAAGATCTCGTTCTGTTACAAAATTTCATGAGATCTTGCAGGTTAATTAGTTCATCATGTATAAATGTCCCTGATGTTGTGGAAGAACTTCATTTCCCAGCATTTCTTTCAGAGTCATGTGACTACGGCGCAGCTGCTGCTGCTACAGACTGACTTGCTTTGAAGCTGCTTATAATATGTCTGGTTTTAAGTTGTTGGTGAAGTTGTCAGAAACATTATAATAACCCACATGTTGGCTTGTTGCATAGATTTGTATCAGTTGATATCGGATATCTGAAATTAAGGATTGGACAATATCGCTGTGTTGGATATCGGTAAAAAAGCCAATATTAAACATCCGTAGTTATAATAATGTTTTCTACTTGATGTAAGTGGCAGATTGTGTTTAAATGACGAGTCTATTGTATGATGATTTATAAAACGCAATCTCATTTTTGGCACATTGCAAATAAACAAGACTAAAAGGAGTTTTTACGCTTGTTTTCTCTTTTAAAGGCTACATGTTTGTCACTGTCAACAAATCCCTTCATCCCTAATTCCTTGATCAGCTCATTAATGGCTTTCTCATCAAGCAGCCACTGTCACCAGAAACAATCCACCAGATGTGCTCAAATCTGTCAGCCTTCATCAAACAGGCTTATTATACATTTAAAACACATGTAGTGTTGATGCTTGGATCTCGGTGCATCGGCCCTGAACTCATCCCTCCCCATGTTAAAGACACAAGGACATTGTGACAACAACAGATTACCTCAACAAGTCTCTATAATGCTTTACGATTGGTCCAGAGCTCGAAACGTTGCAGTGACATTATCTCACGTTGTTCAGTGCAAGACTGGAAATCACAACAGAAACAAGAACAAGCTTTCAGCTTCCAGGTATCAGAGGGGGATTGCCCCTGCCGTGTTTCAGTCTGGGTTTTTTTTTTTTTTTTTGGGGGGGGGGGGGCATTGACAATAATAAAATAAATAAAAAAGTTGGAGGTCTGTAAATATGGTCAACTTTTATTGCTTTTTTTTTTCTGTAAAGTTGCCTCCAAGTCTCATTCTATGGTTGTTTCACATCAGTGGCGGAGCTAGACTTTTACACATGGGGGGTCCAGACCTTATCGGCTTTATCAGGGGTTATACATACAGGAGATGATGGTTTTCCTCTCTAACACTGCTGGGATAACTGTGGTCACATCAGAGAGACACGAGAGATAAAACATCTTTCCATCAATAATCTGGATCAGCAGGTGGAAATAAATGCAACACATTCAGGAAGCTCCATTTAAGGTAACTTGGTGGTTTTGGGTGCAATATGTGGACCTGGATGTGGTTGCAGTTCTGGTCTACTGTCTGGTGTTGGTGGTAAACTGTATCCTGGGTCTGGGGTCTGTCTTCACCTGATCTGGATCCGTCCTCTTTACTAAACCAGAGTGGTGTCTGGATATATTTCTCCACATTTTCATGCCGTAGCTACTTTAAACCAGCAAGCAGCATTGCTAACCTCCTGTTTAGCTGAAACTGGAGCCGTGTCTCAAACCGCACGATTGCCTGTGTGCACTGTGTACTTTGTTTGTAGTGCACACTATTGTCGCTAAATGCTGACCTTAATAGAGCGCTGCACTTACCGGACGTGACGGACTAGCATTGCCCGCTAACGTGAGCTAACTCCACTGAGCCGGTATAACAACGACATAAAACAAATGACCATATTGTAACTGTCATCAGGGAGTGAACTGCTTGGTAGCATGCCACAATATACATTTGTCTGAAAAATTTTACTTAAACATTTCTTAAATCGGTACAATACAGTTTTGCTGCAGCACCGCTTCATTCTCTGACATTATTCAGCTCTGAAAACAGTTTGAAAATCCCGCCTCTTCTGCTACGTCAGCAAGATGGCGTCTGTTTAGTGCGAGAAGTGTGCTTCATTTTGCTCTGTGTTTTTGGCCATTATTAGGGCAGCATCCAGGTAATTTCAGAGCACTGTTAGCTTAAATGACAGTATGTAGCACTACACACATGAAAATAGTGTTTAAAGTGCTCAAGTGTGCGGTTTGAGGCACGAAGCACACTACTCGCACTAAACGGACGCCATCTTGCTGACGTAGCGAAAGAGGCGGGACTTTCCAACTGCTTTCAGAGCTGAATAATGGTGGTGAACGAAGTGGTGGCGACCCCTGCTGCAGTGAAGGCGGTATTGTACTGATTTAAAGGGACTAGAGGCAAGATTAAGAAACGAAACTCGCGACTGCTGCGACTGGCACTTCAGGTAACTGCAGCCACGAGAAAAGCCGTCACGGGAGTGTGCACAAACTGAAGCTATAATGTTATTTACTAAGCTTTTTCTTCGTAGTTCCACTTTTTAGTGTCTTTCAGTTGATCTGGATCGTTTGCTGACGGCAGAAGAATCCATAACTATCGCTCTCAGTGTGAATTTACCGCGACCGTCTTCTTCGTGTATCAAAACTGCGGATGTAGCATCATTTGACGTCACGTCCGCAGGGCAGCGCGGGAAATTCGGCCACCGAATTGCAGCGCATTTTGCAGCACACAGCCTGTTCAAGGCCACGGAGAGAAACGTGGGTGGAAACGTTATTTTTGGTATTTAGCGCTTCATCACCCATTAGTATAAAAAAAAAATGGACATGCATGTTTGTTTGTTTTTTAAATTCCTGCCTCTAGTCCCTTTAAGTAACGTTTATGAAATTATTTAGACATATTTACTAATGTATATGTAGCACGCTATTTACCCTGATGACAGTTATGATCTGGTCGTGTGTTTGAGGTTGCGTTTATACCGGCTCAGTAGAGTTAGCTCATGTTAGCGGGCAATGCTAGTCTGTCACTTCCTGTAAGTTCAGTGCTCTGTTTGGGTCTACATTTAGTGACAATAGAAGTACGCAGTGCGCACTACGCACTGAATTCCTGTGCACTCGGGCAAGTATGTGGTTTGAGACACGGCTACACATCATGTAGGCTAGCTTAGTCAGCGCTAAGTAATGTGGATGCTGAAGTTCTCTGGACAGCTTCAGAGTTTATTTCCAGTTCCAGTGTGAAAACCTTGATGAACTGAGTTGATGTGTCGTCCTGAAATACACCGACTGGAAAATAAATATGAGCTGGTTTCCCCACATTATCTTAAACTAATGTAATGCTAGCATAGTTCTAGATAAGCACTGCTACGTAGCTTCATGCTAACATCAGGTAGTTGTACTTGCAGAGGGACAAAATCTCTTGTAGTAATATGTAGACATATAGAAACATTTTATAGGATGACTAGTAAGAAATACTTTAATATTTACTTCAGACTGGTGGAGAGATTCTGGTGTAGTGATGCTCGTACAGTGATACTGGTGGTCTATCCAGGTTTGGAAAGATTTTGTGTCCTCCTTCAGTGACCTGTCAATCACCTGAGGTGGTACCTGGGGGGTCTTATCAAATTTCAGAGGTGGCCAATGCCCCGCCCCATCTTAGATCACGTTTGGTAACTAATGGTTTTCCCTTATTAAGTTTACTTTGGCCTCCTGCTCGCTTGCAGACACATTAACCTTCTCTTCCTTTTGACGTTCAATTACTAAAAAAAAGCCACAACTTATATTCAAGAGTTAGAAAACCGCCTGACTGCATCTGATCACATCAACGTACATGAAGATATGGCTGGTAAGCATTCACCTCATACATTGGAAGAGATATTTGGCAGTGCATGGTTGTGTATCCAGAAACTTGGAATAATTTCAGACCTGTAAGTTGGACTGGACCACTGTACTTCCGTTCAGATTAGCTATCAGTCCAGTGAGTCCCTGTGCTACCCAGTCCCACTTGGTACTGGTAAGATGAATCCCGTATGGATATTGGGCCTTGTGTGGAATAGGCTGACCCCGGCTTCTTGTGGAAAAGAGATGGATGGCCCGACCGGTCTCTGGAGCCAGACACAACTGAAGAGCCAGATGCGGAGGGGGGCGACGGTGGTGCGACAGGGAGACTCCTCTGGACCGTAGCTGAGTTGTAAACCCCCAGGTCAGCCTGTGGTCGTGACCCCATGGACGATGTGGGGTGTGGTACCACAGGAGCTGAGCTGGTGAAGTGAGTGGTGAAGGGCTGGTAGGGAACGCCGTCCACGCTGTAACGAGGAAACGGCTGCATGGTCGCCCACATGTTGCAGTTAACTGAAGGAGAGTTTGTCAGGTCGTCAGCGTCCCCTGTCCCAGATCCAGACTCGGCCTCCATGCTACCATACATGCACGCCTCTCTGGAAGTGATAGCCTCAGTGCAGTACGGATGAGACAGTAGAGGCGACTCGTAAGAAGGAGGTGAACAAAAGTAACGCTCCTCTGGCATCATGGAGGATGTTTCCAGATATGGCCGCTTACATCCAAGCTCCAAGTGTCGGGAATTATCTGCAGAGAGATAACAATCAATGCTTTTACTGAAGGAAAATAACATTTAAAGGGATTGAACACCCACAGAATGATGTGCCTTCATTTTCTACTCACCCTCATGCTGAGTAAGACTCTGGAGCACTTTTTTAATATCTCAAATGCAGCCGGAGAACCGGGGAGGTTTTCGTTATCCACCGACTTTCATATAACTGGTGCTCAACTCAAAAAGGTCCATAAAAGTCCACAAAAACTTGTCAATATTCCTCCATACTGCTCATCCAATGTAATCCAAGTGTCCTGAGTGGGTAGCGTCCATAATTTATTCAAAACAACATCATTCAGTATATTTTTATAGCCTAAACAGTTGTACATCGTACTTCCTATTTGCGCGTTCATGCAGGTTCACAACACTATGGAAGTCGCGGCATTCAGCGCCTACTCTGCTGATAATGCAAGTGTAGAAGAAGAAATTCGCTGTTTACATTGTGCTAAGAGTGTCCAAGTTTTGGACAAACCGGGACAAACACAAAAGGGGTTAAAGAGAGAGAAAAAAACAACACGCGATCTGTCTGTCTCGGCTTCCGTAGTGTCGTGAACTCACATGAACACGCATGTAGGAATATGCGATGTACTACTGTTTAGGCTCTAACGATATACTAAATGATGTCGTTTCAAGTAAATTATGGACGCTACCCACTCAGGACACTTGGATTACATTGGACGAGCAGTATGGAGGAATGTTGCCAAGTTTTTGTGGACTTTTATGAACCTTTTTGTTTCAGGCACCAGCGAACCCCGTTTTATGAAAGTTGGGGGATAATGAAAACCTCCCCGGATCTCCGGGGTCCGGGATCATTTGAAATATTAAAAAAGGGCTCCAGAGACTTCCTCAGCATGAGGGTGAGTAGAAAATAAAGGGCCATCATTCTGTGAGTGTACTATCCCTTTAATCTCAAACGGTAACTAGAACATACCTCTGTGTTTGAAGCAGTGATACATGAGGCTGGGATCTCTGCTTTGAGGGAAGTGGCTCGACATGGGATCTTGGGTTTCGGAGTTGGACAAAGGAACCCCGGAGTCATACTGATAGGGAGACAGGACTTGAGGGTGACCCGATAAAACTCCTGCTCGAAGTTTCCCCGCTAGGTGGCTGTGTGAGGAAAGGATCCGCTGGCGAACCATGTTCTTCGACATGACTGGATATTCTTTCCTGTGCAGAAACAGACTCAGTTTACCACCAACAGGTAGAATTCTTAGGTAGGTTTGTACAAATTATGAAGAACTATACACTCATCAGTGCCACCTATTCACCTGTTAACACTAATATCTAACCAGCCAATCACACGGCAGCGTCTAGACATGAAGATGTGGTGAAGGCGACTTGCTGAAGTTCAAACTGAGCATCAGAATGAGGAAGAAAGGGGATTTAAGTGACTTTGAATGTGTCATGGTTGTTGGTCTGAGTATTTACTGGGATTTCCACACAACCATCTCTAGGGTTTCCAGAGATGGTCTGGAGAAGAGAAAATATCCAGTCAGCTGCAGTTTTCTGGACCAGGAAGCAGCAGAAGACCCCTTGGGTGCCACTCCTGTCAGCTAGGAACAGAAAACTGAGGCCACAATTCACACAGACTCACCAGAAGTGGACAACAGAAGATGGAGAAACGTTGCTGGTCTGATGAGTCTCCATTTCAGCTCCACATTCAGATACTGGAAACATCATGAAAGCATGGATCCATCCTGCCTTGGATCAAGGCTTCAAGCTGATGCTGGTGTAATGGTGAGGGAGATTTTCTTGGCCCACTTTTAAAACGATTATTCAGACGATTATTTTATTGAATTGTCAACTATTCTAGTGACGAATGAGCCGATTAATCTAACAATTATTTTTCTGTTGCATGATTAATAAAAAATAAAATCTCAAAAAACCCCCAAAACTGAATTAAATTACTTTATCATACAACGGTTTTCCAAAGCCAAACATCTTCTGCTTAACGTAAGATAAAAGCAGTGTCTGATTTTCATAACTTGGAAATTACCAGGGGTTCACGTCATTTTCTGGTTCTCACTGAACCAGCAGTGGAACTTGGTTCTACTAATGTATTCATATTTATCGAGAGGTATTTATCTGCCCTTGTCCCGATCAGGTTTTTTTGCCCTTTATTCTGAGTAATTTGATTTGGGGATCGGCTGATATCGAGTCCCGATCCGATACTTCTATAATAAAATAAAAATTGAAAAGACAGAGACAGGACAGTGTTTCTCCTGTCCTGTGCCAACACACTGATATGATTCTGAATCCTAATTTTAAATCACAGCTTGAAGGTGGAATTGGGGAGTCAGGAGTTGTAACATTGTCATATTTTTTTCCTTTTATTTCTTTTGCTTTGTTGTGAAACCTCCTCTAATCAATTACATTCTTCCAATCACAGAAAAAGAATATTTAGCATACATTTGACGCTTATGAACAGTGTGTTGCATATTGTGTTGAGTTTATTGTCGTTTGCTTTGACAAACGGATCAAACGTTCTGAAAGCGGCTCAGTTCAGCACTACGGCCGCCTTCACTGCAGTTACCGTGTATTAACAGCTGCTGCGTGGGTTAGATTTAACCCTGTACTGCCTGGTGATGCTGCATCAGAAAACACTGAGCTGCGTGCGGGACTCCGGCAGTTCATATGTGGCAGAATCAAACCAACTGCTGGTCATAAAATCGTAGCTGACAGGAAAACCATGCTGAGGAAATAGAGGTGTGCCTGTTGGGGTATCTTTGGGCCGTGAGGGATGACATTTTTAGAGTGTGCGTGTGATGAGTGGGTGTGGCAATGTGTCGACAACCGGATTTGACATCGACTATTTTTTAGGGCCGCGTAGTCAACATCGACGCGTCATCACAGGCCTACTGACCATGTCCATCCCTTTATGACCACAGTGGAACATCATCTGATGCTACTTCCACCATGATAACGCACCATGTCACAAAGCTGACATCATTTCCAACTGCTTTCTGGACTATGATGATGAGTTCACTGCACTCCAATGGCCTCACAGTCACCAGATCTCAGTCTAACAGGGCAGCTTTGGGATGAGGCAGAAGCGGAGGTTCTCATCATGGATGTACAGCCAACTAATCTGCAGCACTTGCGTGATGCTACCATGTAAATATGGAGCAAAATCTCTGAGGAATGTTCCAAACACCTTATTGGATCTAAGACGGGAATCCGACCCAGTTCTAGAAGGTGATCCTGATAAATTGGATGATGTGTGTATGTCAAAGAAAAATTTCATACCCTTGCAGCCTTGAAACACGCAGATCTCCTTCTTCACTTCCTCTAAACCCTTTAGCAAACGGATTGTTTTCTATCTTCAGCTGAGTGATCTAAAAGAATATGTTTCATTAGAAAGTAAATATACAACTTAAACCCTCCGACTCTCATTTCATTGTCTCAGTGACGTGAAATCAACTGAGAGATTGTATCACAGTTTTTCCCCTCTAGATATAGTTGATATACCTTGTGGTTTTGATAGGAGGTTACAGAAATGAAGGCAGTTTCATGAAAGACGTGAGTACAGTAGGCAGTATTCTTCGATCCAAAGGCGTTGTTTTCATCGGCTTTGACTATGTGGAGCCTGGGCTGGTACTTGTGCATGGAGTTTAGGATGATCTAGGTGAGGAAAGAAAGGTCAACATGTTAAACGTGCACTGTCAAAAAAATAAAAGATAATAAAAGAAAGACCAAAAAAAACCTTAGAAAGACTGTGAAATTCTGTCAACAGTATCAAAATTTGCCCTACAACAATATCTTAAAACATATCGTTCAATTGATTTTTGTCCATGAATGGTGGTTTAGAGAGGTAAGTTAGCTGGTATTTACCTGGATTTTTCCTGCAACATTTCATGAATGGCGCATATCAGCACCCTCCCAGTACCATTGATTCATCCATATTAAGCCCCTTTCCCACTGAAATTAGCAGGTCAACCCGGGTTTGAAAAACCTCTTTACAATTTTCATAGCAATACGTAACTGGAACGAGT